>OX578149.1:67602219-67868603 GCA_951213105.1 Amaurobius ferox
TACTTTCACACACACACACACACAGAGAGAGAGAGACACCACCTCAAAGATGTTCGATTCGTGATCAGGGATGCTTGAAACGTGCTCTCCCGTCGAAAACTCGAATTCGAATTTTCGACCCCGTCACAATACTTTCCTTATACATTATGTATATAAGGAAAGTAAAAATCAAGTTTATCAGCTTTGCAAAAGGTGTTAAAATCCATAAGAATTATTGAGATGCATAAATATTGTTAAGTTTACCAAATTTCACGTGTTAAAAGGAGAAAAGATAACCTTTTACACAAACATGCTGCTAGGCCAACGGCCGTACCGTGCTGAAAACACCGGTTCTCGTTAGATCACCGAAGTCAAGCAGCATCGGGCGCGGTTAGTAACTTGGTGGGTGACCACCTCGGAACGCCGCGTGCTGTTGGCCATCTCGGGTGCGGTATCCCCGTGGTTTGCGCGCTAGATTTGCACGCTGCCACATATGCCGCCGTGTTCATGCGGAGTACGATCACGTTAAACATGTGGGTCCGTAAGTCCTTCCGAGAGGTTGGTGGTAGGGGAAGGAGGGTACGGTCCGTGTGGATGCCTCCCCCACTGGGTTCCGGTCTAAATTGGGTGGCACTTCCCGGCCGTCCAAACAGTTACCTTACACCTTTCTGGTAGGTCGGACGGTCTGGGTCTCAACAACAACAACAAACATGCTGCAAGGGCGCGGTAGCCCATTGGTTAGCGCGCTGGAGTTGCACTCGGTAGGCCCGGGTTCGAGTCCAGCCACTGCCAAAAACTACCGCCGTGTTCACGCGGAGTACGATCACGTTAAACATGTGGGTCCGTAAGTCCTTCCGAGAGGTTGGTGGTAGGGGAAGGAAGGTACGGTCCCTGTGGATGCCTCCCCCACTGGGTTCCGGTCTAAATTGGGTAGCACTTCCCGGCCGTCCAAACAGTTACCTTACACCTTTCTGGTAAGTCGGACGGTCTGGGTCTCAACAACAACAACAACAAACATGCTGCATATTTATTACATGGATACCAGTAACGTAGCGTGAGATTTTTGACTGGAGTTTTATTTATTGGTGAGTAAATTAAAATAATTTTGCATAAAAATGCCAAATAGTGGATGAAATTCACAAGATTTTTAAATGTTACCCATGCAAGATGAACAAGATATAACATTTTGAATATTTTCTTATTTTCACATTAGATGAACTTTTACAGTCATTTTATTAAATAAGAATATTTTATTTTATTTTTTTTTATTTATTTATTTACAAAGACTGCAAGCAACAGGACGTAGTCCCAGTTACAGCATGCAGGAGCAAAACTACATTCAAAATACCATGACATACATTAAAAAAAATTAAAATACATTAAAAAGTTAAAACATTAAAATTAAAAAAACACTTCACAAGAATACATGTAATAAAACACAAGATGTTCACAACAAATGCTCTTTAAAATCCTTCTCAGAAGAATAAAAAATATCAAGATAATCAGGGAAACCATTGTATAATTTAGAAAAGCAATTTATAGCACAATTATTGCCAATACTCGACCCAAACTTCCTAATGGCAAATAAATTCAAGCTTCTAGTTCTATACTGTGGGACATGAAAACCAATCCCACCCAAGACATGGGAACAGTCAACTCGGCCACGAAACAAACTCCTGAAAAAAGAACACAGAATAAAATCCCTTCTTCTCTGTAAGCGTACAACACCAAACAAACCACGCAAAAAAGCAGAAGACAATGCATAACAACTAATGCCAGTTTTCCTAAAATAAAGATATCTCAAGAAACTATTCTGGATGACCTCAATCCTTCTAGAGTGAACGGCCTGAAAAGGCCTCCAAACCACAGACGCATACTCCAGCCCAGACCTGACCAAGGCATTGAAAAGAACTATTCTGGAATCCTCATTTACAAAATCATGCGTAATCCTCCTGTTGTAGCATAGATTTCTGTATGATTTAGCACAAATATTGGAGACATGTGTGGAAAAAGAAAAATCAGATGTATACGTGACCCCAAGATCAGCAATAGAAAACCTTCTAGTCAAAACAGAGTTGCTAATAGCATACGAAAATAAAATAGGCACTTTTTTACGAGTAAAAGACACCTCACTACATTTACTGATATTGAGATGCAAACGATTTTTGCCACACCAATCAGAAAGGACAAGCAGCTCCGACTGAATATTATTACACGAAACAGCATCAAAAATAGGACACAAAATCTTCAGATCGTCCGCATAAAAAAGGCAATTTCCAAAACAATCAGTAAGATCATTAACAAAGATAATGAATAACAGGGGACCAAGAATAGAGCCCTGGGGCACACCAGATGTAGCCGAAAAGCTCCTACTCGATGACGAACCAAAATTTACACATGAAAACCTAGAACCCAAATATGACTTCAATAACATAACGAAATTAGGACAGAACCCAATACTCTTCAATTTATGTATCAGAATACCGTGATCAACCGAATCAAAAGCCTTCGCAAAATCCGTGTAAACAACATCTAATTGACCCCCAGCATCAATAGCATCAATTACATACGAATTAAAACAAAGAAGATTTGTAACAGTTGACCTGCCTCTCATGAAACCATGCTGATTGACAGAAATAAAAGACCTAACTTGTCTGTATATATATCTATGCAACACAAACTCAAAAACCTTGGCAAAAGGAGAAATAATGGAGATGGGCCTATAGTTATCAATACGACATTTGTCACCTTTTTTAAAAATAGGAACAATTCTCGATCTCTTCCATACCTCTGGAAAAACATTACACCTGATGGACAGGTTAAACATAATGAGTAAAGGATATACAAGATATTCAGAACACGCCTTAATAATATAAGCAGGAATATTGTCTAAACCCAACGAGCCAGAACCCTTAAGACCATTAATGCCATCAGAAACATCATTCAAAGTAACAAGACCAACACTCACAACACCAGAGATATCCGAATTGTAATGCCCAGCCGGAAACGAATCAGCATCGAACGGAGTACTGACAATATAATTAGCACAAAAAAAATCAGCGAAAGCATTAGCAATGGATTTATCAGTGGAATACAAAGTATTATTCAAATTCATAGTTTTGCACACAGTCTTATCTTTAGATTTACTATAGGACCAAAAACGCTTAGGATTGCTTTTAATAGACAATTCAACCAACCTAACATAAGATTTATAATCACTATTAATATCAGACTTAATCTTAGCTCTAAGCACTTTATACTGAATAAGGTCATAAGTCAAACCTCGCTGTCTATATTTTTCACGAAACCTGTTCTTCAGCCTGATATTCCGTCTAGTACCACGACCAAACCAGGGAGGGTAGTCACTGACTCTAGCAACCGTCTTAGGAATACATGTATCAAAAATTGAAAAAGATGAAGATAAAAAGCACTAACCACATAGTCAATATTATTAGACCAATTCAAGAAATTCCAATCAACATTACTCAATTTTTTATACAAGAGTTCAAAATCAGCCTTTTTAAAATCATATCGCACACAATCAGAAAGAGGCCTCCCAGTCACCTTGACTCTTGGAGTCTTAGTATAATTAAGAGTTATAATGATAGAGGGATGATGTACATCCTCAGGAAGCAAAATATCCTCAACACTAGCCCGTTTAATACTTAAAATACGTCCATCATATCTAGAGATAACCAGATCCAAAGCTCTGTCATTGATATTCAACACCTTGTTCAGTTGATTCATCTCATACAGGTTTAAAAAATTCATAAGTAACATCGTATTCGTGTGATTAACTTCATTAGACATGACACAGGGCCAGGCAATACCAGGTAGGTTAAAATCACCAACTATAATAATGTCATGATTAAAACAACCAAAATCAGCTTCAAACAGATTGAAAAATTTGTCATAGGCAATAAAATCAGAAGCAGGTTTAATATATACTACACATAAAAACAAATAATTGCCAACAGCTAGATCAATTTTAATCCACACCGATTCCCCCTGATCATCACCCATGGATAACTCTTTGAAATAAATATTAGACTTGAGTGCAATCAGCACCCCACCTCCACGTAAATCCCGATTATCCATATTTGACCTATCTCTACGTATAACAGTGTACCGGCCATCGAAAAGTTCAGAGCTTTTTATAGTTTCACATAGCCAAGTCTCAGTAAAACAGATTATATCATAGTCTTGGGCCAACGTAGATAAGAACACTTTGTTAGTTTTTGTCCGAAGACCCCTGACATTCTGGTAATACATCTTAATGTACCGGTTTGAAGAACATCCATCCTTGACCACTGGCTCAATATGTAGTCAATTCACATCATTATCCTCGAGGCCATCCGTCACACCCTCCCGAAAAACTTGTTTATCATTTAATTTGCCAAAAAATTTAGTTATAAAACAACCTTCTGGCCAAATATCACCATTTAATAACTTCGCCATGTCATGTTCAAGGACCTCAATATGAAAAGAGGAGTATGAGTTAAACCTAGTAACAAGTCTGGTACATGTAAAACTATCAATAAGGCAGCTCTTTAAATGGGATTCGATATCAGACGCCCTCGTATCAGGACTCAACCTTGACAGAAAAACCGCTCCCATTCTGGGGCGTTTCTGAGCTGCCACTAACTTTGAACTTGTACATGATCCATTTACAATAGTCTTTATTTTCGGCTCAGCACTATGTCCATTAGAGTAGTCATTGACTATCCCCACAGAACCAGATCCCACATTATTCAGAATCCTATCACTGTTTGCATGCATATGATCACTACCAGCTCGATTTCGAGACCTACGCAAATTTGGCCATTGTTCCTTATCTCTGATGTTTATTTCAACTCCATCATCAACATTTACCTTCAAGCATTCGCCCATACTATTACTTTGAACAGAATCCAAACGTTGATCAATCTCCTTCGAAACGATCCCACACTGTTTCAGATCACTGCCACTTGCCCTGTTCCTTATGAAACCATTTCTTGCATTACTATCCGAGTATACTTTATCTTCAATGCTGACCATTCTCTTAAGCAGGTCAGTATGAAGAAGTCATACTGACGGCAGATACCATGACTTCTTATAATAAGCAGTCAGTATAAGAAGTCATGGTTGTCCATATGGTAGGTAAAGGGGGGCGGCCACACTCCCCCTTGGACATTTAATATAACAAAGGCGAGCATCAGACCAGTCAATGTTTATTTGCATCATATTCTTGAGTTCCTCCCCCCCCCCAGCATACACACACCTGGAAAAATTTTACAGGCACCTATGTATAAAGTAGAAATATGTATATTAGAATATTATTAGCAAGTGATAAATAAATATATCAGTTCTGTAAATATAAACAACTAGAACTAACAAAATAAAGCAATTCAAAGGAGTGCATTGAAAATGAGTGAGAAATATATCTGGAACATAAGCTTAATTGAAAATCACTGTAGTCAATAATATCCTTAAACAATTTTGTATATTAATTCTTTGCAAATGCTATACTTTAAAAACTTAAAAATATCTTAATCACAATATGTTAAAAATCCGCCAGAAACTTATCAATGACTTTCGTTTAACTGAGATTCTCCTGTAACGTGATTTTTAAAGGGAAATCAGATTTATTCCTTCTAACACTCCCAAATACGCAAACGGATGCTTCGACACATAGTTGCTGTGACTAAGTCTAGTTCACAAACTACTTAAGTTCAATAGTGGCCATTATTAGTGTGTTTCTTCGTCTTGAAATTGTTTAAAATTAGGCGAATGTTATGTTATTCGTGGAAAATGCTTCATATATTTTAGTATTGCATATAACTTTCTTCTGCTAAAATTAATTAATAGAACCATGTTTGCCCCAAAATGGGGTATCCATTTGCCTTGTCCAAGAAATTTCGATTCATGACACGTCACTTCCCATATCGAATCCTTGTCTTAAGTTACGCTGTTCATAAAGGGTTGAAAATAGGGGAAGAAATAGCCACACCTTTCTGGAAGCTAACTTATAGTTCTAGCTTATCAGCAAGGGTGGAGTTTAACAGGTGGGCGGCCCTACTACCATGCTTCTTTCAGTGCACCATAAAGACTAGATGATTCCAGCTTCTAGATATGCGTATTAATTTGAAAAATACTTTGAAAGAAACGTCTCATTTAAAGTAAGTGTAACAGTTTTCTAAACGAAGACGCATATTCGAAAAGTTATTTAAGAAAATATAATAAATAAAAGTATCTTTAAATTAGATTTAAACAGGGGAGGCTCAGCTTCTGAGCCTCAATGGACGCTACGCTACTCATACATTACATAAAAAACTAAAACTGTATATACAGGTATCCAGAAAGTTCCGGAATGGCGCAAATCGGATCAAAAAATAAACAAGAAAGGTCAATCATACTTAAAGCATTGATTAAGAAACACTTTCCAACTTCAATGCAATTTTATTTAAACATCTCTAAAATGCAATACATACCTCGGTAATATTTTAAAACTTATCACAATACCATATTAATTTATTATATTTGAAAACTTAAAGCTTCATCGAAAAAAATGAACTTCATTCAAATAGCGGCATTGAAATATAATTGCCTGGTTTAAACATCTCTAAAATGCAATACATTCCTCGGTAATACTTTTAAAATTATCATAATACTACGATAATTTATTATATTTGAAAACATCATCGAAAACAACTGACATTCATTCAAATGACGTCATAGACAAAATAACACGGCTGGCTCTCTCTATAAAAGCAGCATTTCATTCATAACATTTTCCCATTCGTTTCATTCATCACAATACTATAATAATTTAATTTATTTAAAAATTAAGACCATGGAGCTACAAGTAATCAAACTCTATACTTAAAACTTCATCGAAAAAAATTGTCCTTCTCTCCGTAAAATCAATGAATATTTCATTCATGTCAGCTATGCAAACTCCATGAGCTAAATAATTTTGCGTTAAAGAAAAACAGCAATTCTTATACAACTCATTCTACATATTTTGCTGTTTACATTTTACATAAGTGAAAAATAGACTTCGTTGTAGAAATAATCAAATTTGGATGATCATTTAAACTCAAATATATTATAATTCCGTTCTTTCAGTATGTAGATGCACAGAATTTAAGCAAAAATAAATCTGTTTTAGGACGGATACAACACTCAATATAAATTAAAAACAACTTTAAAAATCACGATTTTGAAACAAGATGGATGCCATATTTCATTTTGAAATTGGTCACGTGATATGAGTCTGCAGGGAAAAACATGTGCTTCCCACATTAGAATTTTTAACAATATTACAACAATGATTTATAGAAGTACGCCACCTTTGACAATAAGTCCAGCTATCAAATGAGAACCAAATTTAAGTTTAACGTGCAAATTCAATGTCATTTAAAATACTTATGGCTGTTATTTTGTGCAGATAAACTCAAATTATTATTGAATAAATAAAGAGAACGTGAATATCAGTCTGCAGGGAAAGACATGTGCTGCCCACATCAGAATTTTTAACAATATTACAACAATGATTTATAGATGTGAACGAGAATTATTTGCAGGCCATTTCGAAAAAAATGTATGATCTATATTTAAAGATCCACCAAATTTTTGTAGAATAAAATGTTCAACAAATTTAAGCTGTGTACCAAATTTTAACTCTCTAGGACTTAGGAAAGTGCATTAAAAATGCCATCAAATAAGTATATCACGCAGAGTTATATAAAATTAAAAAAAATTTGAAAAACTGTTATCTACCAAATTTATTTTAAAATGTGAAATCTCTCTCATATACAAAATGATTAAACTCTTGGAAAGATATTTATTATATAATATATCTCTTTTTTCTTTCTGGAGAATATCCCAAAAGTCAGAATTTAATTGAATTTGTTTTTTTTTCCCTATATTAAATAATTTTTAATTAAAAAACTACTTAATATGTGTTACTGAAATTTTTTTATATATTTTATGGGATAATATGAATATTTCCTAAACATTTCGAAGCAATTTGTGAATTTTAAATTTGCTTAAAAAATGTTTGAAAAATTAGGTCCCATAGAGTTCAATGTATTTCATTTTTTCAACCCGGTTCAATAAAAAACTAATTGGATGATATTATTTATTTATATTCCCATTGGTCCCACAGACCGTCTGAAAAACATACTAAAATTTCATTTTGATAACGTCATTTTTACGGCAGTTATCGTGCTAACGGACAGACAGACAGACAGACAGAATGAACAAAGTCATAAAAAACACGAATTCAATGAAAACACGTATGTTGAACACGTACGTGTGAAAACACGTATTCAATATTTTTAGAAAAGCTATCGAATGAAACCAAAATTGACCCCCCCCCTCCGGGGGGGAGAGGGTGGGGCAACTTTGAAATCTTCAGTGGGAACCCCCATTTTTTATTCCAGATTTGTATTCTTCAGAAAAAATTACATACATTTGACTTACGATTTTTGATTTTTACTTCCACAAACGGCGCTATAATCGAGAAAAACGGCAGTGGGGCACAAACGTTTAAAAATTGGAATGTCTCGAGAAATACACTTCGGATAGAAAAATAACATCTACAGCGCCATCTATCACCCACGATATGATGCCTGGAAGTATAAATTTATAGTAGTATCTCGAGAACCACTCCAGTTAATAAGCTCATATTTGGAGTTAACCACACTCACTATCGGGATTTTTTGGCCATAATCACGCCATTTGTTTTTCCTCTGTTACCGGGGTGCTCCCACTTTCCCTGACAAAAAAATTAAAATAACCCATATGGGCTACTTCCCCTGTATATAGTCATGCATACACGGAAAGTATCGCCCCTACTGTGCTACTTCCCCATTTTTAAACGTCTGTGCCCCACTCCCGTTTTCCTAGATTATAGCGACGTTTGTGGGAGCAAAAATCGTAGGTCAAATGCATGTAATTTTTTCTGGAGAATCCAAATCTGCAATAAAAAATGGGGGTTCCTATTGAAGATTTCAAAGTTGCCCTCCCACCTCCCCCCAGGAGGGGGGGACGGCTTATTTTCGATTATAAATATGCGATAAATATGCGTTATCGTTCTAAAAATTATACTATGCGCTTCTAAATTCAAAACTAACTGGAGTGTAACTTAACTTTTTCCTGCCTGCATCCATTTTAATTAGCATGTAATTAATTGTATTGTTGGTTCGAAAGATCAGAAATATAGCATCTTACCCTTCATTTCAAAGGTTCTGAAAAAATCTTTCGATTGTGCCCCCCCCCCCCCCGCACCACCAAGCGTGCTAATGAGAAAAAGTGCAAAAGTTGTATCACGATTATCTTTTACTACAATAATTGAAACTGTTAAGTTTCGTGATTAATAATCCCTTTTATGCATAATTATATCAAATTTTATAGTATCCGCTATGTTAAGTAAAAATAAAATTTCGAATAAATGTCCAAGTTTTCACTCGAATTTCCAAAAATTCTATCCAGTTCTAAATTTTCATTAATAAATCCGAATATAAAGATTCGTGAAAATCCGTTTATATTTGTGGCAGTTATTGTCTACACAAGAAAACGATCACAGAAGATAGACAGGCAGACGGACATCCCTTTAAAAATAGTCAAAACGTGTTCAGGAGGTCCTAAAACATATATTGGCATCAAACTCTAGAAATTGAAAAAAATTTTTAAAAACACAAAACCTTCTTTTATCGACCAACTTTTTTTATCAAGCCACAAAACCTTTTTTTATCTACGAACTTTGTTGCAAATTCAAAAATTTGCTTTTCCTATTTTTCTCTAAAATATATTTCCAAATATATCTTATCATACAACAAAAATCACATTCTGTTCAACACATAATATTTGAAATAAATTGCATCGAGACCAACTGTACCTTTCTCAATGTTTTACGTTACGGGATAATATAATTTGTTACTACTTTCAGAACATTTTTCGTCCTTCACACAGTTGACATTCAGAGAGAGAAGTAACATTTCTCATTCTTGATGTGGACTAAGGTTTCTTTTGGAAAGATGCCATAACATCAGCGGTACTGAAATAACAGAAGACGCAAATGAATACTGATAACCTAAGGTCACATACTATCAAAGATTTTTTTATTTTTGTTAGCTTAATAAGTATTGAATGCATCTTTTTTGCTATGCTTGAATTTTTTTCTCTCTCTTTAGCGAGAAAATGATAATTCTTTGGTTATTGCAACTTAGAAAAGTAATCCCCCGCACACACAAATTTCAGTAATTAATATAAAGTATGACAACCGATATATAAAAAGAAACAAGCATTTTGTCATAAAATTTTATTTTAAAAATATTATATAAAAAAAACTGAAATTTAAAAGTTTTTGTAATTAACATTAGAGCAGAGGTTTTTGAAATTCTAGGTTTTGATAGATTTGTTTTTCGCTGTACTTTTGTTTTATATTCTTTAAACAACTTGAACGATTTAATTAAATATTGCTTGACGACTAGTATGCAAAAATGTTAATATTATTTACAAGGAAGTTTGAAATTAATTTTATTTTTTAATTAATAGCATTATCCAAAGTATCTTATATAATAAAAGAAGTTTGTCTGTCTTTCGTGTGTGTCTGTGTCACCTGTATTTAAAAATTTAAGCGATTAAGGCTTCGAACAGTCACAAAATTCGGTGCTGGATTAGCTACTTCCCGGTACAGCATATCTCGGCGAGATTTAAAATCGAATTCGTTTTTTAGTTATTTTATGTTTTAGCATGATATTGACCGATTTTCACACAACAAAAAATATTATCACAGAATTTCCATCTTGACACCATTAATCAAATAGAAGAATGTTGTTTCCAATATTTGAACCAAAGACGTAGAATAATTCCTTCATATTTATTTAGTTATTTTTAAACACATTGGAATTTGCACTTTAGGATTTTGCATTCTGATACTTATTTTGACACGTCCGATATAGGAAGATTAGCATAATTCTATAGTTTGTCGATTCATTGTGTATACATCTTCGCATTCTAATAAAAAATTAATTACTACACTATTTTAGTTTTGTAGTTTTTCAAGCAAACGCACGCATAAAATTATAAACGCATAAAATTGCGAACGCGTGAAATTGTAAACGCATTCCTTTAATGAAATGTAGAATTTTCTCCCCGGTCGATTGCGCATTGCGCATGATCGTGCTCAGGGTGCGATTTAAAGCTTTTTTTTTTCTCCTGTAGAAAATATCGCTTATTTATTTTTATTTATTTATGTATTTCATTATTTAATTATTTGTTTATTTATTTATTTTAATTTTCATGTTTGAGGAGCGCATGAGTGATCTTTTGGTTTGAAACTAAAAGAGGACATTTAGGCTGTTTGAAGAAGCAACTTTCTGTAAATGTATGATTTAAATACCGGGAAACGCCAGGTAATTTTTTCCAATATATTTGCAATTTCGAACATATTATTAGTAAAGATTAAATTATATTTCGGCGTTTATTTGGTTTATTATATATAAATAAAATTCAATTTCAATTATAAAATATCCTACGATGAAGGTGAGCATTCCAGCTAGATATAAGTAATTATATTATTAAGTTCTACATATATTTATTGTTTAATGGGTTTGTATCTTTACAGATCGTCCGAAATCCCCCAGGTAACCTAGAAGATTAAATCTTTTTCATACTTATAGCATGGGCCAACGGCCCTACCGTGCTGAAAACACCGATTCTCGTTAGATCACCGAAGTCAAGCAGCCTCGAGCGCGGTTACTACTTGGGTGGGTGACCACCTGGGAACACCGCGTGCTGTTGGCACATTTCGGACGCGGTAGCCCGCTGGTTTGCGCACTTGATTTGCACGCTGCCACAACTGCCGCCGTGTTCATGCGGAGTAAGATCACGTTAAACATGTGGGTCCGTAAGTCCTTCCGAGAGATTGGTGGTAGGGGAAGGAGGGTACTGTCCTTGTGGATGCCTCCCCCACTGGGTTCCGGTCTAAATTGTGTGGCATTTCCCGCCCGTCCAAACGGTTATCTTACACCTTTCTTGTAGGTCGGACGGTCTGGTTCTCAACAACAACAACACTTATCACACAGCAGAAAAAATGATGTTTTGATAAGTCTTTCAGATGCTTTAGACGCCTCCTTGTGACCTATAATGCCAAATATTTACCCACCTGCCAAATATTTACCCACCTTCGGAACAAAACTTGAATGTTCTCCTCAAGAGGCCGAAGAATTTCTTTTTAATTAATTTATTTATTTATTTATTCCGAAAAGTTTTTTCAGAACTTTTCAAATCCTTAACTTCATACTTAACTTAATCCTTAATTCGATAACTTAAATTTGAAAACTGAACCTATGCACACTTGCAGTACCAACCATGAGAGGTATCATAAACAGATTTTCCATTTATCCCCAGTGGCAACCAAAAAATGTGATGTGAGCAGCACATGACTTTCGCTGCACACTCAAATTCCCTCTTTATTTCATTAATAGTTCATTAAGTTGTGTTTTATTGCACCAAATAACACGCATGCTTATTTTAAATTACACTGATTGACACTTTTAATTAGTTTTCGTTTACATTTGGTAACAGGTCTTATTCTCAAAACCGGTGGCGTAGCAAAAATGCAAAAAAAAAAAAAAAATATCTCGAGAACGACTACGCCTAGAGCAGTGGGGTTAATCTTATTCTTTTCCTAGTTAAAAATTACGTGTACAACAAGGATTTAATTGATACATTTGAGCATGGATTTATGTCTTTTATTTCAGATTTTGTCGATTTTTGCGGACCATTTCGTAAAAAAATGCAGGTTGTTTTTTCTCGAATAGTACCAAAATCTAATCAGCACCAGGATATCCTGCAAATGACTTATCTACCAAATATTGTGAAATTTGATCAAATAGTTTTTTAGCTAGAGTGGATAGATGAGAGTTTTGAAGGCCATTTTGCAAAATATGCACCAGGGTCACAAACAAGTGACTTACCTAAAAAATTTTAGGAAATTTGGTCCATTAGTTTTGAGTTAGAATGGATACATACATTGCATAGACAGACAGATAGACACACAGACAGACAGCCACACAGACAGACAGACACACAGACGTCGCATTAAAAATAGTTTTTTGCGTTCTAAAGGTTCCGAAAAGTATAGATCCGTAGAAAACTCGAATTACGATTTTCGACATGATTTCAATACCTTCCCTATGCATTACCATGTATTGCAGGGAAAGTAAAAAATAGAGGAGAGCCAAAAAGCCTTTTCAGGTCTCCCAAATGCCACCCTATATCCCCGAAGGTTGAAAATGTGCAAACTTGTAGTATCAACCACAAGACAGAACCTCGTTAAATCAATTTTGTTTGAGATGGCTATTTTAGTCGATAATCGCATTTCATTAGTAAACAAATGATAACTTGTTTGAAAAATGCCTCATAAGATTTTTCTATGATGCAAATGGCCTCCAAGGCATCTCCTATGCACTGTATTGATTCTTCTCGATTATTTTCATTCACTGATAAAAAATTTAAAATTTACATGTAGAAAGTAAAACATGACCACTGATGACTTATTCTGAGGCAATGCACGAGTTATTTGTAATTTTTACGAAGCTAAAACCAAGGCAAAATAGCGCTATACCTATAGGGCGCGCGAGAAAACTTCAAAATTTTGACATAATAGCCAAGTTGTCGTACAATCGAAGGTTGTTATAACCAAGTTCAGCTATAATTGTATTTTTAAATATGAAGTTCATTATATTCGACATTCATTTAAAAATAATTCTTGTAAAAAAACTACATTTTCAAAGAATAATTTCATATGTCTTCCTCGAACGATCACCTTTCTTTTATGCATTATGTGAAGATTGCAATCCATATCACTATCAAACTCAATGTCAAATTTTGGAGAGGAAAAAGGAGTTCACTAAGTATTTCCACTGCAGTTATTTTTTTTTTCGAAATATAATATAACTGTATGAAATAAGTTTACAAAGAGTGTAAAAATTCTTAATAGTTCCCCCATAAGAGGAAAGTGTCACTTGCCACCACATGAGGGCTTTTTTATAAAGTTATTATTGATTTTAAAACTTTGATTCCATTTATATATAGCTTAGTATACAAGTTTTGAATAATTAAGATGTCATTCAAAAATATTTTTTTCAATTTATTCAAATTATAATAAATATTTATTTAAATTCTATTAATATTGAAATGTTATTGATATTAATATTAAATGTTATTAATATTAAAAAAAAATTAATTAATATTAATTGTTTAATAAAATAATTAATATTAATAATTAAATAAATAAAAATGTTATTAATATTAATAATTAAATTTTATTAATATTAATATTTAAAAAAAAATTCTAAAAAACCAAGAAAAAATTAAAATTCTATAAAGCGGACACATGCATGCTCGTCCACTGGGCGCCCCATAAGTGAGCGTTAACCGAGTGTATATGTCACTCAGCTATTCTTCTTAAAGGAAAAATCCATCGAACAAAATATTTAGTCTGTCAAAAACATCTGGAAAGAAATCCAGAGACCGTTGACCGAAAGTTTGTGAGGCATTGCTCAAGAAAAAAAAAATCCATTTAATACCCAACCGTCAGTATTCCGGAAATCTCTTCAACTACAGATTTCATTGTTCGACGCTTCTCAGAGGAAAGAAATCTCATATCTCATAAACTATATTTTTCATGAATTTATTTAATATTTTCCTCATGTATAATATAATGTGAAGGAAATTGTGTTAATCGAAAATTTTAAATCAAGTGTTAAACAAACTTGCACTGTTTGACTGTCCTCGATCTCAAGCAGAAAGTTTTGAGGTAATGTTTGTGTGTATATGTGTGTGTGAGAGAGAAAGAGGGCAAGAAAGTATGTGTGTGTGAGAGTATGTATGCATGTAAGTGGAATACATGTATGTGTATGAGTATATGCGTGTGTGTGAGAGTATGAATGTGTGTATGAGTATGTATGTGTATGTGCGTGTGTGTGACTATGCATGTGTGTGACTATGTATATGTGTGAGTATATAGTATATATATGTATGTGTGGGTATGTGAGAGAGGGAGTATGAGTGTGTGACACTATGTATGTGCATATGAGTATGTATGTATAAAAAATTATTTATGTGTGCATGTGAATACCCTAGTAGCAATCTAACCTTGGCATATACTGGCTTATTATTGGCTACAATATTGGACCAATAGGAAAAAGTGGACATTTTTACGGAATTGGCATTAGCTTAAAATAGTGGGACATTATTGCACCAATGTTTTCAATGTAACACAAATAATGGCGTAATATTGTAATGAAAATATAAGCCAATATTCAAGGCCAATGTAACCCAAATATTTGCCCAATATTGGGATTATATTGGAAATATGTCCAGTGTAATCCCAAGATCTACAGTATTGGTCCAATATTGGACCAATATTAAATGCTATTAAGGTATATACGTGGATTTGCGAATAAGCTACTAAGGTATATATGTATATTTGCGAATACGTGTATGTATGTGCGTGAGTTATTTTGTACGTGTGGGAGTATTTTTCTCTGTATATGTGTGAGTATGTATCTCTGAATGTGAGTTTACATGTGTGTGTGAGTTTGTAAACATAATAGTTCAAGAACAAATTAACGTTTAATGTTAAACTAACGTCCATGAACACAAATCGAAAAGTTTTGATATGTGTGTATGTATGTGTGTGTGAATCTGTGGGCACGACATATCAAAAAGAAATACACATCCAATTTCAAGTCTAAAATATTCATTGCATCGAATCAAAAGTTATAGATTCGCGCGACCCAAATATTTGAATGCATTTTAATACTATTATAAAGCCCTAAGGTCACTTGAGTTAAATTACAATCCATTTATAATTTTACATTTTAAAATCAAAAATATTTATTACAGAACGCTGATGAGAACAGGGCTGCAATTTTTCTTCAATTTTTAAGCTCTTTTATAAGAACGTCTTGTAGAAATCTTACAATATGTAATTATGTGAGTTGACTTTCTATTTAAAAAATTTTGCAATAAATCATTAGATTGATATCAGGTATGGAGGTCCCGAAAGAAAAAATATTATATATAAATAAAACCTGCATTTTTTAAAAATTATTCTGGATACAAATTTTTATAATAAATTTAAAATTACTTTAAAACTAATATGGGGCATATAAAAAAAATATTTCTTGACACTTGAGTATACGAATAGGACTAGAGGAAAAAACTAATTAAAAGTTAGAGTGCATTACACGTAATAAATTCTCTGTGTACTTTCTGATGTGAGCGATACTATATGAAAGCAATACTCTTGAAGGCAACACTCTTGCAGCACTAGTGTAAGATTCTTTAGTAGAAATAATTTCACTCCATTCACTGCTTTACAAAATTTACACATACATGACAAAGAACACATGAACACATTTCAGAACTCTTACATCAGTTCATGCTCATAAAACACACCTTTGGTAATCGTTTCCAGAATTAGGATGGCGCTTCTATTGTAGATACCATTATCCATCTACCGGTGTTATACTCAATATGCAGTCCTCAGCATGGGAAGTCTATACCTGCAAACACATCAGCAACGTCAATAAGAACAGAAGAACTTACTATTACAGAAACTTCTATAGGGACCATTTTATGTGTCTGCAATTGTAGATACCATTATCCTCACTTTAGTTTTTTCTAGCATTTAATATTATGTGTTTCCATATTTGTTGCTATTGTGGTTCTTCGCCTTTGCTATTATTATGATTGCTTACATCTGCTGTTTGAACATATGGCTTATATTTTTATTTTCCTTATATACATAATGTATAAGGAAAGTATTGTGACAGGGTCGAAAATTCGAATTCGAGTTTTCGACGGGAGAGCACGTTTCAAGCATCCCTGATCACGAATCAAACATTTTTAAAGTGATGTCTGTGTGTGTGTGTGTGTGTGTGTGTGTGTGTGTGTGTGTGTGTGTGTGTGTCAGTGGATCTGTGGAGACGATAACTGACGAACGAATGGACCGATTTGAACCAAATTAGGTACAAAAATCGCAATCCGTAAACACTGGAAGCCTATTGTTTTTATACGCAATCGAATGTTCAGAACCCCCCCTAAATTTTCGAATGAAATTTTGAAAAAATCGTCAAAAAATCAAAACCGCTAATAAAGTTACGCAAATAGACATTTCTTATGTAATTTTTCATTAGAAAACGATTGACATAAATTTTTGAACGCTAACATGAGCCGTTTTTGAGATATTGTACATTTTTCAAAAAAAGTATCAAAAAGTCATATAAAATAAAAACAAAATTTCCTATTAATAAACATGTTCACTTTTCATATGTAATACCATGCGATAAAATGGGTGACATCATTCTCGTGGATCTAGCTCGTTCCATTCATGAAAAAAGATACTCTGAGTAACACTTTTGTATTTGGACGCCAATAGTCATTTATCTGCTGTAAGAATAACTTATTTCTTAATGCATAACGCTTGGCGAGATTTTGGCGACGAATTTGGCGGAATATCGCCAACTTGGCGACTTTTTGAAATGTTGCCAAATTAACGAAAATCTCGCCAAATGGATAAAAATGACGCTAAACCAATGAAAATGACGACTAATTGTCGAAAATTCAATGTCTTGGAAAGAATATTAGTATCAACTATAAAAAAAAGCTATTTTTTTACTGTAAAAGTAGTAAATTCATTGCATTATATAAGGAAAGTCATGTGTTGCCCACATCAGATTTTTTTTATTATAAACTTGCTCTGCTTTATTGTGCTGTCATTTATTATTGTCTGTTTTTATTTGTTGTGAGAGGGAAATTGCAGTAATTTAGTGCTATCGGCGTCACAACTTATCCCCACCCCCACCCCCAATGTTTTGCCAAATATAGAACCGAGGAATAAGCCGGTGACACAAAAATTCATAATTACAGAAACATCTATAGCGGTCATTATATGTGCCAGTATTTGTATGAAGGTTAAGGTTTACTATTGTGAGTGCTCACTTTATTATCTTGTAGAATTTAATATTGTGTGTTTCCATATTTGTTGATATTGTATGTGTTCGCCTTTGCTATTATTATGCGTGCTTATATTTGCGGTGTTTTAAATCTGCTGTTTGAATATGCGGCTTATATTTAGCTTGCTGTGATTTATTGTTTAGGAATCTATTATTACCTGCTTTCATTTGTTGTATTACACGTGCCATGTAGTATTACACGTGCCATCGACCTCACGACCTATCCCCCCCTTCTTATTTTAACAAATGGAGAGTGAGGGATAGGTTAGTCTTACAAAAATAAGTAGCTACTAAAGCTAACATGGCTTTTTATGGTAAAGGTTTAAGCAACTGAAAGATGGTAACATAAAAATTGAAGCATTGTAAAACAAGAAAGATCAATCATGCTTAAAGCATTGATTATGAAACACTTTCCAACTTCAATGCAATTTTATTTAAACATGTCTAAAATGCAATACATTCCTCGGTAATACTTTAAAACTTATCACAATACTACATTAATTTATTATATTTGAAACCTTAAACCTTCATCGAAAAAAATTAACTTCATTCAAATGACGGCATTAAAGTATAAATTGCCTGGTTTAAACATCTCTAAAATGTGATACATTCCTCGGTAATAATTTTAGAATTATCATAATACTACGATAATTTATTATATTTGAAAACTTCATCGAAAACAACTGAAATCCATTCAAATGACGTCATAAAAATATAACACGCCTGGTTCTCCCTATAAAAGCAACATTTCATTCATAAATAATTCCCCCATTCATGTCATTCATCACAATACTATAATAATTTATTTTATTTAAAAATTAAGACCATTGAGCTGCAAGTAAGTAAACTCTATGCGTAAAACTTCATCGAAAAATATCGTCCTTCTCTTTCTAAAATCAATGAATATTTCATTCATATCAGCTAAGCAGACTCCATGGACTAAATGATTTTGTGTTAAAGAATTACAGCGATTCTAATACAACTCATTCTACATATTTTGCTGTTTACATTTTACATAGGTGAAAAATAGGCTTAATAGTAGAAATAATCAAATTTGGAAGAGCATTTAAACTGAAATATATTGTCATTGCGTTGTTTCAGTATGTAGATGCACAGAATTTAGGCAAAAATAAAGTAGTTTTAGGACGGATACAACACTCAATATGAATTAAAAAGAACTTTAAAAATCACGATTTTGACACAAGATGGATGCCATATATCATTTTGAAGTGGGTCATGTGATCGTTTCATATCATGGACACGTGATCGCTTCATATAAAAGGTGTTATTATTATTTTAATTTTTATTTAAAAAACAACTGAATATATTTCGCTGAATTTTTTTTATATATTTTATGGAACAATTTGAATATTGCCTAAAATTACTAAATTACTAAAATTGCCTCAATGTATTCCATTTTTTCAACCCGGGTTCAATCCAAAACTAATTGGGTGATATTATTCATTTATATTCCCATAGGTCCTACAGACCGTCTGAACAACATACTAAAATTTCATTTTGATTAAGTCATTTTTACGGCAGTTATCGTGCTAACGGACAGACAGACAGACAGACAGACAGAATGAACAAAGTCATAAACACTTTTCAACTTTGTTGTAAAGTGTTAAAAAGCACTTCTCATGCCCAGGCAGTACGAAGGCCATGCCCAGACCATCACTTTCAACGAAAAGCACCAGCTGAAAAGCAGTTGATGTTGATGTTGATGACCCAGACCGTCCGACCTACCAGAAAGGTGTAAGGTAACTGTATGGACGGCCGGGAAGTGCCACCCAATTTAGACCGGAACCCAGTGGGGGAGGCATCCACAGGGACCGTACCCTCCTTCCCCTACCACCAACCTCTCGGAAGGACTTACGGACCCACATGTTTAACGTGATCGTACTCCGCATGAACACGGCGGCATATGTGGCAGCGTGCAAATCTAGCGCGCAAACCACGGGGATACCGCACCCGAGATGGCCAACAGCACGCGGCGTTCCGAGGTGGTCACCCACCAAGTTACTAACCGCGCCCGATGCTGCTTGACTTCGGTGATCTAACGAGAACCGGTGTTTTCAGCACGGTACGGCCGTTGGCCCCAGCTGAAAAGCAGTTGTCAAAATTTTGAGCTAAGCAACAACAGATAGTTTTGGAGTCTCTAACGTCCATTATCAGGAGTCTTATGTATTAATTACACAATGGCTAGTCATTCAAAGCCATGCGAATGATGAAGGCACCTTCATGGAGCTTCTTCGATTGAGAAGTAAAGAAAAACCTTGTCTGGGAGAATGGCTTTACAGAGAATAGAGTTAATATTCATCCTACTCTCTAAAATGAAATAATTCAAATCTTCAGGAATGAAGTCGCTTCAGTTATCCGGCATACATAATGTTAAGCTTTCTTTTCGTTTACCCTGTGATATGCGTTGGCACCAGAAATATTTTAAAATGTGATACATTCCTCGGTAATAATTTTAGAATTATCATAATACTACGATAATTTATTATATTTGAAAACTTCATCGAAAACAACTGAAATCCATTCAAATGACGTCATAAAAATATAACACGCCTGGTTCTCTCTATAAAAGCAACATTTCATTCATAAATAATTCCCCCATTCATGTCATTCATCACAATACTATAATAATTTATTTTATTTAAAAATTAAGACCATTGAGCTGCAAGTAAGTAAACTCAAGCAAGTAAGTAGAGGGAAATTGCAGTAATTTAGTGCTATCGGCGTCACAACTTATCCCCACCCCCACCCCCAATGTTTTGCCAAATATAGAACCGAGGAATAAGCCGGTGACACAAAAATTCATAATTACAGAAACATCTATAGCGGTCATTATATGTGCCAGTATTTGTATGAAGGTTAAGGTTTACTATTGTGAGTGCTCACTTTATTATCTTGTAGAATTTAATATTGTGTGTTTCCATATTTGTTGATATTGTATGTGTTCGCCTTTGCTATTATTATGCGTGCTTATATTTGCGGTGTTTTAAATCTGCTGTTTGAATATGCGGCTTATATTTAGCTTGCTGTGATTTATTGTTTAGGAATCTATTATTACCTGCTTTCATTTGTTGTATTACACGTGCCATGTAGTATTACACGTGCCATCGACCTCACGACCTATCCCCCCCTTCTTATTTTAACAAATGGAGAGTGAGGGATAGGTTAGTCTTACAAAAATAAGTAGCTACTAAAGCTAACATGGCTTTTTATGGTAAAGGTTTAAGCAACTGAAAGATGGTAACATAAAAATTGAAGCATTGTAAAACAAGAAAGATCAATCATGCTTAAAGCATTGATTATGAAACACTTTCCAACTTCAATGCAATTTTATTTAAACATGTCTAAAATGCAATACATTCCTCGGTAATATTTTAAAACTTCTCACAATACTACATTGATTTATTATATTTGAAAACTTAAACATTCATCGAAAAAAATGAACTTCATTCAAATGACGGCATTGAAATATAAATTGCCTGGTTTAAACATCTCTAAAATGTGATATATTACTCGGTAACAATTTTAGAATTATCATAATACCACGATAATTTATTATATTTAAAAACTTCATCGAAAACAACTGAAATTCATTCAAATGACGTCATAGAAAAAATAACACGCCTGGCTCTCTCTAAAAAAGCAGCATTTCATTCATAAATAATTTCCCCTTCATGTCATTCATCACAATACTATAATAATTTATTTTATTTAAAAATTAAGACCATGGAGCTATAAGTAATTTTACTCTATGCTTAAAACTTCATCGCAAAAAATCGTCCTTCTCTCGGTAAAGTCAATGAATATTTCTTTCATATCAGCTATGCAGACTCCATGAGCTGAATTCTTTTGCATTAAAAAAATACAGCAATTCCTATACAACTCATCCTACATATTTTGCTGTTTACATTTCACATAAGTGAAAAATAGGCTTCGTTAGAGAAATAATCAAAGTTGGATGCTCATTTAAACTCAAATATATTGTCATTGCGTTGTTTCAGTATGTAGATGCACAGAATTTAAGCGAAAATAAAGAGGTTTTACGACGAATACAACACTCAATATGAATTAAAAAGAACTTTAAAAATGACGATTTTGAGACAAGATGGATACCGTATTATATTTTGAAGTTGGTCATGTGATCGTTTCATATCATGGTCACGTGATCGCTTCATATAAGAGGTGTAATTATTATTTTAATTTTTATATAAAAAACTACTGAATATATTTTGCTGAATTTTTTTTTATATATTTTATGGAATAATTTGAATATTACCTAAAATTTTCGAAGCAATTTGTGAATTTTAAATCCGCTTGAAAAATGTTGGAAAAATTAGGTCCCATAGGGTTCAATGTATTTCATTTTTTCAACCCGAGTTCAATCCAAAACTAATTGGGTGATATTATTTATTTATATTCCCATAGGTCCTACAGATCGTCTGAACAACATACTAAAATTTCCTTTTGATTAAGTCATTTTTACGGCAGTTATCGTGCTAACGGACAGACAGACAGACAGACAGACAGAATGAACAAAGTCATAAACACTTTTCAACTTTGTTGTAAAGTGTTAAAAAATGAACAATAGAGTATTTGTATCCGATAGTATAATAATGACTCCAGGAAAGTTTTGTGGAGGTTTACCAATCCGAATCGTCCACTAACAAAACTGTAGCCATGAAGTTAGAAAGGAGGAGATAAAACTCCTATGGATGAAAAGTTTGAAAATGCCATAATGCTTTGAGAATTATATCTAGTTGCCGCCAGTGTTTGTAAAGCAGTTGCTATTGTTAGTTGACACTATAGAAAGGAGTAGTATTTAGTATATGTATTTTTAATAAATTTTAAATTATGGATTCCTTAATTATGAGTATTATTAACTAGTATTTTTTCATAGTTGTAGGATAGAGTACAGAATATGTGGAGATAAAAACGAATTGGAAAGTAAAATAATTTTGAATACGTAGGAATATTCTTTATTGCTTCTTTGCGTTGTACTTGCGTTATTCTTTGCGTTGTACTAATAATTAATTTTTACAAAATTGACAGTTTAAATAAATATTTTAGGTCATTCGCCATAGAAATGCATACAATACAGGACAACTTATCTTATCCCTGCGCCACCTGAATTATTGTCTCAAACGATATTGGCGTTTTCTTAATATGAAGATTTAACTCCTTACTTTTACCTCCCTGGCTGTAGCATTACTTATGCATGATGCTTTTGTCAGGTCGAAACTCCAATTGGCAAATCTTAGGGATCAGACTTGTGAAGGAGCTGGTGACATGAGTAGGCATATGAAAGGTGCACATTCTATGATAATTAATTGAATTGGTTTTAGCAAATTACGTGCATTGCAGAGCCCATTGCTTATATCTAGTTGTGGAGAATAACTATACTTCAAGCTTAATTCTGAAAAATTCCTTGAAATCAGCATGAAATCCACTTGTCCAGGACGATGACTATTACTTTATTCAAAAATTTCCTTGAGGTAGAATCCCAGTGCTCTGCAGAAAATATTCACAAGATAAGACTTTCTACCCGACAAGATTGATTTACAAAAGCTCGCAGATAGACAAATCTTAGAAAAGAATCTTAGAATCTTAGAATCCCTGATCCTCGAAAATTTGAAAAAGTCTGAAGAAGACTAAAAGGATCCCGCAGTCTTTTCAATATTTTCGAAAATGGAACAACATACTTGGGAATTCTTGGAGGTAATCAGGCAATCGATCACTTTAGCAAGACTTAAATGATTTAAAATGGTCGTTGACGAACTAAATACTCTGAGAACTAATAAAAGTGTTTCTTTTATTCATACAGACTGTGAGGAAAACATGGAAGAACTTATTCTAAAGCCTTTTAAACTTTCAAGAGCCAGGAGCCAAAACGAGTTGGCGGACTAGCATAACCACGTTAATTCAGTGTCATGCGAAGAGTTCTACAGAAAGAAATACTTTTAAGTGCTGAATACAACTCCATCGCATCTTCCACCCAAGATAGTCAGCAAAATGTTGAATTGTAAAATGTACGAATCAAAGCAGACAACAATCAAAGCAGACAAGTTATAGAAAATACTCTGAAATCGACTATTCGATGTTAGAAGTAGAATTGCCACTTTTCAAGTACAAAATTCAAGATCAAGTTACTTATTTGATTGGATGACGTTATGGTGTTATTACACGGAGCAATTCCTTCCAGCAATTTTTCAGCAACACCATACATTTCAATGGGAAGAAATCTTGCCGCCGAATTGCCGCAATTCGTTCGTACTCGGCAATAAAAATTGCTCGATGTCTGAGTGGTGAACCAATCAGAGGACGATAGAATTGGACGTCACTCTGTTCCGCCTTTCCTCTCCTCATTTGCATTCAAGATGGCGATGGTGACTGTAATGCAAACACATCGAAGCAGCTCAATTACGTTAGAAATTTGAGATGGAAAAAATAATAGAACTTCTACCAAATTACAGACACCTGTGGGATATAAAATATCCAAATTATACGAAAAAACACATTAAAGAATGCTTTCTGAAATCGGCAGCATTAAACAGGGAGGACCTGTTAGAAAGGAAGGGCTTACAGTATCATTGCCGAGCGGAATTGCTAAAGTCTGGAGATGTCAAAATAATAATAAAACTTTTACTAAATTACAGACACCTACACCTGTGACATATAAAAGATCCAAATTATACGAAAAAATCCTCAATAAATAATGCTGCTTCTTGGTATACTCGGCGGCATTAAATAGGTGGGGCGTTTTAGAAAGGCGTAGCCTAATGTATTATTACCAGGAGGAATAGCTAAAGTCTGAAGATGGAAAAATAATAATAGAACTTTTAACAAATTACAGACACCTTTGGGATATAAAAGATTCAAATTATACGAAAAACACACCAAAGAATGCTTTCTGAAATGAAATAGGCGACATTAGAGAGAAGGGGACCGTTAAAGAGGAGGGACCTAAAGTATGATTGACAGGCGGAATTGCCGGGAAGGAGTGCCGGGAGGGAAACCTAGGAATAGTAAGAAAATGATAAAGGAAGTTAAAAGTATCCTTGAAAATGCTGAAAATGCTCTCCACATTTTCCTATTGTCTCCAGCATCGAGCTATAAAGCAAAAAGGAGCATTAGTGCTCTACGAAAACTGAAGTCAAGCATGATGTTAACAATTGCACAGAAACAGCTTAGTGTTATGAACATACGCGATACTGTTGACTTGGACAGACTGACAAAAATATTCATATCAAAATGGGACGGGAGAAGACGATATACGTTTTTGATCCGATTATAATTAATTGCAAAAAAATAGACTTATCTCGTTCCTGCTTCTAAATAAAGGTTGGGTAGAACGAATTTTCATTCTATAAATTAGGCAACTAGGCCAACATATTAAATGGCATTAAAGTATAGGTGAAAAAATGCACTTTTACTGAAATACGATATTGGCACACTCTTTTGAAATATTTCAATGTGATGATTTTAACCCTAATTGCAATACAGATGTCATTAATTCTGGTGATCGTATTGTCCTAAAGTATTTATAGGTGTATAAATTGAGAGGTGGGAAATGGGGAGCTCTTGAAAAGAATAGATTGTAAGTAAAAAGATAATAAATTGTGAGTAAAATGAATACATTGTTTTATATTAAGAAGAACAAAATAGTTGGGAAGATATTATTGTCTCTCCCAATCATTTGTTGTGTGTTCTTATAATTCCATGCTGCTGTTCATATTTGTTGTTATACGTTTTCATATCTGTTGCTATTGTGTGTGCTAGCCTTTGCTGTTAGTTTGGACACTGAAATCCCGTGTGTCTTAACATGTGTTGTGAGTTTCTGATATTTGCCATTATCTGCTCTCATTTGTTACATGTGTTAACATGACGCGTTATTTATTTTTACTTTTCCTGTGTTCTCACATTTTGTATTGTGCCTGTTCACATTACTTGTAATGTGTTCTTATGTCTGTTGTCATTTCGTGTACTTTTATAAGTTATTTAATGCACTTATCTTTGTTGTTAGTATACATACTTATATTTGTTGTGTCTGAATATTTCTTGTGTGGGATGGCATATGTCGCTATATGCGCTCACATTTGTTGAATGCTGTCATATACGTTATTGATTTGAGTATTTTTTAATCGAAGTCTTTTGAAGCACAAATCGCTTCAAATTAATCCACATAAATATATAGGACATTATTTTATTTTATGTGTCATTATGTAGTTTTATAATAGCATTGAGAAACTAGTTGAACATTAATACGTTTCTTTAAGCGCAGACTTTCGTAAAGAGATAAAATTACACGCCATTATTTATTTTCAGATTACGGCATATAGCTATAAAAGTGTCTTCGATAATGTTTTTAGCCTGCTTGCTTCACAGTTGGATGTCTTCTTAACGACGCGCTTTTGTATTCTGAAAGTGAACGTTATATAACATGAGCGATCATTCTTTCAAAATATTGAGAATTATATAAGTTATCTCTTGAATTATGCAACTCTTATAATGAATACTTAATTAAATATTTCTTCCAAGTTAACGCAGAATATGTAAATGTCACAGAAACGAGGGAATACTTATGTTTCTGAATATATATATATCCATCGTTGTAATAATTACCTAATACATCGTTGTAATAATTAACTGATTGCATTAATTATATTTAATGAAACATGTAAAGAACTTTGCTGTCCCAACCAGGAATCAGTCCACAGATCTTTATACTGGTCAGCCGACGCTCTATCGTTGAGATACTAGGATGAAAGTGCAAGTTCTTATTGTGGAGGTAAACAATACAAACATTCTGCATTCTCCACCCTCTTATGTCAGATGTGTGTGCAACTGACTATATGACTGACCACCTCCTGCTATTTTTATCTCAAGTTAGCCTCCTGATGCTACTTTTACCCTCCAGATTAGCCTGCTGGTAGCTGTTTTAATCGATTTGCATTCGGTTCTAAATATTCCACAGTCTATGCAATCTATTCTAGTCGTACTAGGGTCACTTTTAGTCCTCCGAGAATTTTACACTAACCTACATGGTTGATTTGTTTGAGCGCTATTTTAAAGAACCTTGCTGCTCCAACCGGGAATCGAAACAATGGATTTTGGTGCTGGCCTGCCGACGTTCTATTTTTGAGCTACTAGAACGGAATTGCAAGCTCTTATTATTGAGGTAAGCAATGTAAGCATTAATGATAAAATAACATAGCTTATTCATGTTTCATCAAAGAATTGCATGATACTGCATTTCGAACAGATGGCAAAATATAGAGTTCTGGAATTATATACATAAACTAATATGAACCAACAGATGTGAAAGACTGGCTTAGACTTTTGTTTAGGCCTTAGTTAATTAATTATTAATTAATAAAAATTTGCATTGCTAGTATAGACAAATATTTAATAGGTCAAGCCGGTATTTAACTTCACTGTGATATGTTGCTTGTAGAATCGTCACAAAAATGGCCATGGACAATAAAAAGTATTATTATTAATTCTTATAAGCAAAGCGTTTCGCAACTACTGCTGTCGATATAATTTCGATTGTCAGGTAATTATTACAGTTAACAATCATATGCCTTATTGTTAATATAGAGTTCTTACATTTTATACATAAACTAATATGAACCCATAGATGTGAAAGACTGGCTTAGACTTTTGTTTAGGCCTCAGTTAATTAATTATTAATTAATAAAAATTTGCATTGCTAGTATAGACAAATATTTAATAGGTCAAGCCGGTATTTAACTTCACTGTGATAGGTTGCTTGTAAAATCGTTACGAAAATGGCCATGGGCAATGAAAAGTATTATTATTAATTCTTATAAACAAAGAGTTTCGTAACTACTGCTGTCGATATAATTTCGATTGTCAGGTAATTATTACAGTTAACAATTATATGCCTTATTGTTAATATAGAGTTCTTACATTTTATACATAAACTAATATGAACCCATAGATGTGAAAGACTGACTTAGACTTTTGTTTAGGCCTTAGTTAATTAATTGTTAATTAATAAAAATTTGCATTGCCAGTATAGACAAATATTTAATAGGTCAAGCCGGTATTTAACTTCACTGTGATAGGTTGCTTGTAGAATCGTTACGAAAATGGCCATGGACAATGAAAAGTATTATTATTAATCCTTATAAACAAAGCGTTTCGCAACTACTGCTGTAGATATAATTTCGATTGTCAGGTAATTATCACAATTAACAATTATATGACTTATTGTTAATTTTCATAAACAATTAAACAAAGAAAATACAAAAACTAATTTCTCACGATCACGATTGTTAGATCTTTTAACTTGCTAACTGTCTGCTTAACTGAAATCATTCAACTTGTTTGCATTGTAAGCCTTATACGCGTAGTACGCTCAGTTAAATCTAGAATAAATAGTTACCTGGTTATTAATGCAACTCAGATTCGGTTCCTTGCGTTATCATAAAATTCTACCAAAGCGAAAAATATCTTATCGCACTATGAATGGGATTCGAAGACGCTCTACAGCTGCCATATATTTAGGCCAGTATATTTAGGAACAGGGTAGGGCGGGCATGTGCTCCCTCAAAGCGGCAAACAAAGGAAGTAGTGCTAAGTGGGAGGGGTCGAAAACCCAGACCACTCAACTCACCCTAGGGTATGAGTAGCAGTTTGAGTGGCCGTGAAAAATCGTGAGGCGAACTCCGGGGGCTGATAAGCATCAGCAAACAAGAGGCAAAGCCACAGCGGGCATATTTGCGTTTCAGGCGATTGTCGAACGATTGACGAACAGGGAGCAGGGTCTCCGAGCTCGTGAAATGAGCTATGGGGTTTTGTAAGAGTTAACGAGCAAGAAGCGTACACCCTTGTAAAATGGCAGAGAATGGCCAAGAAAAAGTGCAAATAAATTTATGAAATCCAGGGTATTTGGTGCTTTATCAGATTTTAAAGAAAGATACAATAAGATTACTTATACTTAAGTCATACGTTCTAATATGGCTCAAGATACCCAAATTTATGGTATACCCTATTGTGTTTGATTCATTGCTGCAAAAGTATAACTTAATATTGCTAGCATATTTCGTTTCTTATTCAAACTCTTTTATGTTTGGCACATAAAGACCTTGGCACATAAAATTTCACATTTTTAGTGGGAAGACAAACAAAGGTTTATTATTCTTTAGATTTGTTAATTTTTATCAATATTATATTTACTATACAGCAAGCAAGCATTCTTATAGTTAACATTCCTTTTTATGGGGCAAAAGAAGTGCTTCAACAGTGGTATTATTTTGAATTGTTTTGGACTGTACATATTTTTAAATCACCGGGTGCTTGCCAGTGTTATGCCGGAATGCGTTTCGAGAACTCTATCCCTTTTACGGAACGATGGAACGGAACAAGTTCCGTTTTAAAAATTTTGAGAACGAGATATGTTCTAGTTACTTTCCTTATGTACAATAATATATAAGGAAAGTATTGTGACGGGGTCAAAAATTCGAATTCGAGTTTTCGAAGGGAGACCACGTTTCAAGCATTCCTGATCACGAATCGAACATTTTTGAAGTGATGTCTGTGTGTGTGTGTGTCAGTAAGTCTGTAGAAACGATAACTGTTTTTATACGCAATCGAATGTTCAGAACCCCCTAAATTTTCGATAAAATTTTGAAAAAATCGTCAAAAAATCAAAACCGCTAATAAAGTTACGCAAATAGACATTTCTTATGTAATTTTTCATTAGAAAACGATTGACATAAATTTTAGAACGCTAACATGAACCGTTCTCGAGATATTGCGCATTTTTCAAAAAATTATCAAAAGTTATATAAAATAAAAAAAAATATTTCCTATTGAGAAACATATTCACTTTTCATATGTAATACCATGCGATAAATTGGGTGACATCATTCTCGTGGATCTAGCTCGTTCCATTCATGAAAAAAGATACTTTAAGTATTACTTTTGTATTTGAACGCCAATAGCCATTTATCTACTGTAAGAATAACTTATTTCTCCGCCCATAACGCTTGGTGAGATTTTGGCGACGAATTTGGTGGAATGTCGCCAACTTGGTGACTGTTTTAAATGTTGGTACATCAACGAAAAACTCGCCAAATGGATAAAAATGACTCTAAATCAATGAAAATGACGACTCATTGATGAAAATTCAATATCTTGTAATATAAATATCTAATATAAAAGTAATCTATTTTTTTTACTATAAAAGTAGTAAATTCGTTTCATTATATAAGAAAAATCATGTGTTGCCCACATCAGATTTTTTTTTTTATTTTGACGTGACGTTCACGTTCTTTTTTTTCAACGTTCTTTTGAAATTTTTTCGTGAAATAAGAGGAAATAAGTCTTTATGGAATTTGCTCAAAAATTAATTCTGCAGTTTTCTAAATATTAATAATATTAAACAAATTTTCAAACTACCTTATGCTATACGGATACCCGCATATGTCGCCAAATGCTTAAAAAAGAATTATAAATGATGTCTGCGTTCAATATAATCTTCTAAAAGTGAATATTTTTCAATGCTTAATGCTGTTTACTCAAATAAGAAAATACGCATATGCTGCAAATAAATCTTGTAAGTGATGAAATTCGTCGCAGATAAAGCCTTTTTCTAGCTTATTGATATTTCGTTTTTGGCTGATTTCATTATATTTTCTAGACCTATGTTAGATTTTAGATTAATCCGTTTTCTGAATTATTCCGTTTTAGATATGTTTCATGATTTATTCAATCGAAGAGGCCCAAGTTCGATCCCCGAGTTCCAGATGAATGTGTTTGTGAAGAAAAAATAGTGCAACAGTCGTTAATGTCCTTTACATAGAACATTTTTAACGAAAATATGAATTATTGGTTAAAATTGGGTTAAAATACCATTTTTATATAACTATAATTTAGAAAATTATATTAATCTGTCTGGGTAAATGTTTTATTTGGTCTATTTAGGAACCTAGGTCTTTTCGGGAATGAATAAAGGAAAATTATGTATTTTAAAATTTACCACCATTTGTTTCTGTTATTGGCAATTTTCAACATGTCATGGACCACCAACTTCAACATCAACAACCCCGAAACCTGGACGTCCTGAACTACGTTTAGTTAAATCAAAGATTATGATACCAAACTACACACGTTACATGAAAGCAAACCATTTAGTCTTATTCAGGAATTTGCGATGACCTATACCCTTTCTAACACTTTGCAACATAGTTGAAAAATGTTTATGACTTTGTTCATTCTGTCTGTCTGTCCGTTCGCACGTTAACTGTCGTAAAAATGACTTTATCAAAACGAAATTTTAGTATGTTGCTGAGACTGTCTGTAGGACATTTGGGAATGTAAATGAATAACATCACCCAATAAGTTTTGAATTGAACCCTGATTAAAAATTTTAAATACGTTGAACCCTATGGGACCTAACTTTTAAAATATTTTTAAACGAAGTTAAAATTCACAAACTGCTTCAAAAATTTTAGCAAATATTCAAATTATCCCATAAAATATATAAAAAAAGCTTCAGCATAATATGTTCAGTAGTTTTCAAAATAAAAATTAAAATATTAATTGCACCCATATATTATGAAGAGATCACGTGAACCCACTTCAAAATAAAATATGGCATCCATCTTTTTTTCCCAATGTAAAAATTGTGATTTCTAAAATTCTTTTAAATTCATATTTAGTGCTGCATACGTCCTAAAAGCGCTTTATTTTTTAGTACTTTCTGTGCATTTGTATTCTACGCCAACGCATTTCAGTTGGAAAGCGTTTCATAATCAATGCTTTGCGCATGGTTGATCTCTCTTATTCTCTCTTATTTTCTGCAAGATATCGGAAAATACTAGATAGCGAGAAGTTGACGATCAAATTAACGGATACTTACCGTAGAAAATATCCTTCACATAATGGGTAGTCAATGGAAACACAATTTGCTAAATAATGGGATTCTGACGCCTTTGCCCCTTATGCACATCACTGCATATAGAAGAAGGCAGGGGAAGTTTTAGGTGTCATAACATTCCACCCTTTCAACATTGGCAGACACATTGCATAAATTACTCAGAGAGTACATCTTGGAAAACAAAATTCAGCACTGTACTTCCCCCACACACTATTTGGTTAACGTTCTATTTTAGATATGGCTAGGCCTATATGCTACACCACCGGAATTGGCTTAATTTGAAGCTTAAACGGAATAGCATTACGGTCTTAATTAAATTGGCATCAAGCCAAAGAGAGTATCAGGACATAAAGACAGAATAACCGCATCAGCAGAAGGCAAGCACGCGTCCGTTCACATGCGTTAGACTTTTTCTGGTGCTGTTGCTATCTTTATTATGGCATAAAAGGCTCTATTTAGTCTTTGAAACCGGTGGATAATTTTTACAAACTTTTACAAATTAATTCCAGTTTGAGCGAAATTCCATATTATTTTACAATGCAAAGAAATATATCCCAATAAACGTTGATCAATGGGAACATTTCAACTCATTCAAAACAGAACTAAAAGCTTAAATTCCATTAATTCCATAATAAATCAGCCTACTTTAAATAAAATGTTAAGAAAATGCAAAATGAAATGCATGTAAAGAATAAATACATAAGTTCAAAAAACAAATTTCATGCTCTATAACATATTCAAATGTATATAACTTTCAATATAAATGTATATCAAATTATAATAAGTTTCGACAATCTTTAACAAGAAAGAGCAATCATGCATAAAGCATTGATTATGAAACACTTTCCAACTGCAATACAATTTTATTTAAACATATCTAAAATGGGATACATTCAGCGGAAATATTTTTAAAATTATCACAATACTACAATAATTTATTATATTTAAAAACATCATCGAAAATAATGAACTTTATTCAAATAACGTCATTGAAATATAACACCTGGCTCTCTATGAAAAAGCAGTAAAAATTTCATTCATAACCTTTTATTCTACTCCTTTCATTCATGCAATACTACAATAATTTATTTTACTTCAAAACTTAAAACCATGGAGATAAAAGTAATTTAACTCTGTACTTAAAACTTCACCGAAAAAGTCTGCTATAAAATCATCTGTTTGTTCTCTGTGTAAAATCAATGACTGTTTCGTTCATATCAACTATATTGCAGACTCCAGCGCTAAACAATTTTGTATTGCAGTCTCCAGCGCTAAGAAATTCAGCAATTCTTTTACAACTCATATTACAGCTTGAAGTGTTTATAATGTTCATAAGTGAAAATTAGGCTTTGCTGTAGAAATAATCAAAGTTTGATGATCATTTAAACTCAGATATATTGTAATTGCGTTGTTTCAGAACATTGATGCACAGAAATTAAGCAAAAATAAAGCGGTTTTAGGACGGACAAAACACTAAATATAAATTAAAAAGAACTTTTAAAATCACGATCTTGACACAAGATGGATACCATATTTTATTTTGAAGTGGGTCACGTGATCTTTTCATATAATGGTGACTTGATCTCTTTATATAATGGGTGTAATTATTATTTCAATTTTTATTTTAAAAACTACAGAATAATTTTTTTATATATATTATGGGATAATTTGAATATTTCCTAAAACTTTCGAAGCAACTTGTGAATTTTAAATTTGCTTAAAAAATGCTTGAAAAATTAGGTCCCATAGGGTTCAATGCATTTCACTTTTTCAACCCGGGTTCAATGCAAAACTAATTGGATGATATTATTCATTTATATTCCCATAGGTCGCACAGACCGTCTGAACAACATACTAAAATTTCATTTTGATAAAGTCATTTTTACGGCAGCTATCATGATAAAGGACAGACAGACAAACAGACAGAATGAACAATGTCATAAACACTTTTCAACTATCCTGTAAAGTTTTAAAAAGAACGCAGAAAGTAACACAAATGTAAATGTTAGGAAAGTCGTCCATTTATTTTTCTGGGACGTAAAAAAGAACGTGGAAGTCGGGTGATGAACGTTGCTTTGATGAACAAATTCCTTTTATAACAAGAAAGATCAATCATGCTTAAAGCATTGATTATGAAACACTTTCCTACTTCAATGCAATTTTATTTAAACATGTTTAAAATGCAATACATTCCTCGGTAATATTTTAAAACTTATTACAATACTACATTAATTTATTATACTTGAAAACTTAAACCTTCATCGAAAAAAATGAACTTCATTCAAATGACGGCATTGAAATATAAATTGCCTGGTTTAAACATCTCAAAAATGTGATATACATTCCTCGGAAATAATTTCAGAATTATCATAATACTATAATAATTTATTATATTTGAAAACTTCATCGAAAACAACTGAAATTATTCAAATGACGTCACAGAAAAAAAACTGATGTCGGCAACACATGACTTTCCTTATATAATGCAATGAATTTACTACTTTTACAACTAAAAAAACGTTATTCTTATAGTAGATACTTATATTCTTTCCATGATATTGAATTTTCTTCAATTAGACGTCATTTTCATGGATTTAGCGTCATTTTTATCCATTTGGCGAGATTTTGTTAATTTGGCAACAATTAAAAATGTAGCCAAGTTGGCGACATTCCGCCAAATTCGTCGCCAAAATCTCGGAAGCGTTATGAACGGCGAAATAAGTTATTCTTATAGCAGATAAATGACTATTGGCGTTCAAATACAAAAATATTACTCAAAGTATCTTTTTTCATGAATGGAACGAGCTAGATCCACGAGAATGATGTCACCCAATTTATCGCATGGTATTACATATGAAAAGTGAACATGTTTCACAATGGGAAATATATTTTTTTTTATTTTATATGACTTTTTCATAATTTTTTTTAAAAATGTGCAATATCTCGAGAACGGTTCATCTTAACGTTCTAAAATTTGTGCCAATCGTTTTCTTATGAAAAATTACATAAGAAATGTCTATTTGCGTAACTTTATTAGCGGCTTTGATTTTTTGACGATTTTTTCAAAATTTCATTCGAAAATTTAGGGGGGTTCTGAACATTCGATTGCGAATAAAAACAATAGACTTCCAGTGTTTACGGATTGCGATTTTTGTACCAAATTTCGTCCGTATCTGTCCATTCGTTCGTCAGTTATCGTCTCCACAGACTCACTGACACACACACACACACACACACAGACATCACTCCAAAAATGTTTTATTCGTGATCAGGGATGCTTGAAACGTGCTCTCCCGTCGAAAACTCGAATTCGAATTTTCGACCCCGTCTCAATACTTTCCTTATACATTATGTATATAAGGAAAGTAATAACACGCCTGGCTCTCTCTATAAAAGCAACATTTCATTCATAAATAATTTCCCATTTATGTCATTCATCACAATACTATAATAATTTATTTTATTTGAAAATTCAGACCGTGGAGCTACAAGTAATTAATCTGTATGCGTAAAACTTCATCGAAAAAAATTGGCCTGCTTTTTGTAAAATCAATGAATATTTCATTCATATCAGCTATGCAGACTCCATGAGCTAAATGATTTTGTGTTAAAGAAATACAGCAACTCTAATACAACTCATTCTACAAAAAAATTTGCTGTTTACATTTTACATAGGTGAAAAATAGGCTTCGATGTAGAAATAATCAAATTTGGATGAGCATTTAAACTCAAATATATTGTAATTGCGTTGTTTCAGTATGTAGATGCACAGAATTTAAGCAAAAATAATAATAAGTGGTTTTAGGAAGGATACAACAGTCAATATGAATTAAAAAGCACTTAAAATATCACGATTTTGAGACAAGATGGATGCCATATATCATTTTGAAGTGTGTCATGTGATTTTTTCATATCATGGTCACGTGATCGCTTCATATAAGATGTTTAATTACTATTTTAATTTTTATTTAAAAAACTACTGAATATGTTTCGCTGAATTTTTTTTATATATTTTATGGAACAATTTGAATATTACCTAAAATTTTCGAAGCAAGTTGTGAGTTTTAAATCCTCTTAAAAAATGTTTGAAAAATTATTTCCCATAGGGCTCAATGTATTTCATTTTTTCATCCCGGGTTCAATCCAAAACTAATTGGGTGATATTATTCATTTGTATTCCCATAGGTCCTACAGACCATCTGAACAACATACTAAAATTTCATTTTGATTAAGTCATTTTTATGGCAGTTATCGTGTTAACGGTCAGACAGACAGACAGACAGACAGACAGAATGAACAAAGTCATAAACATTTTTCAACTTTGTTGTAAAGTGTTAAAAATGGAATTTTGAGCGGGAACTCGTTCAATTTTTGAGTCTTGATTTCGATTTTGAACGCGACGTAATTTAAAAAGACGGCACATCAGTGGCATCTGCTAGTTTCATATCAAATTAAAAATAATAGTTCACAAATTAAACTTCTATATCAAGTTCAAACAACAAATTGTATACTCAATAACCTATTAAAATGTATATATCTTTCAATATAGATGTAAATCAAATTATATTATAAGTTTCGGCAATCTTTAAGAAGAACGCAGAAAGTAACGCAAATGTGAATGTTAGGAACGTCGTTCATTTATTTTTCTGGAACGTGAAGAACGTTGCTTTGAACGAATTAATTTTACAAAAATGGAATTTTGAGCGGGTGCTCGTTCATTTTTTTAGTCCGGATTTCTATTTTGAACGCAACCGAATTTAAAAGGAGGTCACATCACTGGCGTCTGCTAGTTTCATATAAAATTAATAAAAAAATATTTCACAAATTAAATTTCTATATAAATAAAATTGGAAATATGTCTGTGAATGTGTTCGTTTGTTTGTTTATCATAAAATCATAGGAAACCGGCTGCACTTAATTTCATTAAATATTGTGGTTGGACGGGAAATAGCCTACAATTTAGTCGATGTTTCGAGTTTCTAGGACCAGGGTATTGAGGTGTTAATAAAAACCGAACTCATCATAGAGCTAGCATTATGTAGACTATATTTTTATCGCTAATTTATTTGAAGAAAAATATATCACTTTACTTAAGAAATTAAATCCAATATATTTATACAGCAAACATTTTATTAAGTGTTTTCCGATCAAAATAATAAAAAAAATGCATATAAATATAAATTTTATCGGAATTGCATTTTTCACTGGATTTTATCAATTAAGAGATCCGGTTTTAAAGATTTCGGGAAAATTACTGAGATTTTAAATTTCTTAAGTTATATGTTTTATTTTGGCAAAGACTTTTCGAACTCATAAATCGTGTTTAACACATATATTGTGTTTAGCCGATGGTTGAAACAGAATAAAAGTAGTACTTGTATATCGTCCAACACCATTTTAGCACTTTCATTTTGGCATATATTAATCTCATTTCATATTTTTTATAAATTTGTTTACAAACGGGACCAGAATGTTTTATTTTTCAGATATACACGTGAAGGTAATTTTGCACAGCGAGAACATATATTTTAAACCTTTTGGGAACATTAAATTAAATATTTAATAGAATGTTTTGAATATCAGTATCATTTAGAATACTATAAGAATTTGCACATAACAGTGAGTTTTAATTTTCTTTATATATCCAGGACGAAAAACGGGTATACTGTTATTTTTACACATAATTGTATTAAAATATTGGTAAGCAATACCGAGATTTAGACCCCATTTCAGTACTTTCTTTATAAATTATATTGTGTGTATTAGCGGAAATACGGGATATCACACATAACTTATATTTCCCATCGTTTTATATATTATATCTCTTATTTTATACAAACACTTAGACTTCATAACTTACATTGTTGGGGCAATGAGATAAATGCACTCGTAAAAATAAATGGAGAAATTACAGACCGACTTACATTAACTGAAATAATCTCTTCGAAGGTCAGATTTCAATGGAAATCTCCGTAAAAGATTTGGGGATTAATTCCTAATTGTGTGCATTTAGATGAAGATATGCTGAGAATAAATTAAGATCAAGGATACTTTAAAAAGATTTCTTAAGAAAGAATGTACAAGGCTGTTGTTAATGCACTTACTGTGGTAGATTAACACTGGAAAGAGACGGATATTATAAAATTTATGGTCCTTTTCATTTTCGAAGTAAAAGAAAAAGAAAAAAGAGAATGGAATAAAATTGGGCGTGTTTCTGAGAAACTTCGAAGTTCTTGAAGATTCTACAGGATGTATATGAAAGAATATCGTAAAGATAAGATATTAAAATAACAATGTAATTATGTCAAATGGGGAAAAAATTAAAAATTAAAGATATGAAGGGAGGTTATAAAGGAAAGTTATTTTCACTAATAAGCTAGATATATAGTTAGAATTGAAATTTTCAAATTAAAATTTTACTATTCAAAGTGGCGAATACTACACGACTGATCTCCTCCTTCTTCTTCAACACAGACCGTCCGACCTACCCGAAGGTGTACGCTATCTGCTTGGACGACCGGGAAGTGAAACCCAAATTAGACCGGAGCCCATTGGTGTGGCATCCATAAGGACCGTATCCTCCTTCCCCCACTACAAACTTCTCAAAAGGACTTACGGTCTCACATATTTAACATACCCGTGCTCCGCGTGAACACGAAGACAGTTTAGGCGGAGCGGGTAATTGAACCACTGGGCTATCCGACCCCTTTATTATCAGAACCAACGGCCCTACCGTGCTGAAAACACCGGTTTTCGTTAGATCACCGAAGTCAAGCAGCATCGGGCGCGGTTAGTACTTGGGTGGGTGACCACCTGGGAACACCGCCTGCTGTTGGCACATTTCGGACTCGGTAGCCCGGTAGTTTGCGCGCTGGATTTGCATGCTGCCACAACTGCCGCCGTGTTCATGCGGAGTACGATCACGTTAAACATGTGGGTCCGTAAGTCCTTCCGAGAGGTTAGTGGCAGGAGAAGGGGGGTACGGTCCCTGTGGATGCCTCCCCCACTGGGTTCCGGTCTAAATTGGGTGGCACTTCCTTTCCGTCCAAACAGTTACCTTACACCTTTCTGGTAGGTCGGACGGTCTGGGTCTCAATCCCGTTATTGTTTTCTTAAAGTCCCTTCGAATGAACTAGAACATGGCTCAGCTATCGTTTGAGCAAATAGATGATGCAAAATATTGATTCAACAAACAAACCGCTCAAGTTTAATCCATAAACTTACTTTACTAAAGTCCATTTATTGTAATATTTTCCTCATTTTTTTAACATAGGTCTATTTAGACAAATCAGCTTTTTGAACACATAATCTCACCCAGGAATTCTGCAGTCTATACGCGTAAGTCATGTTTCTTTCAGGCACACACAGATAAGAAATTAAACAAATTGAAATTCTGTAAATTATGTTCAATTATTGAATATTAGCTTTATGAAAGACATGTCTTCAAGATTCAGTTGTAAATAGGGACAATCATGAGTTGTGTATAAGGCTACGCCCATATTTGTACACTCCCATTTTCAGCATTCGGTGTTTTGAAGTAAACACTGAAATAATATCAATTTCCAAAATGAGGATAAACGTTTAAAAAGAGAGCATTTAATTTCAAATCGCAGGTACTAAAATGAAAGAGGGAAAAATACTGAAATTAAAACAGTTTTTTGGTGTGGATTTCATATTGACACTCATTCTGCTTTATTTTAAGTTTTATTTCACTTTATACATAGATTAATACATCATAGGTAATATTTTTGACTGAAGCCATTTAGACAGTCCTTAGTTAAACTCTAAATGGTAGATTTTGGTCTATCGTCCCACAAAGTATGAAATTATAAATTTGAAATATTTTTAGTACTGTCCATATGTAATCGATAATACTATAACAGTATGTTCTATAGAATGAGTGATTTCGAAAAAAATGTGCATTAAAAATTATTCTCACATCTAGAAAGCTGCGCCGCATAAGGCCGTAGTTAATTGAAATAGGTAGAACAAACTGAGGACCGTTTTCTTCAGAACATATTAGCAGGTTATGTGGAATTTTACTGCGAAGCATGAAAATCCACAGTGGGGTGGCTTCAAATTTCCCCTTGTTAATTTAGAGTAATTGGCCATTTTTCGCTACTTTATAAAGACCTTTAAATATTATGTCTCCAACCCCGGGTCCACCCGGAGAATAAGTAAATGTGTTTCAATCGCTGGATCGATCGCAGGGTTGAGAATTTAGTGTTAATATTGAGGAGCTCGGAAAATGCCAGTGACACATAGACTTTGGAGTTTAGACTGTTGAAGCATTTCCAGGAGTATAATTGGTTTACAATCCAAAAGTTGAATGTAGGCCTTTGTTGTAAAATGTGTTTGTAAAAGTTTAATGTAAAAGTTTAATGTTATTGTAGGCCTTTGTAACCGCCCTGGTCAGGCACAAATAATTTGTTTATAAACGAATTTAGCATTCCTTTCCGGCCCGGGGTTTTTAAGCTGCTATAATCCTGATTAGGCAAGCCCCCCCGGCCTGGGACGACCAAAAAAAAATATTATACGTCAGAACTTCTGCGGAGTTGCCCAGTTGTGTCGCAGGCTGCATACAGACAATAAAATAATTTTGCAACCGATAAAACCAATCCTATTTTAAATAAAACATTTGAAACATATTTAATTATTTAAATTGTCTGAATGAAGTTCTAACATAAATTAACAACATTTAAAAGTGACTTAAAAGTATGTTAATATATTTTAATTGTAATTTATATTTCTAAAACATTATTGCATTTTCTTCAAACTGTAACTATTCATTTAATTTTCCTTCCAATCTATATTTAAAAATCTGATGTGGGCAACACATGGCTTTCCTTATATAATACAATGAATTTACTACTCTTACAGTAAAAAAATAGGTTTTTCTTATAGTAGATACTCATATTCTTTTCAAGATATTGAATTTTCAACAATTAGTCTCACTTTCATTGATTTAGAGTCATTTTAATCCATTTGGCGAGATTTTCATTAATTTGACAATATTTCAAAAAGTTGCCAAGTTGGCGACATTCCGCCAAATTCGTCGCCAAAATCTCGCCAAGCTTTACTGACGGAGAAATAAGTTATTCTTACAGCAGATAAATGATTATTGGAGTTCAAATACAAAAGTATTACTCGAAGTATCTTTTCTCATGAATGGAACGAGCTAGATCCATGAGAATGATGTCAACAAATTTATCGCATGGTATTACATATGAAAAGTGAACAGGTTTCTCAATAGGAAATATATTTTTTTTATTTTATATGACATTTTGATAATTTTTTTTGAAAAATGTGCAATATCTCGAGAACGATTCATGTTAGCGTTCTAAAATTTATGTTAATCGCTTTCTAATGAAAAATTACATAAGAAATGTCTATTTGCGTAACTTTATTAGCGGTTTTTATTTTTGACGATTTTTTCAAATTTTCATTAAAAAATTTCGGGGGGTTCTGAACATTCGATTACATTTAGAAACAATAGACTTCCAGTGTTTACGAATTGTGATTTTTGTACCAATTCGTTCGAATCGGTCCATTCGTTCGTCAGTTGTCGTCTCCACAGACTCACTGACACACACACACTCACACACAGACACATCACTTCAAAAATGTTTGATTCGTGATCAGGTATGCTTGAAACGTGCTCTCCCGTCGAAAACTCGAATTCGAATTTTCGACTCCGTCACAATACTTTCCTTATACATTATGTATATAAGGAAAGTAAAATGTTTTAATATTTACCAGCTAAGGTGCTCGAAGGTTGTAATTTTTAGCTGTCACTTTTTAGAGTTAACGCTTTTAACATATATATATATATATATATATATATATTGAAATTTTTAATTGAAAACTATGCATAAACTACGATAAGTACAAAGAACCCATCAGTAACATATTTGTTACAAATACCAAAAACAATAAAATTAATCAATTTATCAATTTAAGGAGTGAAAGGATGGGCTAAATAAAAACATTATTCATAGAGGTCCATGTTAAGACATAGACGGGCTGGAAGTTATAGTATAGAAATGCGTTAGCGATAATATACAAAATAAATTAAAATTAAAACGAGGATAAACTCTGTAATAAAGCCAAATGCAGCTTTATAACAGGGTTTACCTTTTTTAAAAATGTTTTTTTGCAAATATTTGAAAATCAAAAGGTAGATAATTGAATCCAAAAGCAAATAATAAATGTAAATGTATTATTAAATGATGTATTAAAAGTCAGTATGTAGAAATCAGAATATAAAACAGAATATAAAACTTTCATCATGATATTGCGCAAAGCCCCTGTCATGCTGCCTGTTACACAGACGTAATGCGTCCGTTCCCGCAATTTTGTGGATGGCATTCACTATCCTCAGGGGCTCTTTCTACATGGCGGTACACAGCCCTCGTGCTCCCATTCATCTCCACCGATTAAATTTTTGCCCACATTAAAAAACTGCTTTCACTTTAGATGTGCAGAAAATTATATTTACTTATAAACTAAATCACCATTTAAAAATAGGTCTCTCTTACAAAAAATCAACTATGTAGGTACATGCCTGAAAAAAATTCTTGGTCTTACTTTTACTATTCTGTCCAGAATGCGAACTCTCTCTCCGAATAAATACTCTTTCTTTGCATTTGACATCAAGTATCTATTAAACTGAAGATGAAATCGCAAAACGGTTTATTTCAGCGTATTTCTCTACAAATGCACCAGTGTTTTTATTTTTGTATGCTGTTATTCTTCTGGTACGAGGCAGGGAAACTTCAGGGAAGCGTAATTTGTCAAACAACGGCGGCTGCTTCTTTTTAATATATAGAAATATACAGTAACCTGATTCCGTATCATAAATTTTGGTACCTCCTGAACACGTTTTCACTGTTTTTATATTGATGTCCGTCTGTCTGTCTGTGGTCGATTTCGTGTGCAAACGATAGCTGCCGCAAGTATGAATAGATTTTCACGAAACTCTATATTCGGCTTCGGTATTGAAAAATCTAGAACTAGATAGAATATTTTGAAACTTGAGCAAAAACTTAAGGGGTTATTTGTGACTCAATCATCACGAAACTTAACAGTTTCAATCTGTATAGTGAAAAATTGCCGCGATACAATTTTTGTTTCCATTAGTCCTTTTCAAGGGGACAAATAACACACTACCCCCAAAGAACATTGAACTTAGCATCAATTGAATGAATTTTTTTCAAGACCTTTAAATATAAGGATAACGTGTTATATTTGTGATAATTTAGACCAACGATACCGACAGAAATTTTTTTCTTGTGAAACCTGCAAAGGCAAAAGAATCACAAATAACTGTAATAAAAAATGGATTCTGAACGTATATAACCACGTCCCAGTTAATTTTCACTTCGCATTCAGTACTTTGATGGGAAAAGAATGATTTTTTTTGTCTGTTATATGTTGAAATTGCATATGGTACTACACAGCACAAATGTACTGCAATTTTTTTATTTCTCTATCGTTTTTTAAGGACTTGGTTAAAATGTCAGAATCCCTTATTTTTAAACGTAAGAGAGAGAAAGTACACTGTAAATACACAATGATATGTACATAATATACACTTTATTATTACTGTTTTGATGCTGGTAACATCTTGCTGTGCGTAATTAAGCAATTAAACTTTACTGTGTGTCGACAAATATCAGGTTATATATAGCGTTCAAAATTAAGTGCGAATTCACTGTATCGCTGTGTATTCCTTGGAACAAATTACCCGCTGTTACGGGGGCACAACCACGTGGAATTTTGCCTCAAAATTATTTGAGCTGTATAACTATAAGAAACATCAACAGTGTATTCAATTTTTTCCTAAAATATTTTCATGCATTCAATTCTATGCTTTGCGAAATGCAGACTTGATTGACAACAAAGAGGTATAACTCTAAATGAACACCGTCCTACCCGAAGGTATATGGGGGGAATTCAAAATTGCAGCGATAATGCACCTGGAACACAAGGTCGTGGAACAACCAAAAGGCAGCAACACTCACCTCCATCATTAGCCACTGGACGGTTATCTCCCTAAAGTTGCCGCAAAAACGGCGCCAAGTGACACGAGAACAAAAACAAAAACCCAAAAGGAAACGGGTAGATGCCCATGCGAGATGCAATCTGTGAAGAGTCATCCCCTGACTGGAATCCTGACAACTTTAATCAATAAAGTTACAGAAAATAATTACATAGGCAAGGTACAGACTCATCTACTTAAGGAAGGTAACGATTAACCGAAATATAGGTTCCGAAATCAACATTTCACCTTGACAAAATATCTCTGCCGTCTTCTTCCATTCAACAAAGTGGTATAAGAATAACTTGGTGTCTCAACATCGCAATGTAATGCACAAATCCTATTATAAGACCCACAAGAATGTACTTCCTAATAAAGTATAGGATTTTCCTATTATATGAAATTTCGTTTTCAAACTCTTTTACACTCTTCCAAATTTTCAAGTTATCGCGAATTGTTGTTTAGGGTATCTTAAACGTGCTGTTTCGTCAAATAAAATTTCCACAATTTTCAGAAAAATATTTTTTCTGTACAGTAATAGAAAATAAAAATAAAATTACTTAATTTACAGTGTTTAAATATGGAACGCATTTATCATCTCATCAACAATGCTGCTTTTATCCAACTGTAACGGATAATTAGGGGGAAAAAACTGAAATCCCACTTCAACAATGCAGAACCTCATTAAATCAGTTTCAAATGCAATTGTTCAAGATTAGACACGTATATTTGAAGCTCATTCATTAAAACTCTTTGTGTATCTTTTACATTCACTTGCGTCCTTGATCCACTTTCAACGAAATGGAAATAAATCGATGATCGTCATTCTCGTTAATCTTCATCGTAAAACAAAATTATATCGTTAAAACTGTAAAATTCTATTTCTTTCAAAGAATTAAAGTCGAATGGTTTGAATTGGATTTGAAACATTTTGTAGGAGGTTTAATAATGATTGGATACAGTAAAAGATGTGTTATAATGTTTGGTTGCAATGAATGCAAATTTAAATGCATATTTATTTTAAATATTGAATATATTAGCAGCGATTACCCGGCGTTGCTCGGAATTTACCATGCAAAACTATGATAAAAATTACACTGGAACATATAGGGCCGATTGTGATATATTACCACTGAATGTATCGCATTTTAGAGATGTTTAAATAAAATTAAAGTTGGAAAGTGTTTCACATAATCAATGCTTTATGTATGATTGATTTTTCTTGTGATTTCTTAATACTTTTCGTTGTTGAGTAAGCCGCCTGTGAGAAATAAACCATGGTGATAGTTTTCATTTAAATTCATATCTCAAACCTGCGATTTTCAAAAGTGTCTAATATGTTCAATTAACTCCCACAAAACTCAGAGATTTAATTGACTTTCACGTTTCAAACCAACAATGTCCAACCTTTTTCGTTGTGAACATGAAGTTAGAGAGTAAAACTCCTAGGAAAAGGTGTCTTTTTTCACCAATATCTCGAGAACCACTGCTCGTAGAAACAAATTTGCTTCACACAAGTGCGAACTTACTTTTTTTTTTTTTTACCTTAGCTAAAACACAACACATTGATCATTAAATACACAATCTTTAAAATTACATATATTTTATGTACACTCAAGTATTACATGCATTATCACTAGAACCCTTAATTAATAATCAATTTACAATATTCGTTGAATTGAATTCCAAATTATCCTAGATAAGACTTGGAAAAAACTTAGGAGGTTAATGTGAGACGGTGGTTAAATCTGAATACTGAAAATGCTTTAAGCTCGACCGTTTGCCATATTATAATTGCTGGTATGTACCTCGTTTATTGCAATAACACCGCATAAATGCGTTCGGCTTGACTTGGGGAAATTGATGTGATAGTAAGTATTTTATTACTCTCCCTTGTTTAGGAGATTTTCTTTTTCGTATCATACCGCACCATTTATATTGCTGTCGTCCTTTTTTATGCGTGCATCACTTCACTTCCCCAGTGACCATCACTATTGAACATCTCTCATTGTAGCATCATCTCATATTGTAGCATCTCTCTGCCACCTCTCTTCCCCTCTCTCCCTCTTTCCCCCCTCTCTTCTCTCTCTCCTCTCTCTCTCTCTCTCTCCTCTCTCTCTCTCTCTGCAAAAGATATTTAATTAAATCGTGTTTCGGGGAATTACGCCTTCTCCAACTCTCATTAGCCTTGCTTTCTATGCGATGATGAGGTGCATCCTGATTGGATACCTCTTTTTTGACGGATTCTATCGACCTTGTGCTAGTTTTGTCCGAAAGCATCGTTCACACCCAATGTCGTCATTGTGATTTTCCAGCTGAAGATGTTATAGATTTATGGGTCGTAAACCTCTCCGAGCAATACTATCAACCGTGGCGTCACTCGTCTAAGTCCTTTGTTAACCGTTAAAATTACCTAAAAGGTCTCACATATATAAGTGGATTTTGGACCGAGTTCTTATTTTTACTTTCTTATATACATATTATAATGTATAAGGAAAGTATTGTGACGGGATCGAAAATTCAAATTCGAGTTTTCGACGGGAGCATCCCTGAACGTTTCAAGCATCCCTGAACACGAGTCAAACGTTTTTGAGGAGATGTCTTTATGTGTGTGCGTGTCAGTGAGGCTGTGGAGACGATATCTAACGAACGAATGGAGCGATTCGAATGAAATTTGGTACTAAAATCACAATCCGTGAATATTGGAAACCTATTGTTTTGTTGTTGAATGTGCAGAACTCCCTTAAATTTTCGAGTGAAATATTGAAAAAATCATCAAATATCAAAACATTTAATAAAGTTATGCAAATAGTCATTTCTTATGTAATTTTTCATTAGAAAACGACTGATATAAACTTTAGAACGCTAGCACGAACCGTTGTCGAGAAATCGTACATTTTTTAAATAAATGTATAAAAAAAATCACATAAAATAATAAAAATATTAACTGTTGAGAAACATGTTCACTTTTCACATGTAATATCATGCGATAAATTTGGTGATATCATACTCGTGGAAATAGCTCGTTCCATTCATGAGTAAAGATACTTTAGGTAATACCTTTATATTTGGATGCCAATAGTCCTTTATCTGCTATAAGAATAACTTATTTCTCCGTCCATAAGGCATTGCGAGAATTTAGCGACGAAGTTGGTAAAATGTCGTAAACTTGACGACTTTTTAAATGTTGCCAAATTAATGAAAATATCGCCAAATTGATAAAAAAAAATGACACTAAATCAATGAAAATGACGACGCATTGACGAAAATCCAACATCTTAGAAAGAATATAAATATCTACTATAAGAACAACCTATTTTTTCGCCCGTAACGTTTATCAAAATTTGATGACGAATTTGTCGGAATATCTCCAAATTGCTGACATTTTAAATGTTGCCAAACTGACCGAAATGTCACCCAATTGATAAAAATTCGCCAATAACTTTGAAGGAACATAATCAATATCTTGGAATGAACATAAGAGTAGACTATAAGAATAACCCATTTCTCCGTCCGTCCTCTCATAACGCTTTGCGAGAAATTTAGAGGGACGACTTGGCGACTATTTTAAAAGTTGCCAAAGTGACAAGAAAGTTCCCAAATTGATAAAAATGAAGCCAAATGGAAAGTAACATGTCGCAAATTTTGATTTTCGTCATATGACGGGCATACCTTTTAGTATATAATAAATACTCTTCTCTCCGTTTTTCTGTACCACTTAGTGATACGTTTGGAAAACTTGGCGAATAATTTAACAAAGTATCGCCAACTTGACAATATTTCTCACCAGATTGACAAAAATATCGTTAAAATTGCAAATATGACGATGAATTAATGAAAATGACGCCTAATTTATGAATTAATTATTAAATACTTTATATAAGGACTATATCGGTTATTGCGGATGCTATCAATTATTGACAATTGTTTATATTTAGCGTTGCGCAAAATATAAGTTAATTAGTTAGATTTAAATAGTTTTACATGTTGTCATCCGGAAAATCGCCAAATGTACAATCCGACTTTAAAAACACAGCACCGTGGATCTTATACATTATTTTTTGACTGTAAAAGAAGTAAATTTACTGCATTATATAATAAAAATCATGTGCTGCCTACGTCAGATTTTTCGAAATGAAGTAAATATGTTTTCGATATTTAAATATTTTCAACTTGTTTTAAAAAGTAGTTTTAATTTCAATTGATATTATCTCGTAACTAGACAAAGTTTCTTCGATTATGCATGTTACTTTAGTTACCATAGGCCCATATTATCTGTTTTAAACGAAAAAAAAAAGAAACTTAAAACAACAAACAAATAAACTGTTTGAAATTTAGTGGCTTTTCAATTTATAAAACTTTTTTCACGCTAAACCATTTCGGCTCCCTTGAACTAAAGCCACAGCCGAAATTTAGGAAGTATTATCTCTTTGTTCGGAATTTCATCTTGTAAAAATCTGATGTGAGCAGCACCTGACTTTCCTTATATAATGCAATGCATTTATTACTTTTACAGTAAAATAAAATAGATTATTCTTGTAGTAGATATTTATATTCTTTCCAAGACATTGAATGTTCGTCAATTAGTCGTCATTGTCATTGATTTAGCGTCATTTTATCCATTTGGCGGGTTTTCCGTTAATTTAACAACATTTAAAAAAGTCACGAAGTTGGCGAAATTCCACCAAATTCGTCGCCAAAATCTCGCCAAGCGTTATGGACGGAGAAGTAAGTTATTCTTACAGCAAATAAATGGCTCTTGGCATTCAAATACAAAATTATTACTCAAAGTATCTTTTTGCATGAATGGAACTAGCTAGATTCACGAGAATGATGTTACCAAATTTATCACATGGTATTACATATGAAAAGTGAACATGTTTTTCAATAGGAAATATTTTTTTTTAATTTTATATGCTTTTTGATAATTTTTTTGGAAAATGTGCAATATCTCGAGAACGGTTCATGCTAGCATTCTAAAATTTATATCAATCGTTTTCTAATGGAGCATTACATTACTTACGTAACTTTATTAGAGGTTTTGTTTTTTTGAAGATTTTTTCAAAATTTCACTCGAAAATGTAGGGGGGGGGATTCTTAAAATTCGATTGAGAATAAAAACAATAGGCTTTCAGTATTCACGATATTGTAATTTTCCTCCCAAATGTCCTTCGAATCGGTCCATTCGTTCGTCAGTTATCGTTTCCATAGACTCACTGACACACACACACTTTCTCTCTCTCACACACACACACATACAGACATCAACTCAAAAATGTTCAATTCGTGATCAGGGAAGCTTGAAACGTGCTCTCTCGCCGACAACTCGAATTCGAATTTTCGACCCCGTCACAATACTTTTCTTATGCATTATTGTATATAAGGAAAGTAATAAAAAGTGTGACCGGTATGTGGGTTTAAAAATTGTCATTACTTATCTATAAACGTGAAAACTTATTTTTCATTTTTTACACAGTTTTATAAGATAATCGTGTCATTGACATGCATGAGTACGGTACCTCTCTTTTCCGATTTGTTTTAGGAATGCCGGATAAGTTTTCTTCTCTATTGCAATTTTTGCATTTAGACGAGTGAGACAGGCAATATTTTCGCATGTGATTCCTGTTCAAAGCAAAAATGTAAAAGTTCAAAATAAAAGCCTGTATAGCATAGAAACTTTAATATTTACTACTTTAAAATAATATTACGCTTACTCTACCCCGAGAGTCAGACTCAACCGACTGCTTAAAGCGGTTATTTGGTCGGTCGGGAGATGTTTGTTTAAAAAATTTTTATGTTTACGTTAAAGAATATATTCCATATGCACTTAATATGTTAATATACAGAGCAAAAAAAATTTTGAAAACAAACAAAAGTACAATTTAAAGTGAAACTAGAATTATATAGTAAAAAATCTGATGTGGGCAGCACATGACTTTCCTTATATAATGCAATGAATTTACTACTTTTACAGTAAAAAAAAAATCTGATGTGGGCAACACATGACTTTCCTTATATAATGTAATGAATTTACTACTTTTACAGTAAAAAAATAGGTTTTTCTTATAGTAGATACTAATATTCTTTCCAAGATATTGAATTTTCTACAATTAGTCGTCATTTTCATTGATTTAGCATCATTTTTATCCATTTGGCGAGATTTCCATTAATTTGGCAACATTTCAAAAAAGTCGCCAAGTTGGCGACATTCCGCCAAATTCGTCGCCAAAATCTCGCCAAGCGTTATGCACTAAGAAAAAAGTTATTCTTACAGCAGATAAATGACTATTGGCGTTCAAATACAAAAGTATTATTCAAAGTATATTTTTTCATGAATGGAACGAGCTAGATCCACGAGAATGATGTCACTCAATTTATCGCATGGTATTACATATGAAAAGTGAACATGTTTCTCAATAGGAATTTTTTTTTTATGTGACTTTTTCATAATTTTTTTGAAAAATGTACAATATCTCAAGAACGGTTCATGTTAGCGTTCTAAAATTTATGCCAATCGTTTTCTAATAAAAAATTACATAAGAAATGTCTATTTGCGTAACTTTATTAGCGGTTTTGATTTTTTGACGATTTTTTCAAAATTTTATTCGAAAATTTAGGGGGGTTCTAAACATTCGATTCCATATAAAAACAATAGGCTTCTAGTGTTTACGGATTGTGATTTTTGTACCAAATTTGGTTCGAATCGGTCCATTCGTTCGTCAGTTATCGTCTCAACAGACTCACTGACACACACACACACACACACACACACACACACACACACACACACACACACACACACACACACACACACACACACATACACACACACAGACATCACTTCAAAAATGTTTGATTCGTGATCAGGGATGCTTGAAACGTGCTCTCCCGTCGAAAACTCGAATTCGAATTTTCGACCCCGAATTTTCACAATACTTTCCTTATACATTATGTATATAAGGAAAGTAATAGATTATATTTATAGTAGTTATTTATATTATTTCCAGGATATTGAATTTTCATCAATGAGTAGTCATTTTCCATGTCGTCATCATCAATGTGTCGTCATTGATTTAGCGGCATTTTTATCCATTTGGCGAGTTTTTCGTTAATGTAGCAACATTTAAAAAAGCCGTCAAGTTGGCGATATTTCACCAACTTCGTCACCAAAATCTTGCCAAGCGTTATGGACAAAGAAATAAGTTATTCTTACAGCAGATAAATGACTATTGGTGTTCAAATACAAAAGTATTACTCAAAGTACTTTTTTTCTTGAATTGAACGAACTAGATCCACGAGAATGATGTCATCAAATTTATCGCAGGATATTACATGTGAAAAGTGAACATGTTTCTCAATAGGAAATATTTTTTCTTTTTATTTTATATGACATTTTGATATTTTTTTTTAAATGTGCAATATCTCGAGAACGGTTCATATCAGCGTTCTAAAATTTATGTCAATCGTTTTCTAATGAAAAATTACATAAGAAATGTCTATTTGCGTAACTTTAGTAGCGGTTTTGATTTTTTGACGATTTTTTCAAAATTTCACTCGAAAATTTAGGAGGTTCTGAACATTCGATTGCGTATAAAAACAATAGGCTTCCAGTGTTTACGGATTGTGATTTTTGTACTAAATTTCGTTCGAATCGGTCCATTCATTCGCCAGTTATCGTCTCCACAGACTCACTGACACACACACAAACACACACACACACTTTCACACACACACACACATACTTTCACACACACACACACACAGACATCACTCCAAAAATGTTTGAATCGTGATCAGGGATGCTTGAAACGTGCTCTCCCGTCGAAAACTTGAATTCGAATTTTCGACCCCGTCACAATACTTTCCTTATACATTATGTATATAAGGAAAGTAAAATGAATTCTAAGTAAGAAGGACACAAAAGAAAAATATATAGCATATAGAAATCAAGATTACCAACCCAATGCATATAATTTAAAGAAGCACTATTCTATTGATGTGGAGAATAGAAGAACACCCTTAGGATGCATCTCACAAGCAAGTGTTTAAGTGATCTGAGCAGCAATTTATTTTTGCCTTAATAACACATTGTTTAGTAAACAATATAGATTGTTTATTTTTGCGAACCCTACCAAACCACATGTTCCTTATATATTATAATTGTTAATGCAACGGATATTTTAATTAACTAAGATGCCCCCCCCCTTCTCCCGAAACTCGCTGTTACTAGCTGAGTTCGTTTCGTGAGCTTTTTCTAGCCAAACTGGAGTTTAAATGAAAAATGGTTTATTTTAGAGTGTTCCTCTATGATTTTTCTACAAATGTACCAAACTTCTTATTCTTATATGCTATAGATTTTTCAGTACGAGTCAGCGAAACTTCGCTCCCATATAGAAGAAAATTTTCCATTTCAGAAGTGCATAAAAAGTAGAATAAACTACATCAAAATTTTTAACAAGAGAGATCAATCATGCTTAAAGCATTGATTATGACACACTTTCCAACTTCAATGAAATTTTATTTAAACATGTCTAAAATGCAATGCATTTCTCGGTAATATTTTAAAACTTATCACAATACTACATTAATTTATTGTATTTGAAAACTTAAACCTTCATCGAAAACAATGAACTTCATTCAAATGACGGCATTGAAATATAAATTGCCTGGTTTAAACATCACTAAAATGTGATACATTCCTCGGTAATAATTTTATTATTATCATAATACTACGATAATTTATTATATTTGAAAACTTCATCGAAAACAACTGAAATTCATTCAAATGACGTCATAGAAAAAATAACACGCCTGGCTCTCTCTATAAAAGCAGCATTTCATTCATAAATAATTTCCCATTCATGTCATTTATGACAATACTATAATAATTTATTTTATTAAAAAATTAAGACCATGGAGCTACAAGTAATTAAAATCTAAGCGTAAAACTTCATCGAAAAAAATCGTCCTGCTCTTTGTAAAATCAATGAATATTTCATTCATATCAGCTATGCAGACTGCATAAGGTAAATGATTTTGTGTTAAAGAAATACAGCAACTCTAATACAACTCATTCTACATATTTTGCTGTTTATATTTTACATAGGTGAAAAATAGGCTTCGTTGTAGAAATAATCAAATTTGGATGAGCATTTAAACTCAAATATATTGTCATTGCGTTGTTTCAGTATGTATATGCGCAGAATTTAGGCAAAAATAAAGTGGTTTTAGGACGGATACCACACTCAATATGAATTAAAGAGAACTTTAAAAATCACGATTTTGAGACAAGATGGATGCCATATATCATTTTGAAGTGGGTCACGTGATCTTTTCATATCATGGTCACGTGATCGCTTCATATAAGAGGTGTTATTATTATTTTAATTTTTATTTGAAAAGCTAATGAATATATTTTGCTGAATTTTTTTTATATATTTTATAGAACAATTTGAATATTACCTAAAATTTTCGAAGCAATTTGTGGATTTTAAATCCGCTTAAAAAATGTTTGAAACATTGGGTCCGATAGGGCTCAATGTATTTCATTTTTTCAACCCGGGTTCAATCCAAAACTAATTGGGTGATATTACTCATTTATATTCCCTTAGGTCTTACAGACCGTCTGAACAACATACTAAAATTTCCTTTTGATTAAGTCATTTTTACGGCAGTTATCGTGCTAGCGGACAGACAGACAGACAGAATGAACAAAGTCATAAACACTTTTCAACTTTGTTGTAAAATGTTAAAAGGGGGCTCCGCCTTGCAAAAACTCAACATGTAGGTACTTGCCTGCAAAAATGAGTGGTCTTTCTGTTGTTAATCTGTCGAGGACGCGAACTCGCAGCCCAAATATTCTGTCTTTGAATTTGACGTTAAATATGTCTGAAATTTAAATTTTTAATCGAAAAACGGTTTATTTCAACATATTTCACTAATATTTTTCAACAAATGTACCAAATTTTATATTTTTGTATGCTGTAGTGTGTTGCTGTACGAGACAGTGAAAATCCAGGAACGTGAAACTTGGCAAACAGCAAGACATACTTGTGGCAGCAGCCGACTCTGCTCCTGCCAAAGACATCTATTGAAGATGATGGAACATGAACCCGAATTATAAGTTTGGAGTCGAAGCTATCTTTTGCTCAAATCTTATAATGTCGGTCTTGTAAGCACCGGGTCCGTAGTTCGGGCCTGGCAACATCCGTTCCTACAAATGATGACCCTGGACGTTTGACACACGCAACCTTCTGTCTCCAACGATCTCACCTCTCAACAAGAGATGGCAGCACCACTCTGAGCAGAGGCGCTACCACTCCCTCCCTGGTCGACCACGACTGACACCACGCCCGAGGTGCGATACGCCTCCCGGCCATTCAGCCCCTCGACTGAGTTTCGGATGGGGACGCGAGAGAGTTTTCTGGGTGGACCCCTCCTCGCCGAAATTTGACCGGGGCTCCTCATCAGGCGGGGGAGTGTATGGCAGCAACCGACTCTGCTCCTGCCAAAGACATCAATCGAAGATTATAGGAACATGAACCCGAATTATAAGTTCGGAGTGGAAGGTAGCTTTTGCTCTAATCTTATAATGTCGGTCTTGTAAGCCCCGGTTCCTTGGTTTGGGCCTGGCAACATCATCAAAAGTTCCTACATACTCATTGCATCCGCCGACAGTAGCATTCAAAAAGGATCAAGCTCCAGTTATAGATAACAGCATTTATTAACCAGTTTCGCTCTTATTATGTATTCGTCAGCATGAAATAGACGAAACCTACATTGGTATCATGCCACACTATTACCGAACCAATTGACAATTTCAGATCATGCAGTCTGTATCAAATGTCTGCTAAAACGATTGCACTGATATTGTGCGAGGCTGCAATGTGACCATTCCCATTCTCATGGAATCCATGTGAACAAATATTGCATATGATTCACAGCAAATTTTCTTACTGCTGTTACAAAAATTACATACTGACGAAAATATAAAAATTACGAAACAAGTCCTTGAACTTTGTTATCTGCAATTGGGAATGCGGTACTAACTATGCAAAATGTTCTTACAAGGGCTTTTTGAAGGCATGAATTAGAAACTGTTTCTGAGGATCTGCAACATACATAGTTCAGACGGTGAATGATACAGATTTGTAATCAAAATTCTGTGAGGTTGTAGAGTTCTCTTCAATTCCGGTAGCTCAACGATAGAACATCGGCTTGCCAGTATGAATATCCGTGGCTCAAATCCCGATTGAGACAGCAGTAGGTTCTTTACAATGTCGTCCGAATTAATTAACACCCCTGTAGGTTAGTGTAGTGATGATGATGGTTTTAATAAGACGCTAGTACGATTAGTACAGATTCAGTAGACTCTGACATATGGGGCGCCGATTTAAAATCAACAGGCCAATGACCGCGCAGGATACAAACTTTTTTAAAAACAATAGTATGAGAAGTGCTAACCTGTGGTAAGAATAGCAGGAGGTGGTCAGTTTAATTGTCAAGCTGCACATCAATCTGACATTAGCGAGAGGAGAATTGGTCTTCTCTAGAGTTCACTGTGACGATAAGAGTAACTCCGTCCCAGTAGCTCAACGGTAGATCGTCAGCTGGCCAATACGAATATAAGTGGTTCGATTCCCGGTTAAGGCAGCAAGGTCTTTTACAATGTAAGGGATTTATTATGGATTTCAAATTCGCTCCTTTTCCATTTAAAATTTAAAAACAATATTGTATTTGAACTATATGGTTCTAAAAATTGGCTATAGATATGATAACTGATATGAATTTAGCATCAAATTCTGGAGGAGGTAGAGTGGTTTCCTAAAGAATTCCACTTACAGTCTAAAATAGACTGGCTATAAAACTTATATTGATTTTTATATGCATTCAGCACTAAATTCTAAAGGAGGCAGGAGGTTCACTAAAGATTTCTGCTTCCGATACAAAGAAATTCCTTGAAACATATATTTCTCAATATTGGCTATAGATATTGGCCTTTATAATGTCTGATATAGGTTCAACAATGAATTCCATAAGAGGAAGGAATTCAAAAGATATCCGTATCTGACGTGGTCACTTCCGGTCTCTCAGAAAATTTTCATGAATGTACGAAATAATCATCCAAAAGAGAATAAAAATGCTTATTAGTTCCATCAGAACTGAAGTGTGAACACCATTTGCCACGATATGGAAGCTCTTTCAAAAAAATGTCTCATTATTATTTCATTATTTAGAAACATAAAATTAACAAGATAAAATTGTTAAAATTACTAGCATGCAATTCAAATATTAAACTTCTCCAATCGAAGTTCAATATTCTAAAGTTTTTCTTATTGAAGTACGTACCAAGTTCCTTAATTTCTCAGCTATTGAAAGATGAATATTATTAAATATGAAAATAATGGAGCGCTTCAACATGACAAAATAGCTATTATGAGAATTAGTATGCAGTTTTAATTTGCATAAGAAAATCTCATGAACGTAAAATCAATGAACACGTAAAACTACCAATCTTTCTTTCTTTGGCCTCAATATCTAAAGCGAGCAATTTCCTGTTACTTAGAAATAAGTAGAACACTGAGTTAATCGCAATTAGCTCTTCTATTCAAATGGCAGATATTTATAGTGGGGATTTGTTGGCTTTTATTCCAATATAGAGTTGAAAAAGGTAATAAAATCATATGAAAGAATTTTAAATAAAGTTATATTGGCAGAAACATAAATTACGTGTATCATATATTTGGCTATTTTGGAAATTTCTATTAAACAGTTTGAAACTTTTTTCCTAAATGTACCAAAATCTAATAATACCATGATAGCACATAAGGGGCATGATTTATTTGGAAACTTTATCCATTTTATCTTAAACGCAACCAAGTTTTGGATAGCGTTTAAGATAATGTGGACATGTGCATTACCCAGACAGTGAACAAACACAGACTTGAACACACAGATGTCAATCTAAAAATTGTGGGTTCGTTTTCTAAATGTTTATATTTATCTTAAACTCGAATCCTGTGTGTATCTATCTGTTCCACGTGTTCCTAGATATGTGAATTCGTCAAAAGCTTGGATTAAACTCAATCCCTTATTCCGGTACGTATTTTCCCTATAACTGAAAAATCGAATATGAGAGCAAACGATACAAAACTAATTGCGATATAATTTGCAATTTCCATCAATGCCTGTCTAGTCTTTAAACGGTCGACAGCTCGTCCCCTGAAAGATTATTTCCAAATGATATTTGGAACCCATAAAAAACTGACTTGAGTCGAAAACACCGAAATCTTATCCTGAATTGCAAACGTTCGCAGGAAAACACACTTCATGCAGAGCTCTTGTGCAACTTGTATTTGTGTATGCAAAGATAATTTTTGACACCAGTATATAAGTCTTGTAGAGAGAGTAAAAACAAAATGCAAAAAGACATGAAATTTTCGTTATCATTTTATGCATGAAAGTTAATCCCACAATCTCTACACAGTGTTTGTATGCATAAGAATTGGATAAAAAAATAAATATCCTCAAGCTGCAAAATACCAGTGATTAAAACATTAGTGAGTAATTATTAACTCAAAATGTGGATGATAAAAATGAGGTCGAAAAACATTTTTAAACGAACGTTCTTCCACCGAAGAATGAATGAGTTGAGAAATAAGAATACATTTTAGAAAATCGAAGTGCTCGGTTTTAAATAAGTAAATTACAAATGCTAAATTGACTTTTAATACCTTAAAATATGATTTCACTTTGCATCTGGTACAGATTAAATACAAACTTGCATCTAATGTCACGTTATAGAAAAGTCCCAGTGACGTACAGATAGCCCCTTATATGAGCTACTTCAATTCAAATCAATAGTATATTTTCTAAATCAGAATTCTAGCGAACTCTAATAATATATTCAATTCGAGTGCCAATTTGCAATCCAAATAAGGATGGCGTGAGTTTGACTGATGACGTCAGAAATGCAAGATCTTCATCCTAAGGCCCCCCGATAATATTTTCGATCACCAAGGAACCGATTTGCGTGAAAATTCATCAAAAATGTGCTAAAACATATAACAGCGCCAAAGCTAATACCAATGAAATGCAATTATATTAAAAAAATTAGTAACCAGAAATTTTTTAATTCGATGAAATAATGGTTTATATTTAAAGAACGATTTAAATTATTCCGAGTTCGGAATCGCATATTATCTAACTGATATATTCTACCGAAGTGTATCGCTTGTACTAATTTGCTTGAGAAGGATTAGGGTCTGCATTCATGAATCTTGGGTGTAGCCTAGTTATCAGGCGTTAGCGGTAAACGTTTGAGGCGACAGCCACCTAGGCCTGACTTGATTGAGGAATGCATGCTGGGGGCTCTTGTATTTTGGCTATTTTTTGGCAAACATTTGTTTTTAAACAAGATGAAAAATAAATTTTGAAATACTAGCGATTGAAGCCTGACTTGATTGAGGAATGCATGCTGGGGGCTCTTGTATTTTGGCTAATTTTTGGCAAACATTTGTTTTTAAACAAGATGAAAAATAAATTTTGAAATACTAGCGATTGAAGCCTGACTTGATTGAGGAATGCATGCTGGGGGCTCTTGTATTTTGGCTATTTTTTGGCAAACATTTGTTTTTAAACAAGATGAAAAATAAATTTTGAAATACTAGCGATTGAAGCCTGACTTGATTGAGGAATGCATGCTGGGGGCTCTTGTATTTTGGCTAATTTTTGGCAAACATTTGTTTTTAAACAAGATGAAAAATAAATTTTGAAATACTAGCGATTGAAGCCTGACTTGATTGAGGAATGCATGCTGGGGGCTCTTGTATTTTGGCTATTTTTTGGCAAACATTTGTTTTTAAACAAGATGAAAAATAAATTTTGAAATACTAGCGATTGAAGCCTGACTTGATTGAGGAATGCATGCTGGGGGCTCTTGTATTTTGGCTATTTTTTGGCAAACATTTGTTTTTAAACAAGATGAAAAATAAATTTTGAAATACTAGCGATTGAAGCCTGACTTGATTGAGGAATGCATGCTGGGGGCTCTTGTATTTTGGCTATTTTTTGGCAAACATTTGTTTTTAAACAAGATGAAAAATAAATTTTGAAATACTAGCGATTGAAGCCTGACTTGATTGAGGAATGCATGCTGGGGGCTCTTGTATTTTGGCTAATTTTTGGCAAACATTTGTTTTTAAACAAGATGAAAAATAAATTTTGAAATACTAGCGATTGAAGCCTGACTTGATTGAGGAATGCATGCTGGGGGCTCTTGTATTTTGGCTAATTTTTGGCAAACATTTGTTTTTAAACAAGATGAAAAATAAATTTTGAAATACTAGCGATTGAAGCCTGACTTGATTGAGGAATGCATGCTGGGGGCTCTTGTATTTTGGCTATTTTTTGGCAAACATTTGTTTTTAAACAAGATGAAAAATAAATTTTGAAATACTAGCGATTGAAGCCTGACTTGATTGAGGAATGCATGCTGGGGGCTCTTGTATTTTGGCTAATTTTTGGCAAACATTTGTTTTTAAACAAGATGAAAAATAAATTTTGAAATACTAGCGATTGAAGCCTGACTTAATTGAGGAATGCATGCTGGGGGCTCTTGTATTTTGGCTATTTTTTGGCAAACATTTGTTTTTAAACAAGATGAAAAATAAATTTTGAAATACTAGCGATTGAAGCCTGACTTGATTGAGGAATGCATGCTGGGGGCTCTTGTATTTTGGCTATTTTTTGGCAAACATTTGTTTTTAAACAAGATGAAAAATAAATTTTGAAATACTAGCGATTGAAATATTAGTGAGTAATATCTATCTCAAACCCTGGACGAAAAACATGAGGTCGAAATTTATAAAAACAAAATCATTGAACCTCCGCCCAGTATTTATATTTATAAGAATTTTAAACAAGATAAAAAATAGATATCCCCAAATTCTGAAATAATGGTGATTAAAATATTAGTGCGCAATATTATCTCACAACCTGAACGAAAAAAAATGTGGTCGAAATTTATAAAAAGAAAATCATTGAAACTCTACCCAGTATAAGAGTTTTAGACAAGATAAAAATTAAATATCCCCAAACTCTGAAATACTAGTGATTATAATTTTAGTGAGTAATATTTAACTCAAAACCTGAGCGAAAAAAATTTGTCGATCCCACGCACAAAATTAATATCCTGTACTGTCAGACAATAATGCCTAAAAATATCCATTGCCCCAAACCCAGTAATGACTACAGAATAAAACTCATAATGGCTATTCGGCAAAACTCCCCTTCGATAAACTTGTCAATTCGAAAAATTTGTTTTCGCGGAAACGACTTTGGATAAACTATTATTCGCTGTAGTAAATTACAGTGAAGTTGCAGTCGGTAAACAGATGGTTTTCGATATACATCAGTGGAGCCGAGTGTTACGACTTCTTATTGTTACCGCAATGCAAAGTTATTGGTGTCTACGATCCTTATCTTATCTAAATTATAAGCCTTTTTCCTCCCTAGAAAATAATTATTCGTTGTGATCATTTAACATGTTTTACAAGACTTTCCATCATCAGTTCACGATTTCCCCGGTTTTCGATTGTACGTGCAGAGGTCCACTTTTTTCAGAATTTTTTTTTTACCGAAGTTTGGTGCTCGGCGATTTTTGATCCGGTGTTGATCTACGTTATATTTGCCATACCTTCTAAATGCATGATTATTTCCGCATGTCTCCCTTCCTCCGGAAGTCTTCGATATTTGATTCAGTGACCAGTATAAAGTCTCTCATGAAGGGCCCTCGGGAAAACAATTATGAATGCATTTATAATTAATCTAACTATTTGCATGTTTAAAGGGTATCAAGGGATTCACACAAACTCTGAACTAAAAAATGTCAAGCAAATTTCCCAAAAATCGCATTATAAAGTGAGATGCATTTAGTTAATTTAACTTAGTACCCACAAAACTCTTACCGTCTGTCTGTTCAAAATCCAATTGCGCGGATTCTAACTATACAAATTTAGAAGATAGAATATCTGAAATATAAATTCAGTAATTTCAAGTCTGCCATAATGCATTTCACTTCCCCCAACACTAACATTCTATCTGTTTTTATTCAAAACTAATTCCAAGAAACGAACACTATTAAAAAACTTTTAGCAAAATTAACTATTCAGGTCGCGAAAGCAATAATAGCATTTATTGGCTTTTAAACGAAAGTTGTGTAGTGTAAGTTTGCGAAAACGTTTTCAATGAAATTAGATTTACTGTTACTGCTTGTATCCAATGCTGGCAATTTGGTTAGTAAAACAGTTGTTGACACTAACTAAAGCGTTGGTTTTAACTGAATCCTCAGAAAAAAGGTTATACGAGAATTTGAAAATTATACATATACTAGCAGCGATTACCCGGCGTTGCTCGGGATTTACTACTCAAAACTCTGATAAAAATTACACTGGAACAAATAAGGCCGTGAATCTTTTGCATTGTCTTTTCACTGTGAAAGAAGCAAATTCATTGCATTACGTAAGAAAAAAACATCATTGCATTATATAAGTCATAGCTGCTTCCGGCACGCTCCTCGGAGCTAGGCCCTCCGTCTCGGCAGCGTCTCGGAATGTGATTATTAGGCGTCCACAATTAATGTAGAGTCAATATGTGCAGTTTGAAATATGTACATTTTGAAAGGAAAACTAAAATGACTCACAAACGCTAGGTAACAATACAAATGCTCACAAATTAAATGACATTATTCTAAATTGTTATGTTTTACCGCAATGCTTGCTTGTGAACCGCATTTTTTGATTTTCTTCCCGAAGTTAAAACATACAAATTTTGTGAAGTTCCTACTCTTGAGAATGCCACATACAATTGGCTATGAGAGAAGCAAGAACTTTCTAAATTCAAGCCTGCAAACTTAAGGGCTTGTCCTTAAGCTTTGTTGATGGTCATGGCAAATGCCAGTGTAACTGGGAACAGGACTCGTTTGAAGCTAAATGATAGGTCGGTTGACATCAAAGGTATGCGAGGTATAAACGCGTCCTCTCCTTTTGCCTTTTCCGTTAATACCGTGGCTTCTATGACATTTGGTAAAATATTTTTGACACAGAGCCGTGTTTCATTGCATAGTTTCGATGGGTCCAGATTCCTCAGAAGCATTATTGGTGATCTTTTCTTTAACTTCAAGATATGAGAAGGCATTCTTGGTGGCTCAAGGTAGTTCAGAAATTCCAGCGGATAATTAACGACAACATCGGTGTCCACTGAGAGTCAAATGACTTGCCATGATATAAAGTGCTGATAATTCAATAATCATTAATCCTCACAAGATGCTGATAATTAAATAACCATTTTGATTTCTTAATACTTTTCGTTGTTGAGTAAGCCTGTGCAAAATAAACCATGGTAATAGAGTTTCCATTTAAATTCATATTTCAAACCTGCGATTTTCAAAAGTGACTAATACGTTCAATAAACTCCCACAAAACTCAGTGATTTAATTGATTTTCACGTTTTTAACCAACGATGTCCAATCTTTTTCGATGGGAATCATAGAGTTAGAGAGTAGAACTCATAGGAAAATGTTTCGTTTCCCATTAATTTCTCGACAACCCCTGGTCTTAGAAACTCGAAACTTGGGCTAAATTTATGGAGGAATATTTTAAAGCTACTCACAAAATTTCATTAAATCCGGTGCAGATGTTCTTCCGTGATGATGAGACAAACGAAAGTTTCATTTTTCACTAATATCTCGAGAACGCCTGGTTTAGAAACTCGAAACATAGGCTAAATTTTAAGTGAGGCTATTTCAAGAGTACCCACCAAATTTCATCAAATTCGGTTTAGCCGTTCTCCTGTGATGTTGGATCATACATACATACATACATACATACATACGTACTTTTCTTCTTTATATATATAGATACAGCTGCAAATATAATTTAATACATCAGTTTTAGTGCCCACTTCAAACAACATTGCTCAAATAATATGTCAAGTTTTCAATTAATGTTAATTCCCAGAGGTTAAAGCATCCGGCTTGAAACTCGAGTGAATACAAATCGACCACGTATAAGGAAAGATAATCCACTCAGTAGCTCAACGGATATAACGTCATCTGGCCAGCTTTTACTGCTTTTGTTTAAGTAACTGTTTTACCTCATTTATCTGGAGGAATAATACTATTTTTTCCTCCAAATCAGATTGGTATCTTAATTTTTTTTCCCTTGCATGCATAATAGAATGTATATGGAGAGTGTTGTGACGGGGTCAAAAATTCGAATTCGAATTTTCGACGGAAGAGCACTTTCAAACATCCCTGATCTCGAATTGTACGTTTTTGATGTGAAGTCTTTGTATGTAAATGAGTAAATGGGTATGTGAGAGAGACTGTGATTGCGATGCATCACAACCGAATGGAGTAGAGGGATGGAATCGAGTGTAATTTATGGAACCGAGGGTAATAATCAATGGAACCGAGTGTAATTTAGTTCGATTTACGATCCGTGAATACTGCAATCTTATTATAAATCTTATTATAAATTATTATATTCTTATTATAAATCCTCCCCAATTTCTAATAAGATAATAATTTATAATAAGATTATAATAAGATTATAATAAGATTATTAAGATTTGCATTTATCTTATTATAAATTATTATAATCTTATTATAAATCTTATTATAAATTAGTGGAGTAATAAAATATAAATTAAGAAAAGTTATTATTTATTTAGCTTATGAATGTATAACAAACGCTATAAAAATTTTGTCTGTATTCTGAAAACTAAAATTTAAAATTTAAAATGTTCTTTTAAAAGTTTCAAAATTTTCATTCCTCAAAATATCAAAATCCTAGTTTTCGACCCAAGCACCCCCCCCCCCCCTCCCGCCAGTTCCAGATATTTGGGTTAGACAAACAGCTTTACATATTACACGCAATCGACCGTTTGAAAACTCCCTAAATTTTCGAATGAAAAAAAAATCATTATAATATCAGGACTTTAAATAATGTAAACTAAATATCAATTTTTGTATGTATTTCTTATTTTAAAACGAATGTAGATCACTAGCTTAAACTGTTCTCGAGTTATTGCACGGTTTTCAAATAAATGTAGAAAAAGTATTGTTTCAAAAAGTATTTCGATTGATATCATACTCAACACTGCCCGGGGAGGTAACTTGCCCCACGAGGGAGGTTAATTTTATTATTATTATTATTAGAACCCAGATCATGCAACACACCTATTAAGTTTTGAGTAATTATGAGCATGATCGGCAAATGATATCTTCAGAATGAAGATACCCAGCCATAATACAACAGCTTGGTCCTCATCCCTGATTGTCCTGTATTCATTGAGAACTTTTAAAAAAAATCTGATGTGGGCAACACATGACTTTCCTTATATAATGTAATGAATTTACTACTTTTACAGTAAAAAAATAGGTTTTTCTTATAGTAGATACTAGTACTCTTTCCAAGATACTGAATTTTCGGCAATTAGTCGTAATTTGCATTGATTTAGCGTCATTTTTATCCATTTGGCGAGATTTTCGTTAATTTAGCAACATTTCAAAAAGTCGCCAAGTTGGCGATATTCCGCCAAATTGGTTGCCAAAATCTCGCCAAGCGTTATGGACGAAGAAGTAAGTTGTTCATACAGCAGAAAAATGACTATTGGCGTTCAAATACAAAAGTATTACCCAAAGTATCTTTTTTCATGAATGGAACGAGCTAGATCCACGAGAATGATGTCACTCAATTTATCGCATGGTATTACACATGAAAAGTGAACATGTTTCTCAATAGGAAATTTTTTTTTTTCATTTTATATGAGTTTTTGATAATTTTTTTGAAAAATGTGCAATATCCCGAGAACGATTCATGTTAGCGTTCTAAAATTTATGTCAATCGTTTTCTAATGAAAAATTACCAAAGAAATGTCTATTTGCGTAACTTTATTAGTAGTTTTGATTTTTTGACGATATTTTCTAAATTTTATTCGAAAATTTAGGGGGGTTCTGAACATTCGATCACGTATAACAACAATAGGCTTCCAGTGTTTACGGACGGTGATTTTTGTACCAAATTTGGTTCGAATCGGTTCATTCGTTCGTCAGTTATGGTCTCCACAGACTCACTGACACACACACACACAAACACAGACATCACTTCAAAAATGCTTGATTCGTGATCAGGGATGCTTGAAACGTGCTCTCCGGTCGAAAACTCGAATTCGAATTTTCGACCCCGTCACAATACTTTCCTTATACATTATGTATATAAGGAAAGTAATAACAGTTGAAGAATATATATAGAGAGGTAGCGGGGAAAAGCACACAAGTCAAAAACCTCAATCCTTTACAATACACATATCCACTTCGAGACATTTTTGATCCTTGCCGTGGAAAAAGCATGTAAGTCAGTTGGGCGATTATGATGTTTAAAGAAGAAAACATAAAACAACTAATCAATTTTACAGGGATATCAGCGGAGTAATAAAATATAAATTAAGAAAATTTATTATTTATTTAGCTTATGAATGTATAACAAACGCCATAAAAATTTAATCTATATTCTAAAAAAGAAAATTGTAAATTTAAAAATAATTCTTTTAAAAGTATCAAAATTTTCATTGCTCAAAATATCGAAATCCTTGTTTTCCACCCGAGCGCTCCTCCCGCCAGGTCCAGATATATGGGTTAGACAAACAGCTTTATATATTAAAATAGAATGATCTTTACATGTACTTCCAACTCGGTAAAGTTTCGAAAAAGATTATTGTGAATGACAAAATTGCTGGGGGAAGGAAAAAAATCAAGTCAATTTGAATATGCAAAAGCGAATAACTAAAGAATAATTTAAAAAAAGAATTTCGAATGAAAATTTAGAAGGAAAAAAAGATAAATAAATAAACAATTAAAGTGAAGAAAGATCGTCAGTTAAAAAATCTGATGTGGGCAATACATGACTTTCCTTATATAATGTAATGAATTTACTACTTTTACAGTAAAAAAATAGGTTTTTCTTATAGTAGATACTAATATTCTTTCCAAGATATTGAATTTTCGACAATTAGTCGTCATTTTCATTGATTTACCATCATTTTTATCCATTTGGCGAGATTTTCATTAATTTGGCAACATTTCAAAAAAGTCGCCAAGTTGGCGACATTCCGCCAAATTCGTCGCCAAAATCTCGCCAAGCGTTATGCACTAAGAAAAAAGTTATTCTTACAGCAGATAAATGACTATTGGCGTTCAAATACAAAAGTATTATTCAAAGTATATTTTTTCATGAATGGAACGAGCTAGATCCACGGGAATGATGTCACTCAATTTATCGCAAGGTATTACATATGAAAAGTGAACATGTTTCTCAATAGGATTTTTTTTTATGTGACTTTTTCATAATTTTTTTGAAAAATGTACAATATCTCGAGAATGGTTCATGTTAGCGTTCTAAAATTTATGCCAATCGTTTTCTAATGAAAAATTACATAAGAAATGTCTATTTGCGTAACTTTATTAGCGGTTTTGATTTTTTGACGATTTTTTCAAAATTTCATTCGAAAATTTAGGGGGGTTCTGAACATTCGATTACGTATAAAAACAATAGGCTTCCAGTGTTTACGGATTGTGATTTTTGTACCAAATTTGGTTCGAATCGGTCCATTCGTTCGTCAGTTATCGTCTCCACAGACTCACTGACACACACACACACACACACACTTTCACACACACACACACACACACACAGACATCACTTCAAAAATGCTTGATTCGTGATCAGGGATGCTTGAAACGTGCTCTCCCGTCGAAAACTCGAATTCGAATTTTCGACCCCGTCACAATACTTTCCTTATACATTATGTATATAAGGAAAGTAAAAAATTTAGGACAAAAAATTGAAATAAGAGTAAAAATTTAGACCGATAAAAAGATCAAATTGAAAAGTTAGATAGCTTTTTTTTCTTCCCATAACAAAACATCAAATATGGAGAAAGCAAGTAAAAAAATCAATAAAAGACGGACTTAAACCAATTAATGACGTCCAATGACGACATAAAGAGAAAAAATTGTATCACGGCTAGTTTTCTCAACAATGATCATTAAGTCTCGTGATTAAGCCAAAAATAGCTCTTTATATGAATGATTGTCTCAAATTTGGTTCTATGCTGCCATGTAAATAAGAATAAAATTTCGAATACATTTCGAAGTTCTCGCTCGAATTTAAGAACAAGAAAGATCAATCATGCATAAAGCATCGATTACGAACCACTTTCCAACTGAAATGCAATTTTATTTAAACATCTCTAAAATGTGATACATTCAGCGTTGATATTTTTTAAACTACCATAGTACCACACTAATTTATTATACTTGAAAACTTAAACCTTCATCGAAAATGACAATTCTAGTTACACAAAATAAATTTTATTCGAATGACGTCTTCAAAATATAAATCGTCTGCCTCTCAGTGCAAAATCAATGAATATTGCATTCATATCACAGACTCCAGATTTAAATAATTTTAGGTGAAAAAAAAATCAGCAATTCTTATGAACTCACCTTGCAATCCCTTGATTTGTTTACATTGTTCATGCGTTAAAATTAGACTTTGTTGCAAAAATAATTGAAGTTTAGTGATCATTTAAAATAAAAATTATTGTAATTGCGTTGGCAGAGAATTTAGATGCACAGATAATACGCAAAAATAAAGCAGTTTTATGACGGATGCAACACTAAATATAAATTAAACTATCTTTACACAGCGGGGAAAAAATGGATGCATTATTTTATTAACACTTTTTATTAACACTAAATATAAATTAAACTATCTTTACACAGCGGGGAAAAAAATGGATGCATTATTTTTGCAATGAGTCACGTGATCTCTTCATATATAATGGATGTAATTATCATTTCAATTTTTGTTTAAAAAATCCCCGGATATATTTTGCTGAAATATTTTTTTATACATTTTATATGATATTTTGAATATTTTCTAAAATTTTTGAAGCAATTTGTAAATTTTAACTTTGCTTAAAAAATTTGCTTTAAAGATTAGGTCCCATAGGCTTCAATCCAAAACTAATTGGGTGATATTACTCATTTTTATTCCCATATTTCCCACAGACCGTCTCAACAATATACTAAAATTTCATTTTGAAAAAGTCATTTTTACGGCAGTTATCGTGCGAACGGACAGACAGACAGATAGAATGAACAAAGTCATAAACACTTTTCAACTATGTTGGAAAGTGTTAAAAGCCATATCTAGTTATAGATATTTCGATAACAAAGCCGGAGACAGAGTTTCGTGAAAATCCATCAATATTTGTGGCCGCTATTGTGTACACAGTAAATCGACCACAGACATATAAACAGACAGACAGACGGACGTCACTCTAAAAATAGTCAAAACATGTTCAGGAGGTCTTAAAAGATACATTGGTATCAAAATCTCGCATTCGAAAATCTTCGTGAAAACAATTCTTTCTCTGTACAATATTACATAGTATGAGAAATTAAAAATACTTAAAATAAGTAGTAGTATGTATCACCAAATATATAATACTTGGCAATAAATGTACTGTCAATGCCACTTAATTTGGCGAAATATCACCTAATTGGCGAATTTTAATGTGGGACCAAATTCACGAAAATGTCGCCAAATCGACAGAAATGACGCTAAATTTCGAAAATAATTCCAAATTGATGAAATTATAATCCATATCTATATAAATAAAAATGAAAATCTGTCTGTCTGTCTGTCTGTCTGTCTGTCTGTCTGTTTGTCCCACCATCACGGGAGAACGGCTGAACCGAATTTGATGAAATTTTGTTGGTAGCCCAGAAATAGCCCCACTTAAAATTATATCCGTGTTTTGAGTTTCTACGACCAGTGGTTCTCGAGATATTAGTAAAAAACGAAATTTTCGTTTGTCTCATCATCACGGAAAAACGGCTGAACCGAATTTAATGAAATTTAGTGAATAGCCTTGAAATATCCCCCCATAACTTTTGTCCAAGTTTCGAGTTTCTAAGACTTGGGGTTGTCGAGATATTAATGAAAAACGGAACTTTTTCCTAGGAGTTTTACTCCCTAACTCCGTGGTTTATCCAAACGGAAAGCTTGAAAATCGTTTGAAAGTGAATTAAAATTTAATCTCTGAGTTTGATGGGAGATTTTTTGCGTTAATTAGTCACTTTCTGAAAACATGAATTGTTTGAAACATGATTTAAAGGGGAAATCTATCTCCATGGTTCATGGTTTATTTAAAACAAGCTTTTACGGAACAATGAGAAGTATAGAGAAATCAAAATCGTTATTTAATTTCGCAGTTTATGGTATAAGACATGACATATTTAGCATGTTATAAGATTCTATCTTATATCATGTTACTCAGAAACGCAATTAAATTAAATCTGTCTGTTAATTTTAATAATTATTTTTTCGATTTGAATAATAAATAAATGGATATAAAAATATATTTTAGAAAAGAACGATTTGATTTTCCTTATAGCATTTTTGACTGGATAATATCAATTACGGTCTTCAGGTTTAAACGTTATTATTATTGATATTTTCGGGGATTATTGATTCAGGGATTATTGATATTTTGAAGTTATGCAATTGTTTTATTATGACAAAAAATGTTTAAACTCATATACTGTACGTTGTACGAGTAATCTTCTACAAATACACGGGTATATCTTCTAATCTACAAAAATATAAGTAGTACACGTATATTGACATATGTTTTGATATATATTGGCATATATTGGAATCAATTACGACCTTCTGGTATAAAGAGTACGGATATTATTGATGTTTTCAATTTATTACGTCATCTCTTTTATTTTGGCAAATATTTTTGAGACGCATATTGTAATACGGGTAATCTTCTACTAACACATTGGCATATTTTCTGATCTGCGACAATATAATTAGTACGGGGTTGCATATATTCATTCAATTCCTATTTTTTCTTCTGTAAATTTGCTTACAAAAGGGGGCAGGATGTTTTATTCTTCAGATCTGATCGTGAAGATAATTTTGCATAGTGAGAACATATATTCTTAAACTTCTCTTTAGGAGCAATAAATTTAATATTTTAACAGAATTTGCACATGATTGCGAACTTTAAGTTTCTTTAAATTATACACTCCGTACGAATAACGGGTGTGCTGTTAGTGGTTAATAAATTTTAACATTTTAGGAGGATATATCATGTTGCTCGGCATCGCAATTAAATTAAATGTGTTTGTTAATGTTTTTATTATTTTTTTTCGATTTAAATAATAAATAAATGGATAAATGGATATAAAAGTATATCTTATGAATGGACGGTTTGATTTTTCTTTTAATTATATTAATTGCTGACTGCGTACATCAATTTCATTTATTTTGGCAAAGAGTTTTCAAGCTTATATCGTATTTAGCTACTAAACTCAAATATTGTGTTTAGCCAATAAATTCATATAGCCGATTGTTGAAACAGAAAAAGAGTAGAGCGGGTATATCTTCTAATACAATTGTAGTGTTTTCATTTAGTATATTGAAACGGGATAAGAATGTTTCATTCAGATCTGCAAATTCAAAGCTACGAATTTGGAGGGATATCGCTAATTTGACAACTTTTCTTAAACTTTGCCAAATTGACGGAAATGTCGCCAAATTGATATAAACGACACACAAACAGCTGCCATAAACCTTCGGGTTGGTCGTGTGGCTTGGGTCTTCTACATATCAATGAAATTTTTTTTTGTTTTGTTAGAAGAGAGTACTGAAATGATGTTTGGTTAGCATTTCTCTGTCAGACCAACCATCCTACTTAGTAATACATTTAGCGAATTTTTAAAATGTCACCAAATTGATAAAAATGTTTTCAAATCTATAAAAATATCTTGAAATTGATAAAATTGCGCTACATAAATGATATTAATTGTTTTTTGTTAGGGGATAGTATTGTGATGATATTTCGTCAATTTGTCGCAAAGTGGAACTGTCAGTTCTACAGTCCCACTTGGCGATAAATTTGGCGAATTTTTAAAATGTCGCTAATTTGACGAAACTGTCGCCAAATGTTCCATAGAAATATAACTATTTAGACGATATTTTTTCTGCCAATTTATTTGAAGCAAATGATATCATGTCGCTTAGCAACGGATTCAAATCCAATGTGTTTATGCGGCAGACGATTTTTATTAAATCCTTTCCGATTTGAATAATGAAGATATGTATATAAAATAAATTTCATTGCCATTTCATTTTGGACTGGATAATATCAATTATACTCTTCAGGTTTAAACATTATTATTATTGATATTTTCCGGAATTATTGATTCAGGGATTATTGATATTTTTAAGTTATTACGCCATTGTGTTATTGCGGCAAAAATTGCTGACACACGCATATTGTACGTTGTACGAGTAATCTTCTAGGAATGCACGAGTATATCTTCTAACCTACGAGAATATAAGTAGTACAGGTATATTGGCATATATTTTGACATATATTGGCATATATATTGGAATCAAGTACAGTCTTCTGGTATGAAGATTAAAGGGATTAATTATATATTCATTTTATTACGTCGTCTGTTGTATTTTACCAAAAAACATTTGAGACTCATATTGCAATATGTGGGTAATCTTCTACTAATAATCGGACATTATAAGTAGTACGTGTATATCTTCCCATATAATTTTAGCACTTTAATTTTGACATATATTGAAATAAATGACTGTCTTCAGATTTAAAGATCACGGGTTTATTGGTATTTTCAATTTATACATGTAATCTACTAATACAGGTTATATTTTCTAATATTCGCGTATATAATTAGTACGGGTCCCATACAATTTTAACGCTTTTATTTTGCATATATTGATTCAATTCCATATTTTTTTTATATTTGCTTACATAAGGGGTCCAAGATGTTTTATTCTTCAGATATGTCCATGAAGATAATTTTATATAGCGAGAACAGAGATTCTTAAACTTCTTTTTAGGAGCATTATATTAAATATTTTAACAGAATATTTTGATTAAACATGTCATTTAGTATACTATAAGAATTTGGGCATGATTATGAATTTCAAGTTTCTTTATATTATATACTCCGTACGAAGAACGGGTATGCTGCTAGTAATTTAATATAATGGAGTATATTGCATAGCAGATATTAGCAATACTTCTAGTTGTCAAGTTATATTTGAGCGGAATATAAATTAATTTGGTACGTTAAAATAATTTTAAATGTTGTCATGCAGAAAAGCGCCAAATGTCAGTGTACTTTACAACGTTAAAAACATTGTGCCATGGATTTTGTTCAGCATTGTTTCGTATCGTAAGAAGTAAAGTACTTGCAATATATAGGGAAAATCATGTGTTGCCCACAGCAGATATTTTATGCTGTTTTACTTTATTTATTTTGCATTCCATACAGCATTTTTAGCGATTTTATTAAAACCTATTACTTTCCGCATATACATATAATGTATAAGGAAAGTATTGTGGCGAGGACGAAAATTCGAATTCGAGTTTTCGACGGGAGAGTAAGTTTCAAGCATCCCTTAATACCAATCAAACCTTTTTGAGATGATGTCTGTCTGTCTGTCTGTGTGTGTGTGTATGTGTGTGTGTGTGAAAGTATGTGTGTGTGTGTGTGTGTGTGTGTGTGTGTGTGTCAGTGAGTATGTGGAGACGGTATCTGATGAACGAATGGAGCGATCCGAATGAAATTTGATGCAAAAATCACAATCCTTGAGTACTGGAAGCTTATTGTTTTTATACGCAATCGCATGTTCAGAATCCACCTAAATTTTTGAGTGAAATTTAAAAAAAAACATCAAAAAATCAAAACCTTTAATAACGTTACGTAAGAGTTACGTAACGTACATTAGAAAACGATTGGTATAAGTTTTAGAATGCTAGCATGAACCGTTCTTAAGATATTGCACATTTTAAAAAAAAAACCATCAAAAATTCGTATAAAAGAAAAAAATATATTAACTGTTGTGAAATATGTTCACTTTTCATAAGTAATATCATGCGATAAATTTGGTGACATCATTTTCGTGAATCTAGCTCGTTCCATTACTGAGAAAATATACTTTGGGTAATACTTTTGTGTTTGGACGCCAATAGTCATTTATCTGCTATAAGAATAACTTATTTCTCCGTCAATGCCGCTTGGCGAGATTTTAGCTGAATGCCGCCAACGTGGCGACTTTTTTAAATGTTGCCGAATTAACGAAAATGTCGCCAAATTGATAAAAATGACGACTAGATGACGAAAGGTCAATATCTTTGAAAGAACATAAGAATAGACTATAAGAATAACCCATTTCTCCGTTAGTCCGTAACGCTTGGCGAGTAATTTTGGGGGAAGTCGCCACCTTTGCGCCTAAAATGTTGCCCAAGTGCCAAAAATATCTCCAAATTGATAAAAATCACGCCAAATGGGGAGTAATATTTTGCAAATCCTTATTTCCGTCATATGACGGGCATACCTTCTAGTATACGAGAGAATATAAGAAAGTTTGTATACGTATATTATTAGTATATGTATAAGAAGTACTCTTCTCTCCATTTGTCTGTAACACTTGGTGATACATTTGGCGAACTTAACGAATAATTTAGCGAAGTATCGTCAACTTGGCGATATTTCGCCCCAGATTGACAAAAATATCATCAAATTTAAAAAATGACGCTAAATTAATTAAAATGATGCCTAATTTATGAATTAATTATTAAAGTATTTTAATATATGGACTATATCGCTTGTTGAGGATGCTATCAATATGGATGATTGTTTATTTAAGAGTTGCGTGAAATGTAATTCAATTGGGTACTTTGAAATAGTTTTACATATTGTCATCCTGAAAATCGCCAAATGTACAATTCAATGATAAAAACACAGTACCGTGGATTTTATACATTGATTTTTGACTGTAAAACTAAGTTCCTAGCATTATATAAGGAAAGCCATGTGCCCACATCAGATTTTTTTGTATTTATGAAGAATCACATTTATTTTTTATACCAGTCAAGTCAAAGTGTAGAAAACTTTGAAGTGTTAAAATAACTTTTAGGCACATATTTTTATGAACTGATAACGGACGATATGGCGTACCATCTAGTCCAAAAAATTCGCAAAACTTTCTGTTCTGCATTTTTAGTAAATTGCTTCAAAATATGATACCCTCGATATCTACTTATCCTACAACGTTTGTACAAATAAGTTTTAAAGTATGGTCATTAATTTTATGGTAGTTAACTTTCATTATCTAGATTGCTGCGCGACAACGCTGATAAAACTCCAGTTAAGTGCATTAAATTAATGAAAAATGAATTTTGTGGTAGGTATGCGTTGCATAATTTATCGTGCTAACAAAACCTGATACTCATGGGACCAAATGTGAATCGTTTTACATACTTTCAGCAGCCTTTTGCCTGCACTATAGTAGTAGTGAATTTGAAAATGAATAGTTTTAGCTGAAGGGGAAATAGAAAGTGTGCTGTAATTGAAAAATATATTATATATACTATTACCTTTGAGAGACAAACAAATCAGCCCAGCTTTTCGAACTCTTAATAGCCCTGGTATCTCTATTATTAATTCCTCATATTATTACATATATAAAGCATTTTATTTTAAAAAACATTTTATTTTTAAGATTTTGAAGAAAAGCTCTCTCCCATTCTCCCCCTCTCCCCCCATCTCGCTCTCTCTCTCTGTGTATGTGTATATCTGTGGGTCACAAAAAAATTATGAAAAAGAACAAATGTTTTAATGCGCTTCCCCACACAACAGTGACACAGTACAAAAAAATCTGATGTGGGCAGCACATGACTTTCCTTATATAATGCAATGCATTTACTACTTTTACAGTTTAAAAAAATGTTATTCTTATAGTAAATACTTATAGTCTTTCCAAAATATTGAATTTTCTTCAATCAGTCGTCATTTTCATTGATTTAGCGTCATTTTACCCATTTGGCGAGATTTTCGTTAATTTGAGAACATTTAAAAATATCGCCAAGTTGGCGACATTCCGCAAAATTCGACGGAGGAATAAGTTATTCTTACAGCGGATAAATGACTATTGGCGTTCAAATGCGAAAGTATTACTCAAAGTATCTTTTCTCATGAATGGAACGAGTTAGATCCACGAGAATGATGTTACCAAATTTATCGCATGATATTACATATGAAAAGTCAACATGTTTCTTAGCAGCTAATAATTTTTTTTTTAATTTATGGAATTTTTTGATAAAGTTATTTGAAAACTGTTCAATATCTCGAGAACGGTTCATGGTAACGTTCTAAAGTGTATGTCAATCGTTTTCTGAGGGACAATTACATAAGAAATGTCAATTTGCGTAATTTTATTAAAGGTTTTGATATTTTGATGATTTTTTCAAAATTTCACTCGAAAATTTAGGGGACGTTCTGAACATTCGATTGTGTTTTAATACAATAGGCTTCCAGTATTCACGGATTGTGATTTTTGTACCAAATTTTATTCGAATCGTTCCATTCGTTCGTGAGATATCGTCTCAACAGACTCACCGACACATACACACACACACACACACACACACACACACACACACACACACACAGACATCACTTCAAAAATGTTCGATTTGTGATCAGGGATGCTTGAAACGTGCTCTCCCGTCAAAAACTCGAATTCGAATTTTCGACCCCGTCACAATACTTTCCTTACACATTATGTATATAAGGAAAGTAATAGGAAAATAAATAGAAAATAAAGTAGAAATAATTACAAAATAAATTTTAATCACGCACGAAATTAAACAACCAAATTGGGAATGTAGTCGGAAGAAATATTTTCGGCAATTTGCATGACATCAAGTTTAAATATTAATAAGATTTATTGTATTGAATCTTCCCACTCCCTCAATTTCGTTCAATTACGTGTGTGATTAAAATTTATTTTCTACTTCCCATACGCCACTGTTGTGTAGGCGAGAGCATTGAAAAAATCGTTTATTCTTTCTCAAACATTTTTTTTTCCTTTTTAGTTTTCATTTCCAGTTTTAAATATTTCATCTTTATCCGCCCTCTTATTATTTCTTGGACGTAATTGGAATACAAATATGTGCAGTATTATACAAGGATAAACGCATTATTACCAGGAGGATATTTTATCTGAACCGTAATTAGCAAAGAAAATACACGAAAACAACAAAGTCATAGCCATGGCGCACGTAAATGATATAACGACTTAACATAATGACGTAAAAATTCGATAGATGAAAATAAATGAAATTCGATAGATGTTCCTCGAGATGAAACTATCTGTCAAATTTCAGCTGTCTGAGTGAGTCGTCTGGGTGAGCTGTCTGTGTGCTCTGTGAGTCGAAAATGGGCTACAGAGTGAGCTACAGAATGAGCTACAGAGTGAGCTACAGAATGAGCTACAGAGTGAGCTACAGAATGAGCCACAAAGATGATGTACCTAAATAACATAACGACTCTATAATAATGTGAACATTTTATACTTGGAAGTGTTTTGCGAGATGAAAATGTGCGTTGGGATTCAGCTCTGTACATACTTTGGGGGCCGGGAACGAGCCCGTGAAAGAAGAACAAGAAAGATCAATCATGCATAAAACATTGATTATGAAACACTTTCCAACTTCAATGCAATTTTATATAAACATCTCTAAAATGCGGTACATTCCTCGATAATATTTTAAAAACTATCACGATACCACTTTAAGTTATATTTGAAAACTTAAAATTTCATCGACAAAATAAACTTCATTCAAATGACGGCATTGAAATATAAATTGCCTGGTTTAAACATCTCTAAAATGTGATACATTCCTCGGTAACATTTTTAAAATTATCAGGATACTACAATAATTTGTTATATTTGAAAACTTCATCGAAAACAAATGAACACAATTAAATGAAAATAATGTATTTCATTTTTTCAACCCGGGTTCAATCCAAAATTAATTGGGTGATGTTATTCATTTATATTCCCATAGGTCCCACAGACCGTCTGAATAACATACTAAAATTGCATTTTGACTAAGTCATTTTTACGGCAGTTATCGTACTAACGGACAGACAGACAGACAGAATGAACAAAGTCATAAACACTTTTCAACTATGTTGTAAAGTATTGAAGACAAAAATACAGAAAATGAGAGGTGATAAAAAGTTAATAAGAGTTAGTGTATTGGAAAATATTACAATACACTAATAATATGACGATACACTAATAGCATTACAATGCACGCATAGTTGTAAAATGTTATGCGTAGATATAAACTATAAGATATAGTACTAGATAGAATTTTTATGAATCACATGTTTATAATACGAATTACTCGATATTTAAGATCTGGATGCGGTGATGATAATTTAAGACCGTGTTTTCCAATTGCTATGACATTTTATGCGTAGATATACAGTGTAAAATCTTGTACTAGATAATATTTTTATAAATCGTATGTTTATAATACAAATTATTCGATAATTAATATCTGGGGGTATGGACATGATAATTTATGAACGTGTGCTGCTATCGCCATGAAATTTTATTCGTGGATATATATGTATAGTGCTAAAAGGAAGTAGAATTTTTTCTTGTTTTTAAATCACATGATCAGAACAAGAAATATTCGAAATTAAACCTATGAAATACGTGCACGATTTTTCAAGAAAATATATTCATATGGAAATTATACGTATACGGTTGCTACATAAACAAAATATATACACGATTACTTAAAAAAATATACGGTTGCTGCATAATTCAAACGTCAGTTAAGTGAAGCATGTCTAGAAACATAAATATTCGAAAACCACAATATTTTTCAACTTTTGCTAATAAATGGCTTACGATATTCCCCTGAATTTTAAACCAGTCGTATTTCGAAATATGAATTTCTTGTTTTCAGAAATTGGAAAATTCTGAGCACACCCTAAAGTGAAAATATTTGAAAACTACAATTTTTTCGTTAGCTGTAGCGGGCAGTCTAAATGTGTGATAGTATCCAGTCATCAATATGCTTGAAAGTAGAAATTTCGAGTTCGTTTGATTGAAATTGGACATTTTGGTCAGTAGCAGCACCTCTAAAAATTAAATTCATCTATTTTTGTAAAAATTTATAATTTGTTAAAATTGTAATTTATAATTGTAATTAATATATTTGTAATTAAATTTGTAATTTATCTATCTTATTATAAATTGCCAATAGAGTTTCGCTCGAAATATGGTTTACATTTAAAACCTCTATGTTAATGGCAGAGTACACAACATTTTAAAACTTCCTTAAAGAAAACAAGTTTAAGATGTTTTGGAAATTTATATTCTCACAAGCAGCAGTTTCATTTAGTATGATATCAAAGTATGTTTACAACTTGAAAAGACCGTTTCATTCTCTCGACTACCTTCAAGAAATAATGTGTCGGTTTCCAAAACTCACAACGCCTTTGAATTAGGCAGCATGCCAAAATTTGGTTGCGCGGGGATAGACGTTGTGGCGGAAATTGTATAGCTGAAAATTGATTTGTATAGCTGTAAAGACACATGCACACAGCCTTTTAGAACTATAATATAGATATATCATTTAAATTACACAGGTATCGAGGTTCACTAAAATCATGCGCTGGCATGATTCGGCGCGCATTTTTACAGCTCTATAAAAGCCTATTAATTTATTTCACACCATAACAAAAAATCTGATGTGAGCAGCACATGATTTTCCTTATATAATGTAATGAATTTACTACTTTTACAGTAAAAAATAGGTTTTTCTTATAGTAGATAGCAATATTCTTTCCAAGACATTGAATTTTCGACAATTAGTCGTCATTTTCATTGATTTAGCGTCCTTTTTATCCATTTGGCGAGATATTCGATAATTTGGCAACATTTCAAAAAGTCGCCAAGTTGGCGACATTCCGCCAAATTCGTCGCCAAAATCTCGCCAAGCGTTATGCACTCAGAAATAAATTATTCTTGCAGCAGATAAATGACTATTGGCGTTTAAATACAAAAGTATTACTCAGAGTATCTTTTTTCATGAATGGAACGAGCTAGATCCACGAGAATGATGTCACCCAATTTATCGCATGGTATTACATATGAAAAGTGAACATGTTTATCAATAGGAATTTTTTTTTATTTTATATGACTTTTTGATATTTTTTTTAAATGTACAATATCTCGAGAACGGTTCGTGTTAGCGTTCTAAAATTTATGTCAATCGTTTTCTAATGAAAAATTACATAAGAAATGTCTATTTGCGTAACTTTATTAGCGGTTTTGATTTTTTGACGATTTTTTCAAAATTTCATTCGAAAATTTAGGGGGGTTCTGAACATTCGATTGCATATAAAAACAATAGGCTTCCAGTGTTTACGGATTGTGATTTTTGTACCAAATTTGATTCAAATCGGTCCATTCGTTCGTCAGTTATCGTCTCCACAGACCCACTGACACACACACACACATACTTTCACACACACACACACACAGACATCACTTCAAAAATGTTTGATTCGTGATCAGGGATGCTTGAAACGTGCTCTCCCGTCGAAAACTCGAATTCGAATTTTCGACCCCGTCACAATACTTTCCTTATACATTATGTATATAAGGAAAGTAATAACAATACCTTAAACTAGTTATGCCCCAATCTCAATTTTAAACCATAATTTACGCTAAAGTTTTGTGACGCATCAATTCAAATTTTTGCAACTCACCACAAGAGTGTTGTCCCAAATTATTACACTCAAATACGGCCTATGTCCCAAATTTCACTTTTTAACACTTTTAAACATAGTTGAAAAGTGTTTATGACTTTGTTCATTCTATCTTTCTTTCCGTTCGCACTATAACTGCCGTAAAAATGACTTTACCAAAATGAAATTTTAGTATGTTATTGAGACGGTCAGTGGGACATATGGGAATGTAAATGAATAATATTGCCCAATTGGTTTTGGATTTAACCCGGGTTGAAAACATGAAATACATTGAACCCTGGGGGACCTAATTTTTCAAACATTTTTAGGCAAATTGAAAATTCATAAATTGCTTCGAAAATTTTTGGAAATATTCAAATTATCCGATAAAATATATATAAAATATTTCAGCAAAGTATGTTCGGTAGTTTTTTAAATAAAAATTAAAATAATTATTGCACCCATATGGTATGAAGAGATCACGTGACCTACTTCAAATAAAATATTAAAATATGGCATCCATCTTGTGTCACAATCGTGATCTTGAAAGTCCTTTTCAATTTATGTTTAGTGTTACATCCGCCCTAATTCCACTTTATTTTTTTTTCTGTGCATCTATACACTGCGCCAACGCAGTTACAATATTTTTTAGGTAAAATGAATCAAACTTAGATTATTTCTGCAACGAAGCCTAATTTTCGCATCTGGAGAATATAAACACATCAAGCTATAAGATGAGCTGTAAAAAAATTTCTGAATTTCTGTAACTCAAAATTACTTAGCTCTGGAGTATGCAATATAGTAGCTCATATGAATGAAATATTCAATGATTTTCCATAGAGAAGCAGACGATTCTAAAGTATTGACTTTTTCGATGAAGTTTTACGCATGGAGTTAGAAAGTACTTCTATCATCATGGTTTTAAGTTTTTAAGTAAAAATTGTGATAATTTAAAAAATATCACCGCTGAATGTAAGGAATGGAAAAGAGTTTATGAATGAAATATTCACTACTTTTATATAGAGAGCCAGGCGATTTATATTTCGATGACGTTATTTAAATAAAGTTCATTTGTTTTCCATGTTTTCAAATATAATAAATTATTGTAGTATTGGTATAATTTTAAATATATCACTGCTGTATGTATTGCATTTTAGAGATGTTTAAATAAAATTGCATTGTAGTTGGAAAGTGTCATAATCAATGCTTTATGCACGATTGATCTTTCTTGTTTTTCTAGCAGTAGCACTTGATATAATGATCATTCGATAGTGTATAAAAACACACAACACAAATACCACAGGACATACAAAAATAAATACACAAAAATACAGAATAAAAACAAGAAAGAAAAAAGCAAAATGCAGTAAAATCACGAATATAAATCTAGTCATATAATTTACTAACACTTACTTGAAGACAGCAGGCATAGGAAAATTCTGGATACCTTAAGTGTAGTTCAATGTATTTGAAACAAGAAAGATCAATCATGCATAAAGCATTGATTACGAAACACTTTCCAACTTCAATGCAATTTTATTTAAACATCTCTAAAATGCGATACATTCCTCGGTAATATTTTTTACACTTTACAACATAGTTGAAAGTGTTTATGACTTTGTTCATTCTGTCTGTCGGTCTGTCCGTTAGCACGATAACTGCCGTAAAATTGGCTTTATCAAAATGAAATTTTAGTATGTTTTCAGACGGTCTGTGGGACCTATGGGGATATAAATGAATATGGTCACCCGATTAGTTTTTTTTTAACCCGGGTTGTAAAAATGAAATACATTAACCCTATGGTACCTAATATTTCAAACATTTTTAAGCGAATTTATAATTCACAAATTACTTCGAAAATTTTAGGAAATATTCAAATTATCCCATAAAATATATAAAAAAAATTTTCAGTAAAATATGTTAGGCAGTTTTTTAAATAAAAAATATTTAATATAGGGAGAATAACAAATTCATTTAAATTCTGACTCTCGTTATATCCTCCAGAAATAAAAAATAGATATGTTATATAATAAATATCTTTCCAAGAGTTTAGCTTTTTATATGTAAAAGGTTTCATATTTTAAAATAAATATGGTAGAATACAATTTTTCAAATTTTTAACTAAAATAAATTATTATAGTATTGTGATGAATGAAACCATTGGAAAATGTTTATGAATGAAATGCTGCTTTTATATAGAGGCGATTTATATTTCGATAACGTCATTTGAATAAAGTTCATTTGTTTTCGATGAAGTTTTCAAATATAATAAATTATTGTTCTGTTATGATAATTTTAAAAATAATACCGAGGAATGTATCGCATTTTAGAGATGTTTAAACCAGGCAATTTATATATCAATGCCGTCATATAATGAAGTTCATTTCCTTCGATGGAGTTTTCAAATATAATAAATTAATGTAGTATTGTGATAATATTAAAAGTATTACCGAGGAATGAATCGCATTTTAAAGATGTTTGTATAAAATTGCAGTGAAGTTGGAAAGTGTTTCATAATCAATGCTTTCTGCATGATTGATCTTTCTTGTTAAAATTATCACAATACTACATTCATTTATTATATTTGAAAACTTAAAACTTCATCGAAAAAAATGAACTTCATTCAAATGAAATGACGGCATTGAAATATAAATTGCCTGGTGTAAACATCTCTAAAATGCGATACATTCCTCGGTAATATTTTTAAAATTATCATAACACTACAATAATTTATTATATATGAAAACTTCATCGAAAACATATGAACTTTTTCAAATGACGTCATCGAAATATAAATCGGCTGGCTCTTTAAATAAAAGCAGCATTTCATTCATATCAGCTATGTTGCAGACTCTATGGGTTAAATAATTTTGCGTTAAAGAAATGCAGCAATTCTTATACAACTCATTCTACATCTCTTGATATTTACATCCTCCATAAATGAAAAGTAGGCTTCATTGTAGAAATAATCAAATTTGATAGTCATTTAAGCTCAATTATATTGTAATTGCGTTGTTTCAGGATGTAAGATGCACAGAATTTAAGCAAAAATAAAGCCGTTTTATGACGGATACAACACTAAATATGAATTAAAAAGAACTTTAAAAAGCACGATTTTGACACAAGATGGATGCCATATTTTATTTTGAAGTGGGTCACGTGAACTCTTCGTATAAAGGATGTAATTATTATTTTAATTTTTAATTAAAAAATACTGAATATATTTTGCTGAATTTTTTTTTATATAATTTATGGGATAATTTGAATATTTCCTTAAACTTTCGAAGCAATTTGTGAATTTTAAATCCGCTTTAAAAATGTTTGAAAACTTAGGTCCCATATGATTCCATGTATTTCATTTTTTCAACCCGGGTTCAATCCAAAACTAATTAGACGATATCATTCATTTATATTCCCATAGGTCCCACAGACCGTCTGAACAACATACCAAAATTTCATTTTGATAAAGTTATTTTTACGGCAGTTATCGTGCTAGCGGACAGACAGAATAACCAAAGTCATAAACACTTTTCAACTATGTTGTAAAATGTAAATAAAATATTTTCGTGTCTAAAACAAGTACGTTAAAAATACTATTATGGATGTATGGAATATTTTTTGTCTAATAACTTGGTTTACAATTTTTCCTATGTTTTGCTCATTAAGCTTATAAAATTTTCATCAGATCATAAATCGGTGTCAGCATTTAATGTGTCTAGACGAACGAATGAAGTAACCACAATCAGTGATTCAGACATTATATAGCAAAGAAGAAAAAAAGGACAATTCTGCCCCACATTTGTGTTGGTATTGTATTTTAATAAAGAATATATTTATGCATTTATTAATCGTGTTTTAGAAGAAAATTCGAGATATTTCCAAGCACCGATTCACAGCAAAAATTTCCGATAATATTTATTTTTCACTTCTAAGGAATTTGATAACTGAAAGTGAAATCATTAATAAACTAGATCAAAACACTGCAAATAATGTTAAGTAAGCAGACATACTTTTAAGAAATTTTAGGGTTTTCGTTTCTAGTGCGATTAAGCCTAGACCTGTGCTTCCAAATTAACGCTAGACTATACAAGCAAAATAGAAAATGGTTAAACAGCAAAACTCAATATAGTAACGCCACCTAGTGTGATTAAAGGGAAATAAAAAGATAAAAACAAAAAATTATTGAAATAGGAAATGAAGAAGCAAACTATGGAAAATGAGAATTCAGAGTATATGAACTCAAAGTGGAAGTAAACTTCGGCATGGTCATCCATACCTCGGAGAAATATGAAGTCATTGACAAATCATTAACCAGATTACTGAAATATTTATTGATATGAAAACCTTAAAAAAAAATGCAAATCAAAAACTGAAGAGCACTTTTGAATAATAGAGGCGGAAGAAAAATGAAACCGGTGACATGTTATCCTGCAGTTATTGGCGATTGAAGATTTGTTAATTTTTTGGTTTTTGACACAATTCTGTTTCCTTTCAAGCAGTACTTTAAGACGTGTTTAGTTTGACTAATATAATGTTAATTATACATTAGTGCATACTACAGTAAGTTAATGTTTATTATACATAAAGTGAAATCATGTTTTGATAAATCTGGAATGGATATTACTTAAGCATTTTCTTTTAAGGAGGGATCACTCCATATATAGAAAAAAAGTTGATAGTGTCAGATTATCAGAGGATTATTTAGTCAGCTATTACATGAAGTTGAAGAGTGTATCCCGGAGTAATAAAATACTATTTACCCGAATCGTAACAAATCGGTACATCTGGTATTATGGACTATAAACATTTTGTATGACATAAAAGATGTCAACTGAGAGATTAACATGTAACAAAAAAGATAACACTATAATTTTAATAGATTCACTCTTCACAAGGACAAGGCAAAAAATCTGATGTGAGCAGCATATGACTTTCCCTGCAGACTCAAATTCATATTTTCCCTATTTCTTCAATAATTGGGTTTAATTGCACCAATTAGATTGAGTTTAATTGTACCAAATAACACTAAATTTGCATTTTTAATTAAATTTTTCTTTCTGTTTGGTAATTGGGCATTTTTCCGATAACTGGTAACAAAAATGCAAGAAATCTCAAATATCTTGAGAACGGTTAGTCCTAAAGTATAATGGAGTGTGTTATGTTCTTTTCCTCGTCAAAAATTGCGCATAGAACAAGAATTTAATTGATACATTTCATCATACGTAGTCTTTTTTTTTTAGAGTTTGGCGATTTTTGCAGCCCATTTCGTAAAAAAAGGCAGGTTGTTCTTTTCCGAATCGTACCAAAATCTAATCAGCACCAGAGTATCCTACAAGTAACTTATCTACCAAATTTGGTCAATTAGTATTTTAGCTAGAGTGGATACATGAAATTTTGCAGGCCATTTCGCGAAAAAGGCCGGGTTCTGTTTTTATGAATCCTACCAAAAATTAATCAGCACCAGGATCTCACCCAAGTGACTTACATACCCAATTTTATGAAATTCGGTTCATTAATTTTTTGTTAGAGTGGATACATACATTGCACAGACAGACAGATACACAGACTCACAGCCATACAGACTCACGGACACACACACACAGACGTCACTCTAAAAATAGTTTTTTCGTATTTTAGAGGTCTCGAAACGTGTAAATCCGTCGAAAACTCGAGTTGTGATTTTTTTATGATGCCAATACTTTCCCTATACAATACCATGTATTGCAGGGAAAGTAAAAATCTGATGTGGGCAGCACATGACTTTCCCTGCAAACTTATACCCACGTTCTATTTATTTTAATTAAATTTAATTCACTTTTAATTCAATTTTCGTTCTCATTTGGTAACTGGACTTATTTTCAAAGGTGGCGTGGAAAAATACGAAAAAAACTAATATATCTCGAGAACGGCTAGTCCTAGTGTAATGGGGTTGGTCTTATTCTTTTCTTCGTTAAAAATTACGCATTAAACAAGCATTTAATGGATATATTTGAGCATACGTAGCTTTTTAGTTTAGATTTTGATAATTTTTGCGGGCCATTCTGCAAAAAAAGGCAGGTTATTTTCTTCTGAATCGTACCCAAAACTAATCAGCACCAGACCGGCCCACAAGTGACTTACCTACAAAATTTTGTGAAATTCGGTCCATTAGTTTTTTAGTTAGAGTGGATACAATATCTGCACAGACACACAGAGACAGAGACAGACAGACACACAGACAGACACACATACACACACACAGACGTCACGCTAAAAATAGTTTTTTCGTATTCTAGAGATCTCGAAACGTGTAGATCCGTCGAAAACTCGAGTTGCGGTTTTCGGCATGATTCCAATACTTTCCCTATACATTACCATGTATTGCAGGGAAAGTAAAAATGAAATAATATAAAAAGACTTTTGGTGACAATTGGTAAAAATGTTTTTATATTTGAAATGCGAAATTCGGGGAGATTTTTTCTAACCTACAGAACATGACGAAGAAAAGTTTATCACCTAGAAATACATTGAAATTTGAGACCTTTGAAATTAAATTTTACCTAAGGAAGAGGATCTTTACAAAAGACACCGGGCTAGATGTTTTGAGAATCTAGGATGTGGAAACATTTGATATCAAATACCAGAAAACACTCATTGGCTTCTTTTTTATGCAGATGCACTCATTGCAGATGCACTCATTTTATGCACTCATTGGATTCTTTTTCACAGGCTGACAGCCTCGTTGATGAAATGATTTATGTCGCGTTCAAATAACTCCCGAACTTTCACCACAATATTGTAAAAGCAGTTTACTTTCCTGCTGTAAAACTGTTTGACCTCAATCATATAGCTCCACTTGTACTCCTGTCTCAAATGCGATTTTTGAGAACCAAACTTTAATGTGAGACACGGAACGAGAGGTAAACACAGTACTCTCCAGTAAATCCTAGGTCACTGTGGTGTCCACGAAAATAAGAAAGCAAATATGCTGACTAAGAAAGGATCAGAGTAAAATAGCGTACTTTATTTCTATTTTATGAGGTCTTTTTAGCGATAAAAATAGCATAATCCTTCTCGGAATATAAAAAAAAAAATATTTTGTATCTCAGGAAAATCATGTGCTGGCCACTTCAATTTTCTTTTTACTTTATGACTGCAAACTAAGGATCAAAATAATTACAAAACACTGCGCCTTGCTTCAGACTTTATAAGATAAAAGTAGTCTGGACAGCAAGGTTGATGATGTAAAGTAAACAGAAAAAATAGTAAGAAATGTCCGTTTTCTTGCAAAAATGTAAATAGACATTTCTTAATAGGATAGATAAGTAGTACATCGGTGATAAAACGTTAATGTAAAAATCGATGAAAAATCGTTACTATATGGAGTTTTATTAAGCTAATGTTATCATTTAATGGTATTTCATAGTTTATTTTTCAGTTTTATGCATTGGAAGTTCTTCCTGCACCCCAGATAGGAAAGTCGTTCATTTACTGGTTTAGAGATTCAGAGATTGGTCTTCCTTGAGCCAGTCGGCATATTAGCGCGTGAGTGAATTTGTAAACCCTATACTAAGGAATAAGATAGCTGATGGCGACAGCACATATTTTTTCCGATATGCAACTAATTTACTTCTTTCTAATACATGCAACTAATTTACTTCTTTTTAATACATGCAACTAATTTACTTCTTTCTGATGCATGCAACTAATTTAGTTCTTTCTAATGAATGCAGATAATTTACTTCTTTCTAATACATGCAACTACTTAACTTCTTTCTAATACATGCAACTAATTTACTTCTTTCTGATACATGCAACTAATTTAGTTCTTTCTAATACATGCAACTAATTTACTTCTTTCTGATACATGCAACTAATTTACTTCTTTCTAATGCATGCAGATAATTTACTTCTTTCTAATAGATGCAACTAATTAACTTCTTTCTAATACATGCAACTAATTTACTTCTTTCTGATACATGCAACTAATTTACTTCTTTCTAATGCATGCAGATAATTTATTTCTTTCTAATACATGCAACTACTTAACTTCTTTCTAATACATGCAACTAATTTACTTCTTTCTGATACTTGCAACTAATTTACTTATTTCTAATGCATGCAGATAATTTACTTCTTTCCAATACATGCAACTAATTAACTTCTTTCTAATACGTGCAACTAATTTACTTCTTTCTGATACATGCAACTTATTTAGTTCTTTCTAATGCATGCAGATAATTTACTTCTTTCTAATACATGCAACTAATTAACTTCTTTCTAATACATGCAACTAATTTACTTCTTTCTGATGCATGCAACTAATTTAGTTCTTTCTAATGAATGCAGATAATTTACTTCTTTCTAATACATGCAACTACTTAACTTCTTTCTAATACATGCAACTAATTTACTTCTTTCTGATACATGCAACTAATTTAGTTCTTTCTAATGCATGCAGATAATTTACTTCTTTCTAATACATGCAACTAATTAACTTTTTTCTAATACATGCCACTAATTTACTTCTTTCTGATACATGCAACTAATTTAGTTCTTTCTAATGCATGCAGATAATTTACTTTTTTCTAATACATGCAACTAATTAACTTCTTTCTAATACATGCAACTAATTTACTTCTTTCTGATACATGCAACTAATTTAGTTCTTTCTAATGCAGGCAGATAATTTACTTCTTTCTAATACATGCAATAAATTAACTTCTTCCTAATACATGCAACTAATTTACTTCTTTCTGATACATGCAACTAATTTAGTTCTTTCTAATGCATACAGATAATTTACTTCTTTCTAATACATGCAATTAATCTACTTCTTTCTGGGTGCAAAAAATTATGTATAACATCCACGGCAAAATCTTTTTAAAGTTAAATTGTGCGTTTAGCTCTTTTACGGATGACAGCATGCAAAACTCTTTCGAAGTACCCAATGAAGTTATATTTCAAATAACTCTAAAGTGACAATTATCAATACTGATAGTAATATCCTACAACAAGCAATATAGTCCATATATTAAAATATTTTGATACTTAAGGGGTCTCGAGAGTTTTAAATGTGCCTTAAATACTGCGAATTTCCATGCTTCACATTTTATTTTGTGCCTCTCCTCCTATACATCGACAATACTTAAAAATTTTATGACTAATAAGTGGATATCTATAGCATATATGATAGTGTTTTCAATAAGATTAATCTGGTAATGATATTTTTAAGCTATTTATAATGTTCATGAATATATAAAATTTTATTTTGATATATGTTGCTTGCGATCATGATTCCAAAAAAACTATTGCTTGCAGAAACAAAAATATTACTGATTATGATGAAAAAATATCTATTCAAGATGTTATGTCTCACAATAGAAACATTTGCATAATTTAAATTCTCAAAAATTAAATTTAAAATTTAAGTCAATTTAAATTTAACATTTGGCGTTTTATTCGAATCATACAAAAATGTATATTCAATTTCCAATGTAGAATTTAATTAGAATTTCCACAACATTTCTTTGACTATTGGCTTTTATTCTTTTAGCATACAAATACGCATCGTATTAAATTAAACGACTTTAACACATTTCAGTTTTAAACGTATTATCTGAAAGACAAAACTTCAAATATTTACTAATATACAGAAATGTTGAAAAGCTTAAACAGTATCTAATTTATAAAAACTTACTATAATCGCCAATATAAATGTAAAACATTACAACCGGTAATGTCAATAACTTCTTGGATGTGTTGCGTCATAAAAATATATCAAGCTGCGGAATAATGTATCCTGCCAAAATAATTTCCCGCAACATAAGCGGATCTCCAAAGCTAACTCTTACTAACAATTTACAGCATAGCGTACCTTCAAACTTAGCTACAGAACATAAAATTTGCATAAAATAATGTTTTTCACAGTCACCGTTCTGATACAAGTAACAAGTCGAAAATTATTAAAAAATTATATTATTAATTCTAGTCTCAATGAGGTAGCTCGAATGTGTTTTGCAATTATCCATACAAAATCCGAACCACGCAAATTTAGTCTTTGCCTTCATATTATTCAAGGGTATCCTCTACATTAAAAATATATATATATATATTCCTCATTTATTCTTGTTTCGACTTTACTTGTCTTGTCAAGATATTCCTGTTGTGTCTTGGCGTCAACCTATTCTGTCGGATTGGTTAGACTGTTCTTCGCGCTGCTTCTGATTGGCTCTCTCTTAATCCAGGTCTTGGGTATATAATCCCCTTTGTCTTTCTGATTGGCTCTCTAAATCCAGGTCTTGGGTATATAATCCCCTTTGTCTTTCTGATTGGCTCTCTAAATCCAGGTCTTGGATATATAATTCCCTTTGTTTTTCTGATTGGCTCTCTAAATCCAGGTTTTGGGTATATAATCCCCTTTGTCTTTCTGATTGGCTCTCTAAATCCAGGTCTTGGGTATATAATCCCCTTTGTCTTTCTGATTGGCTCTCTAAATCCAGGTTTTGGGTATATAATCCTCTTTGTCTTTCTGATTAGCTCTCTAAATCCTGGTCTTGGGTATAAAATCCCCTTTGTCTTTCTGATTGGCTAATAAATCCAGGTCTTGGGTATATAATCTCCTTTGTCTTTCTGACTGGCTCTCTAAATCCAGGTCTTGGGTATATAATCCCATTTGTCTTTCTGATTGGCTCTCTAAATCCAAGTCTTGGGTATATAATCCCCTTTGTCTTTCTGATTGGCTCTCTTAATCCAGGTCTTGGGAAATTATTCCCCTTTAAATCTTTCTCTGCACCCATTCCTCTTTTGGACTTCCGGTTTGTTAATTCTCTTGCACTGACGATGGGAATTCAACGTATCCTCGAAACACCTGTATGCTGCATTATAATTTTTTTATGCTTACATACTTTGCTCAAGTTTTTCTTATCCTTCGCATAAAATGTATTTTTCATATTGATATATATTTAGTTTAATTTGCAATTTCATTATTCATTTTGTTAATTTCGATCTTTCGAAATTCAAAATTAAAATTATTTTGCATGAAAAGCTTGTGTATTAATAAACGTGCAGTTATATAAAGATAAACCTTTATTGCACGTATGAATCTAAGCAGAATCGGCCTTATAATTTGTCATTGCACTTTAAATTATCGATTTTATTTCCTAGCACAAATGCAATAGCAATGTCTGATATCTCGCTGCACAAATGCCAAGAGTCCAAACTTTGCATTGCACAGCAGCAATTTTGAAATTTTTCTTCTGAGTATTTCCCATCTCGAATTAATAGATGGTCCCCAAAAAGCTTGAAAATTATGCAGTTTTTAATATATGTTTATATTTCAATAAGTACCGAAAGGAATGAACTAAAAGTTTGCACAGCAACGTTTCTTCCAGTGCTGAATCGATTGTCAGCAAAATTTACCACGTTTCTATTCATTTTTTTTTCAAATATGATTTTCATAATTAATAATTAATATAAAAGTTTATTTGAAGACGGAAAATGGTGTGTATTCTCTTTGAATTATTTAATATCATTATATGAAATAGAAATTAGTTTGATAGGCTAATTATTTCACAAAATATATATCATATAACATAAAAATATAATCATGTAACATTAGGAGCTCTAAATTTTAAGCAGTCATAACTCCCCCGCGGATTAAGTAAAATATATAAATTTTATATGAATTCGGGGAGCTTTAACCAAGAGAATAAAAATCCATTAAAAGTGGGAATTGCACTTTGAAAAAAATCCAGTTGGAGGTAAGTTTAATATGGAGCCGATCCTCTTATGCAAATCAGTTTCTTATTTATTTATAGAAGACATTATTAGAAGTCTAATTATATATTTGAAGGAGTCGGAATAACGCTGTCTAGATTTTCTTTTCTTTTGGAGGGGGGGAGGGGGGCTGTACATTAATCGAAAACTCGAATTTCAAATTTTGACTTTATTCCAATACCTTCCTTAAACATTCACATATAGTGAAAGTAATAAGTGCATCACATATTTTACATTTATTCGTCGAATAACTAAGGGAGATATTTCAGAAAATTCCTAAAAGCATGATACCGAATAAGAAATAAGGAATATCATAGTTCTCTTATAACTCTATAAGCAGATGTTCCCGTCACAGCAGAATGTAATTACGCCCAACGCTTATCATATTTACTACGGTATGTTATGACAAGAATGTCTCTGCCCTCATGTAGTTAAGTTATGGGGAATTTTCCCCCGTATGTTTCCCCCCACTACAATATATATTAATTGTGCTGTACCTAACTATATAACCATTTATCTTTATTTACAGTAAATATATAGTATAGGGTGATCCAAAAGAACTTGACACATTTTAAAATTTAATATAAACTCAAGTAATTGCCGTACGACAGTGAGGTTTGGACTAAAATGCTTTCCACGTTGAAAAGGTTTGGTAAAGCAAATAAAAAATTTAGATTCAAACTTTGCCCATAGATGGCGCTACTTATTTAAATGTTTGTATATTTGCTGTTGGAAATGGAGTACCGTTTGGATGTGGTTCGAGCTACAAAGGGCGCACATATTGAAATATGGTAGCGAATAAAAAAAAAATGCTCTGTACTACTCGCCTTCAGTTTCTATGTTTCTTTTGGTATTTTTAAATTACAGCGCCATCTATGGGCAAAGTTTGGAACTAAATTTTTTTATTTGCCTAATTATATAGCCATTTATCTTTATTTACAGTAAATATATAGCCTGGGGTGATTTAAAAGTCCTTGACAAATTTTAAAATTGAATAAACTCGAGTAATTGCCGTACGATAGTGAGGTTTGGCCTAAAATGCTTTCCACGTTGAAAAGTTTTTGACAAGCAAATAAAAATTTAATTCCAAACTTTGCCCATAGATGGCGCGACTTATTCAAATGTTTGTATATCTGCGTTGGAAATGGAGTACCGTTTGGATGTGGTTCGAGCTACAAAGGGCGCACATATTGAAATATGGTAGCGAATAAAAAAAATGCTCTGTACTAGTCGTCTTCAGTTTCTATGCCTCTTTTGGTATTTTTAAAGTACAGCGCCATCTATGGTCAAAGTTTAGAACTAAATTTTTTTATTTGCTTAACCAAAACTTTTCAACGTGGAAAGCATTTTAGTCCAACCCTCACTATCATACGGCAATTACCTGAATTTATATTCAATTTTAAAATGTGTCAAGAACTTTTGGTTCACCCTGTATATATAACGGAAGAGTATTATAATAGTGTCAAAAAATTCGTTCTCTGATCTCGATAAATCAAAGATTCATATTAGATCAAAATTTCCCCCCTTATATATTTTACCTCGTTACAATATATCTTAATTGCGATGTACCTAATTAAATAGCCGTTTATCTTTAGTTACAGTAAATACATAGTACATACGAGTATAACGGAAAAGTATTATAATGATGTTAAAAAATACGTTAGCTGATGTAAATAGACAATCAATGTCACGTTATAGTAAAAGTCATGTGGAAACGCCACATTTTCCCTATTCTGTATATATACCTTCCCCAATACTATGCACGTGTAAAGGAAAGAATTGTGATTGCAACAAAAATACAACTTCTGAAATTTAAATTATTAATACGTTTTAAGCATCACTGAACATTAAATCAACCATTTTTTCCACTAATGTCTGGGAGCACGAAAACTTCCGAATACACTGAGAGAATCGAGTAAAATGTGACCAACTAATTCAATAATTATAGGTTAGAATGAACAATTTTTTCAGGATGACTCATTAAAAAACAAAGCACGTCAATTTTCCGAAATTTTGTTTCGAAAATCGCGAGAAAATTATAAAGACATAACTCCTTTATTCGAAAATCGAAAAGAAAATACAAATCAAAAATTTTAATAGACATTGTTACTTAAATAGTCATTTTTATGTAATTGAAGGGCTCGGATGTAACCATGGTAACCAACACTTTTGTCGTTTTACGGTACGTAGATTTCAAAAATTAAAAAAATATAAATTAATATATATATATATGACTTGACCTAAAAGTATTATATATATTCTATCATTATTTGAGAATTATGCAACACTGCTTCTGATCTTCAAATATTTTTTTTATGAATATAAAATAAAAGTTTTAAAATATGTTACTTAAAAAAAATGCACGCCACCATACTTTTCCATACTTTACTTGGAATCAAGAGCAAAATAAATTCAAATTTGTTTTTACTTTCCTTATATGCATAGTATAATGTATAAGGAAAGTATTGTGACGGGGTCGAAAATTCGAATTCGAGTTTTCGACGGGCGAGCATGTTTCAAGCATCCCTGAGCACGAATCAAACGTTTTTGGGTTATGCCTGTGTGTGAGTGTGTAAGTATGCGTGTATGTGTAAGTGTGTCTGTGTGTGCGTGTGTATCAGTGAGTCTGTGGAGACGATATCTGAAGAACAAATGGAGCAAGTCGAACGAAATTTGGTACAAAAATTACAATCCGTGAATACTGGAAGCCTCTTGTTTTTAAATTCAATCGACTGTTCAGAACCCCACTAAATTTTCGGGGGAAATTTTGAAAGAATCATCGAAAAATCAAAACCATTAATAAAGTTACGGAAATAGTCATTTTTTTTTTGTAATTTTTCATTATAAAACAATTGACATAAACTTTAGAACGCTAGCGTAAACCGTTCTTGAAACATTACGCATTTTTCAAATAAATTTATCAAAAAATCATATAAAATAAAAAGAAATGTTAACTATTGCAAAATATGTTCACTTTTCATATGTAATATCATGCGATAAATTTGGTGACATCATTCTCGTGGATCTTGCCCGTTCCATTCATGAGAAAAAATACTTTGGTTATACTTCAGTAATTAGACGCTAATAGTCAATCATCTGCTATAAGAAAAACTTTTTTTCCGTCCATAAAGCTTGAAAAGATTTTGGGGACGAATTTGGAGGAATGTCGGCAACTTGTCGACTTCTTAATATTGCCAAATTAACGAAAATGTCGCCAAATTGATAAAAATGACGCTAAATTAATGAAAATGACGACTAATTGACGAAATTTTAATATGTTGGGAAGAATATAAGAATCCACGAGTACTATAAGAATAATCTATTGTTCAGTCCGTAACGTTTGGATAAAATTTTGGTCATGAATTTTTCGGAATATCTCCAACTTGGTAACTTTCTAAATGTCACCAAATTGATGAAACTAACTCCAAATCAATGAAATGACGACTAACTGATGAAAGTTCACCATCTTGGAACGAACATAAAAATAGACAATAAGAATAACCCATTTCTCCATTCATCCGTCCGTCTGTAGTGCTGGGCGAGAAACGTCTCCTACTTGGCGACTTTTTAAATGTTGCCAAAGTGACAAAAGTGTCGACAAATGGGAAGTAATATTTCGTAAATTCCGATTTCCGTCATATGACGGGCATACCTTCTAGTATATAAGAAACGCTCCTCTCTTCGTTTATCTGTAGCACTTGGTGATGCATTTGGCGAACATGGCTAATAATTTATGAAAGTATCGCCAACTTGGCAATATTTTCCCTCAAATTGACAAAAATATCTTCAAAATTGCAAAAATAGTGATAAATTAATGAAAATTACGCTAAATTGGTGAATTAATTATTAAAATATTTAACATATGGACTATATCACTTATTGAGGATGTTATCTATATTGATAATTGTTTATTTAGAGAGGTTTTTTTCCCAATGGTCAGGCACTAGACTCTACCACTAGACTCTACGTCGACTTACGTCGTTTACTCTATGTACGGTCGAAATCGTTATCCATTCTGCCGTCCTAGGACGTTGCCCCAGGCGCACCAAAGGGGGGCGGAACACACTACCGCCCACAACACACAACATCCATGTCTTACGTGGAACTCGAACCCACAACGTGGTGGTCGATCGATCGCTGGAAACGCTCGCCTTGACCGTTCGGCCACCACGTCGACTTAAATGAGCCAACAGCACACGGTGTTCCCAAGTGGTCAACCACCCAAGTACTATACGCGTCCGATGCTGTTTAACTTCGGTGATGTTTATTTAGAGTTGCGCGAAATATAAGTTAATTAGGTACTTTCAAATAATTTTACATATTGTCATCTGGAAAATCGCCAAATGTACAATTTAACTATAACAACACAGTACCATAGATCTTAAACGTTATATTTTTTACTGTAAAGTAGTAAATTCATTGCATTATTTAAGAAAAGTAATGTGCTGCCGACATCAGTTTTTTTCTCCTGTGTTTAACATTATTTACTTGATATATAAATCTAGGTAAACATTAGTCACATCAAAATAAGACAGGTAAAACAAAAAAATATGAAACATTAATTTTTACACAAATTTGTATTTGTACAATGACTATTTCAATGAACTCAAATTGGAACCTTCTTAGCAGCTATAGAGATGGCAAATATGTTTAAACAATCGGTATCATATAACTGTGACATTAAAACTACTTGGGCTTTAAGTCCTTATAATATTGATAATGAATTGGTGAGATCCATTTGAGACACGTTAATACATCAGTCAGTTTTCCAGCTACAATTCCCAGAGAAGAATCATTCTTGTTCTGGAAATCTCCAACAAAATTTGTTATCCCATGTATGTATCAGAAATGTTTTATCCACTCAAAATTGCGAAGTTGAGCCCTATACGTACAGCATTCCTTATATCTACTATAGAAGACTCTGTCTATGGCTGGCGAAAATATTTTCTAAATTCAAAAACACTGAGAAAATGAGTATTCTTTATTTGATAAACTATAAACTACTTCACTTTCGAAGAAATTGTAACATCCACTCATTCACGTGGAGAAAAATATATTTGCAATGTGCTTGGACGCGTTTCTCTACCAAAGAAAAATTTCTATCTGATAGTAGCATTGTGTGTCCAACCTGATGAAAAATTTGTACCGCCTTTTTAAATCTTTTAAGAGCCAATAATCGAAGCCATAGTCCAACAGTGCTTCAATTCTTATTCTAACGAGAGCAATTGTTACAGAAAGCTACTAGATTTTTTTTCTGTTTAATATCAAAAAGTTCAAAGTGGTGGTCGAACGGTCAAAGGAAAGCGTTTCCTCGTACTCGTTTGACCGCCGGGTAGTTGGTTTGAGTCCCACTTCAGGCATGGATGTTTGTGTTGTTGGGCGCAATGTGTTCCCACCCCCACTGGTGCGCTGTGGCAACGTCACATGACGGCTAAGAGGTTCACGGTTCTGGCCGATGTATAGGCGAAGATGAAAGAGTCAATGCCTGGCCATTAGAAAAAAAAAAGTTCAAAGTGTTTTGATATACAACTTCCAATCTCATCAGTTCCTCTATCTGTGGTATTTTCATCACACATGTAGAAATCTCATTGGTTGGTTCAGATAACCAATGAGAAATCTCATTGGTTATCTGAACAGCAATGTACGCTGAAATTAAACCAAAATAGCTTCTTTTCATAGAATGTTTGTCTAATAGACTCCGCTGTCGACCAAAATTCTCCAAAATTATCCCGATTTCTGTCGTTAGATTTCGCATATTATCAGGATCCTAAATGAAAGAAAAAGAAATATATCCGCTCTAAGACTTTCTTACAAAAGAGAAACACATACCTTAAAACACACCCGCCATTTCAAGAAAACAATGGTATCATCATGAACAAACGTAGTTAGACGTTTAGAATATATTTGGTAGCATGTAAACAAAAAATAAGTTGAAATAAGCCTGAATATATTTTTATCATTTATTGCTTAAAGCTTTAACACAAATTTTAAGAGATATTAAAAAAATTCTTGTAGAGCAAGACGAAAATCGTGTAAAGTATGGTATGCAGTATGTAAATTATGGTAAAGCAGTTACCATGGTTTCAATAATTTAGAAAGATTTGCATATGGATTTTTAACTCGCCTTAATTTAGCTGTCTTTTTAGGAATTTAAAGACGGGTTGGTGTCAGCGATGTAATCAGGATCTTTATCTGAATCGTCAATATAATTTAAAATCTCATAACTTTCCCAGTTGTCATACAAATTTGAATTATTATTTCTTCCTTCTGCAAACAAAGTCTGCCTTCCCTCCATGTTCTTGCATTTACTATGCTTTACGTTAAAACCTATGCACTTACTATATAAATTGAAAGCTATGTGGCAGAGCTATCTGTTCAAATAAATGTATAACAAATATTCTAAAATGCTCGTATTTATCCCAGCAGTCGCTTTTCGTACACAACGCATTTTTTTTTCGGAAATGTTGGCTACCATGGTTTACATCCGGACCTTTCAATTATTTATAAAACTGTAGTACGATTTGCATAGTATTCGCAGTTTATAACGCATAATATATGTATACACGTTTTTTATAAAATAAATATGTTTACAGTATACATTTTATTTTCCTACAAAGAGCACAATAACTCTTGAGAGGATGAAACCATTTGTATGAAATTTGGTATACTTTATAAATCCCTAACATCAATGAGGTATGCTAATCTCAACGAAAGCACAGGTTAAATCAGCACTCCCATTCGAGCAGCTTAGGGTTTACGAATTTTGAAAGGGAGCCGAGGACGTACTAATCTCCCACCCAACGAGGACACAACCAGAAGAGCGAGATCAGCAGAACCATTCACCGGGCGACAACTAAAGATGGCCCCACCAAGCTCGACCCCAGTCGCCGATGGACTTAGGCTTAGGTCATGAATAGATACAGTCTGTCCCTACGTCACCTAGAAGAGTTCGAATCACGAACTGCCAGGTGGAGTGGGCGACAGCCGTATTCCTCGGATTAATATGCTCTCTTAACAGGATCAGAACTACAGAGCTAGGATTCACACACCACCTTTAAGGTAGGCCGCTCCGAAGGGATATCAACGAAAATACATATGGATCAGAAAGCCAAAGAAACTCATTGGGCCATAGGTGACCTATGTCACTTTTGAAATTCATCTATGGGCAGAGTTGTGACGGCTTCAAATTTCCGATATTTGTTACTTTAGAGGAGCTGTACATGAAAATATCGGATTTGATAAAAAAAAAATGAGGCAAAGATTTAGAATTTAGTATTAGAGTCAATTGATTGTTAAAATCCTTGTTAGAATAGAATTTTTCATAAATGTTCATTTAAGGATATAATCCACATAAAGTTTTCTAAAAGTGAACTGATGAGGGAAACACAGTTTTCTTTAACTCCGAATTTGAATCAAAGATAAATCATACAATATTTGGAAAAGGGAAATTTCCAGTTTGCAACACTTATTGTGATAGCGCTGCGAAATATTCGATTATTCGATTGCCGATAAAAATGAGAAACGCCTTCTTTTGAGTAAGATAGAGACTTGAAATTTGGTACACAGGTGATTCGTTCGAGTAAACGCTCAGAAAAATATCCAATTTTTTTTAATGTTCCTTTAAAGAGGTACTCAATCAAAACGTTCGAAATATGAAACAATGGAAAGACGTATTTCTTGATAACTTTCCATTCCATGATCCATCCCGCACGAATCACCCAAAGGTGTAGAGTACTTAATGTGAAGGCGAGAAGGAACACCTCATCACAAGGGAGGCCCAGTGGGTCACAAATTATATACTACACACTACAATATGCACTATTTAGCAACTCATTTAACAATTAAAGCAATTCAAGAACACTGCCCAGCAAAAAAAATTACAAACTTTGTATAGGAAAATATCATCTGAAAAATGCTAGAACATTTTACGTAGTAGACAATTTAAAGGAAAGAATAGAATAACCTACTTAACAATCTCAAATTTTCGATAACGATCAGACTTGAAATTTGAATCAAGAAGTTCGTTCCATAAAAAGAAGAAAAGTAATTTCAGTTTTCAAATTATTGTTTTTGATCACCGGTGCTCAATTTGCCGATTAAAGCAAAATTCCCTGTTTTAACTGAGATATAGACCTGCTATTTCGTATATGAATCAATCGCTTTATAACAACTTCAGATCAATCTAATAAATCGAATTCATCTGAACTCGAGGTACTCGACGAAAATGAGTACGTCAAGTTCGTTGTGTTCAAGTACCTCAAGTGAGGCACTGTACTCAAAACGAAAAATTCAGAAATAAATGTTTTGAAAAAGCTCTTTCCTATGAAGTAGAATTTAGTTTCTGGATAGATAATTCTATAGAAAGAATTAAAACATTTTTAATTTTGCAATATTTATTATTTTATATATGCTATACACTAAAATGCACGATTTTCAGTATAAATTAGATAGGCTATCTTTCAGTTAAGATAGAGATATGAAATTTAGTACATGGGGTAAATTTTCCATAAAAACCTTAGGAAAAATGTAATTGTTTAAACATTTACTTTTAAGAGGGTTCTTTACATCAAAACGTTCTAAAAGTGAACTGTTTAGTGAACGCTCTTTAAAATAAATATAAACACATGATTGTTTTCAAAATTTTATATACCGGTCAACTAGGATAATAACCCCAGTTAATATCGAAATATTTGAAACTGAAGTTTTGAGGGGAACACCAAATCAAAACGATTCGAAATATTTACTGTCTGATAAACACGTTTTCTAATGTAATAGAAACTTGAAATTTGGTAACAGGCCAGATAGTTCGATAGTTAGAACAGGGACAATAAGAATTTTCAAATACATTTTTTTTTAAAATCATGTCGCACACCAAACTGTTTGATTTGACGAATATATAGAAAAACACCTATTTGAATAGAGATATAGAATTAGGGTCACAGGTCGAGAATTAATACAACTTAATTATAAACTTGAAAATTACTGCAAGTTATGTAGTTTTATAAAGCTAACGATACATAATTTTACCCATTTAACAACGAAGTAAGAAATATTTAAATAGTGGCAATTATATAAATATGTAGATTACTGTTCGGAGTTTCTTCATTGTGACATTATGTATTATTATTTATTTATATTATTTATTATTATATTATTGTGGTGAAAGAAAGTATAAGGTGAAGTTAAGCTTTAAGAAGCTTGATTGCATGAAGTGTATAATTGAAACTTGGCTGCGCTGCAATAACTCACCAGATGTTCTTTGTGCGAGTTCCTAAAATATAATTATATTAACATACTACACAATTAACTTCCCAATTTTAAACTTCAAAATAAACATTATTTATTACACAACACATATACAATTATAATTAACTCTCATTGCTTATATATATATATATATATATATATATATATATATATTTAAGGAGGAGACTGGGTGTGTCAGACCAGGCATCATTGCACTAATCTACAAGGTTGATTTGTTCGGGCGCCAGTGTAAAGAATTTGCTGCTCCAACCGGGAATCGCACCCTGGATCTCCGAACAGGCCGGCCGACGCTCTACCGTTGAGCTATTGAAACGAAATTGCAAGATCTTATCGTCGAAGTGAACTCTGCACGTTATTCTGGACATTCTGGACTCAATTTGTCCATGAACATCTCTTCGATGGTCATTCATCGTTGACTGTCATATCATTTCTTAGTATCTGAATAATGACTGAATATCATCACCCCATGTCTCTATCTGAATGCTGATTTCCTATTTTCATATCTCAACATAGACTCTTATCTGTTGAACTTTCTCTGCCTGCTGCCACATCGTTTCGCCTGAGGTCCAGATACGCCCTCCGTATCTCATTGATTGTCCTCATAGTGAAGCAGAAACACTTCTTCATTGGTTAATTTATTAAACAATCTGCATGGTTTTGGCAATGGCCTCCAGTAGATTTTCTGACAAAACCACGCCTTTAATTTAAGTGTCTTTATTTATTGCTTTCATGACCTCCCGGACCATGACAGTCATAAACTGGTGCTTACGAATCTGCACTTTAGTCTTGCTTAGTAGATATCGTAAATCTTGTACAATAACACTGCCAAAATGTCTCCTGGTCTCACAATTATTATTTATTTTATTTAATGTAGACAATTAATTCTCGTAAATTTTAGATGTTTTAGTTAATATTATTTCCAAGTCATAAACTGAAATTCGTAAGTCGAGCTTCTAAAAAACATGGAAAAAATATATTTGTTCTATGTACCTCTCTTCAGTTTTGCATATCCCACAGTAAATACGTACGTAAAAAATCTGATGTGGGCAGCACATGACTTTCCTTATATAATGAATATATTTACTACTTTACAGTAAAAACAAAATAGGTTATTCTTATAGTAAATAATTATATTTTTTCCAGGATATTGAATTTTCGTCAATTAGTCGTATTTTCATTGATTTAGTGTCATTTTTATCCATTTGGCGAGATTTTCTTTAATTTGGTAACATTAAAAAAATCGCCAAGTTGGCGATATTGCGCCAAATTTGTCGCCAAAATCTCGCCAAGTGTTATGGACGGAGATAATTTATTCTTATAGCAGATAAATGACTATTGGCGTTCAAATACAAAAGTAACTTTTTTCATGAGTGGAACGAACTAGGATCTACGAGAATGATGTCACCAAATGTATCGCATGATATTACATATAAAAAGTGAACATGTTTCTCAATAGGAAATATTTTTTATTTATTTTATATAATTTTTTGATAATTTTTTTGAAAAATGTGCAATATCTCGAGAACGGTTCATACTAGCGTTCTAAAATTTATGTTAATCGTTTTCTAATGAAATATTACATAAGAAATGTTTATTTACATAACTCTATGATTGATTTTTTAATGATTTTTTCAAAATTTCACTCGAAAATTTAGGGGGGTTCTGAACATTCGATTGCGTATAAAAACAATAGACTTCCAGTATTCACTGATTGTAATTTATGTACGAAATCTCGTTCGAATCGGTCCTTTTGTTCGTCAGTTATCGTCTCCAAAGACTCACTGACACACACGCAGACATCATCTCAAAAATGTTCGATTCGTGTTCAGGGATGCTTGAAACATGCTCTGCCGTCGAAAACTCGAATTCGAATTTTCGACCCCGTCACAATACTTTCCTTATACATTACTGTATATAAGGAAAGTAATATGCATCGAATAATTTTCATTTTAAAAGAACATATTTCTGTTCTGCTCTAATAGTAGTTAAACTTCAAATAGACAGAAATCGGATACGAAAACTTTTGAAGTTATAACGAAGCTAATTATGTTTCTGTTTCTAAAAATATAAAATAAATTTGTAATGTCTCAGACGAAACTTTTATGGTCAAAGTTGTATTTCAATGATACCAAAGATATTTACAGAGAATATATCCATAAAAAATAGTCCATAGGTTTCAGATTAAAGGTTTAGTTATAATAAATGACAACTTCAAGAAAATTATTAAACTAGTTTGATGCAGATAATATAGCCGAAATTAAATTTTGTTGAAGAAAAGTTAAAAAGAAATGTTTACAGCAAAATATAATTGTTTAAACCAAAATAAAATATAGCAATGCGGTTTAAACCAGCCAGCCCTGCATTCAACCAACCCCAAAATTATTTTTCTCTATTTTTATGCTCTCGCTTGATTCATAATACGAAATCTATAGATATAAAATTGAAAATCTGTCTATGTGTTTGTGTATTTTTCTCATCACTACAGGAGAACGGTTACACCAAATTTCATGAAATTTTGTGGATGGCCGAGAAATTGTCTCACTTAAATTTTAGTCCGTGTTTCGAGTTCCTATATCCAGGGGTTGTCAAGATATTAATATAAAAAGAACTTCCCATAGTGGTAGCATTATACAGAACATATTTTTATCACCAATTTATTTGAAGACAGGAAAGATCAGTCATGCATAATGCATTGATTATGAAACACGTTCCAACTGCAATGCAATTTCATTTAAACATCTCTAAAATGCGATATATTCCTCGGTAATATTTTAAGAATTATCACAATAATACATTAATTTATTATATTTGAAAACTTAAAACTTCATCGAAAAAAATGAATTTCATTCAAATGACGGCATCGAAATATAAATTGCCTGGTTTAAACATCTCTAAAATGTGATACATTCCTCGGTAATAATTTTAGAATTATCATAATACTACGATAATTTATTATATTTGAAAACTTCATCGAAAACAATTGAAATTCATTCAAATGACGTCATAGAAAAAATAACACGCCTGGTTCTCTCTATAAAAGCAGCATTTCATTCATAAATAATTTCCCATTCTCATTCATCACAAGACTATAATAATTTATTTTATTTAATAATTAATACCATGGAGCTACAAGTAATTAAACTCTATGCGTAAAACTTCATCGAAAAAATCGTCCTTCTCTCTGTAAAATCAATGAATATTTCATTCATATCAGCTATGCAGACTCCATGAGCTAAATAATTTTGCGTTAAAGAAATACAGCAATTCTCATACAAATCATTCTACATATTTTGTTGTTTACATTTTCCATAAGTGAAAAATAGGCTTCGTTGTAATAATAATCAAATTTGGATGATCATTTAAACTCAAATATATTGTAATTACGTTGTTTCAGTATATAGAGGCACAGAATTTAAGCAAAAATAAAAAGGTTTTAGGACGGATACAACACTCAATATTAATTAAAAATAACTTTAAAAATCACGATTTTGACACAAGATGGATACCATATTTTATTTTGAAGTGGGTCACGTGATCTCTTCATATAATGGTCACGTGATCGCTTCATACAAGAGATGTAATTATTATTACAATTTTTATTTAAAAAATTACGGAATATATTTTGCTGAATTTTTTATTATATATTTTATAAGATAATTTGAATATTTCCTAAAATTTTCGAAGCAATTTGTGAATTTTCAATCCGCTTAAATAATATTTTTAAAATTAGGTCCCATAATGTTGAAGGTATTTCATTTTTTCAACCCGGGTTCAATCCAAAACTAATTTGGTGATATTATTCATTTATATGCCCATAGGTCCTACAGACCGTCTGAACAACATACTAAAATTTCATTTTGATTAAGTCATTTTTAATGCAGTTATCGTGCTAACGGCAGACAGACAGACAGACAGACAGAATGAACAAAGTCATAAACACTTTTCAACTTTCTTGAAAAGTGTTAAAAAATATATCACGTTGCTTAGCAAAAGAATGAAATCCTATGTATTTATACAGCAGACGATATTATTAAACTGTTTGGATTTAAATATTAAAACAAGAAAGAACAATCATACTTAAAGCATTGATTACGAAACACTTTCCAAATTCAATGCAATTTTATTTAAACATGTCTAAAATGCAATACATATATTCCTCGGCAATATTTTAAAACTTATCATAATACTACATTAATTTATTATATTTGAAAACTTAAACCTTCATCGAAAAAAATAAACTTCATTCACATGACGGCATTGAAATATAAATTGCTTGGTTTAAAAATCTCTAAAATGTGATACATTCCTCGGCAATAATTTTAGAATTATCATAATACTACGATAATTTATTATATATGAAAACTTCAACGAAAACAACTGAAATGAATTCAAATGACGTCATAGGAAAAATAACATGCCTGACTCTCTCTATAAAAGCAGCATTTCATTCATAAATAATTTCCCATTCATGTCATTCATCATAATACTATAATAACTTATTTTATTTAAAAATTAAGACCATGGAGCTACAAGTACGTAAACTCTATGCGTAAAACATCATCGAAAAAAATCGTCTTTCTCTTTGTAAAATCAATGAATATTTCACTCATATCAGCTATGCAGGCTCCATGAACTAAATGATCTTGTGTTAAAGAAATACAGCAATTCTAATACAACTCATTCTGTATATTTTGCTGTTTACGTTTTACGTAGGTGAAAAATAGGCTTCGTTGTAGAAATAATCAAATTTGGATGAGCATTTAAACTCAAATATATTGTAATTGCGTTGCTTCAGTATGTAGATGCACAGAATTTAAGCAAAAGTAAAGTGGTTTTAGGACGGATACAACACTCAATATGAATTAAAAAGAACTTTAAAAATCACGATTTTGAGACAAGATGGATGCCATATATTATTTTGAAGTGGGTCACGTGATCTTTTCATATCATGGTCACGTGATCGCTTCATATAAGGGGTGTTATTATTATTTTAATTTTTATTTAAAAAACTACTGAATATATTTCGATGATTTTTTTTTATATATTTTATGGAACAATTTGAATATTACCTAAAATTTTCGAAGCAATTTGTGAACTTAAAATTCTCTTAAAAAATGTTTGAAAAATTAGATCCCATATGGCTCAATGCATTTCATTTTTTCAACCCGGGTTCAATCCAACAGCAATAATTGGGTAATATTATTCATTTATATTCCCATAGGTCCTACAGACCGTCTGAACCACAAACTAAAATTTCATTTTGATTAAGTCATTTTTACGGCAGTTATCGTGCTAACGGACAGACAGACAGATAGACAGACAGAATGAATAAAGTCATAAACACTTTTCAACTTTGTTGTAAAGTGTTAAAAATGTATATAAATATAAATTTTATCAAAATTGCATTGTTGATTGAATAATGTCAATTAAAGGCTTCAGATTTAAAGATTACGGGACAATTATTGGTATTTTCAATGTCTTACGTCATTTGTTTTATTTTGACAAAAACTTTTCAAACTCATATATCGTGTTTAACTCATTATACCGTTTAACAGATGACTTAAACAGAATGAACTGGTATATCTCCTAATATTATTTTAGCGGTTTTTTTTTTTTTGCCTATATTGTTCAAAGTTTATATTTTTTTATTTTCCCTGCAGTACATGGTAATGTATAGGGAAAGTATTGGAATCATACCGAAAATCACAACTCGAGTTTCGACGGATCTACACGTTTCGAGACCTGTAGAATACGAAAAAACTATTTTTAGCGTGACGTCTGTGTGTGTGTGTATCTATCTGTCTGTCTGTCTGTCTGTCTGTCTGTGCAATGTATGTATCCACTCTAACTCAAAAACTTATGGACCGAATTTCATAAAATTTAGTAGGTAAGTCACTTGGATATGACCCTAGTGCTGTTTGGTTTTTGGTACGATTCGTAAACACAGAACTCGCCTTTTCTGCGAAATGACCTGTGAAAATTCCATGTATCCACTCTAGCTAAAATACTAATTGACCAAATTTCACATAATTTGGTAGATAAGTTATTTGTACAATACTCTGGTGCTTATTAAATTTTGTTATTAATGGGAAAAGAACATCCTGCCTTTTTTTACGAAATGGCTCTCAAAAATCGCCAAAATTAAAAAAAAGCTAGGTATGTTCAAATATATCAATTAAATGCTTGTTTTATATACGTCATTTTTGATGACGAAAAGAATAAGAACAACTCCATTACTCTAGAACTAACCGTTCTCGAGATATTCGAGATTTTTCGCATTTTTGTTATGCCGTCTTTGGAAAAATGTCCAGTTACCGAATAAAAACAAAAATTGAATTAAAAATGCAAATTTAGTGTTATTTGGTTCAATTACACTCAATCTAATGAATTATTAAAGAAATAAAGAACATATGAATTTGAGTCTGCTGGGAAAGTCATGTTCTGCCCACATCAGATTTTTATAAATATGTTTACAAACGAAACCAGGATATTTTATTCTTTAAATCTGCACGTGAAGATAATTCTGTAGAGAGACAACAGATATTCTTATACTTTTAGGAGAATTAAATAAAATATTTAATAGAATGTTTCGAATAACAATATCAAATCAATACTATAAAAATTTGTATATAATTGTGAATTTTGATTTTCTTTATATTATATATTCCGTACGAAGTGTTGGAAAATTTAAAATTTGAAGATAGCAAAGCACGCACTGTCAGAGTCAATAAGTGTTGGCTGGGTTATGAAAGTACACAAGTCCAGTTTTAAAGAAAAACTTCGTTCACTTTATTTGGTGAAAAACACAACTCGGCATATTACACGTACCTGGTAATTTTCCATGCTGTAAAACATCAAAAATATACTATGTACAAAAGATTTTTAGTTGTAAATGACTAGACAGAGATTCCTTGAAGCATTTGGTAGTAAGTTACTATACTACCTCTATCACTTGCGTGTATTTCAGCCACCATCACTTGGCAAAGGGAAACCAAAGGATAGAACATCAGGAAAATATTTAAAGCGGCTTCCGAACGTTTGTAAGTAAATTTAACGTTCAATACATGCTGGTCCAAACTGACCACATCTGCATCCGTTTCGACTATTCACCGTCGTCAAACGATATTCCGCAGTACTTCAGTCAAAAACATTTCTGTCTGCCTGCATCAGACCATCAGTGTCTATCTCGTCTGACTTCTTCAGACGTCGGATCTGATCTCATCGATCTTTCTGATCTCGATCGACTCTTTCGACCTTCTCATTTGCTTCAAGAAACCTCTGCCCTATATATCCGAGAATGGACAGTTCCGGAAACGCCCCCGGATATGCAAATCAGATGCGTACTCATTGAGAACTGATTTGCATGAAACCTCATGTTGAAAAACGTCACGGTTCACGCCGGTGAACGGGAAGAGTCGTTCATATTAAATTTGCATAAACGCCCGTTCACGGGAACGTGAATCGCGATGTATTGATTATTTCCAACACGAAGAACGAGTATAATGCTAGTTTGTAAATTAAGATGCAATTATCGTAAATACAAGTGGGTTTTAATAACCCTGTCTAGCTACGTTTAACAAGGTTCGAAACTCAATTTCGGAGTTTACCGACTACTTTTACCCTTTTCTTGTAAACAATCCAATATAGATCTGATTTCAGGAAAAGTAGAATATTAACTTCATTAACATAAATGAAGAATAAAGCCTTTAATATTCGGAGAAAGCGCTATTTTTCATCTTGTAGTGGACCGAGTGTAGAAATACTAATCCCATTAAACACAAACATATATTTATTACCGGTATTCGAAAATGCAAGATGTTTACATTCGGTTTCAATTCAGACTCGTTTTCAGTTACAGTTAACATGCACTTACGTTATAGCGGCCTTACTCCTAGTGCATATATGTCATTTGTTCCCTCCCCCAAAGTTCAAACATAGTCTTCGAGATAATTCGGAGGTCTTCTTTCTCATTCGGAACGGAGGGTGATGTTTCTGTTGTCAGGTGAAACGGTAGGAAGTCGATTCTCCTGTTTTTCCTCACGAAAATCACTCGAAAGCTGGATGATAATAGCTTTCGAATAATGTTCGTTGAGGGTATCACCATCAACATTTTCATCTGAGACACCAGAAATATCCATATTGCTGTCAGGGCTTGGACTGGACTGAGCTGAAAAACGTGGTATCAATTGATCAATATGCCGATACTATTTGCAACCATCTGGTAGCGTGATTTTGTAGGACTGTTGACCGATGCTACCATTCCTTGGTGTTCACTTATCCTTCTCTGGGGGGGGATAAGATCTTGAAAGGACAGCATCATTCTCCTCTACTCTCGATGAATGTTAAAACGGTTTATCTTTCTCTTTCTCCCCCAAACCTATACTATCAGGGTATAACCTGTCTAGAAGAGTCTTCGGTCTACGTTTCATAAGTAGTTCCGCTGGAGAAAATCCAGTCGTGGTTGATGGCGTAATGTTAAGAGCAAGTAACATACGACATAATAGTGTATAGTGTATTCCAGTTATGTTCAAATCGAGGTATATTATCCTTAATGGTTTGTATCATTCTTTCTGCCTGCCCGTTAGATGACGGATGATAAGTTGGTGCCAGGATATAGTGTAATTTATTTCCTACAATGAAATCGTGAAATTCCGTGGAAATAAATGCAGTTCCATTGTCGGATAAAAGGATATTCGGTAATCCATGTGTTGTGAAGATGCTTCGCAAGACCATAATAATAGCCTCTGAAGGCATGGAGAGCATTTTATCTTCACTTCGGACCATTTGGAATAAGCATCCACTAAGAAAAAAAATAGTTTTCCTTTATATGATCCAGCAAAATCTATATGAATCCTTGACCATGGGCTAGTGGGTACCAACCATCGTTGTGGTGTAAGCTTTGACGGGTGAAATACTACGTGTTGACTAGCATACTGTACATTGTCGCCTCACATTTTTAATGTCTTCATCGAGCTTAAGTCACCATAAGTAACTTCGGTACGTTGCTTTTATCCGAATCATACTTTGGTGAGTCGCGTGTAACAGTCATAACGCGTGTAACAGTCGCGTGTAACCTCAGATAGTAGTTTAGTTTGTATTACCACTCTATTTCTCTAAAAAAAACAGTTTCAATTGACGGAATTTTCATCTATGACATGGCAAAAATTCATCTGATAATCGAATAAGTCATTCTTGTAGAGACCATGATACGACTCCTGATAATATCGGATCTACACGGGTTTCCTGCGCTATTTGAATACCAGTTATTGGAGACTGAGATGTTTCTTCTAGCATTAAAACTTCTGCTGGGTCAGGAATAGTAATATCCATGCCTTTCAAAGGTAATTTGCTTAGAGCTTCTGCATTTTTCCATTTGTTTATCCGGATGGAAAAGTAACTCGTAGCCATATGCTTGAAACATTAATTCCCAATGTAGCATTCTGGGAAATACTATATGGGGCATTTTTGCCTTGACTTGTGGTAGACTTGTCAGAGGTTTGTGGTCTCTTAAAATCGTTAAACTTCGACCTGCTAGAAACTGGTGAAAGTTCTTCACTCCAAAAAGTATAGCTTAAATTTACCTGTGCATAGTTCCTATCTGCTGGTTGTAAAGTTTATGAACCGTATGAAACTGATTTTTCTGCTCCATTTCCAAACTTGTGCGATAATACTGCACCAACTCTATAATGTGGCGTATCACAAACTAAAATGAATGGTGCATGCGGATCATGTGTTAAAACTGCTTCTGAGTAAAATAATTTTTTAGCTTCAATAAAACTAATTGGTGTTTACCAGTCAATTTCCACTGGATATGGGTATTCAGTAATCCATGCAATGGTTCTAATGTAGTTGATTTTTGAGGCAAAAATCGTTCGTAAAAGTTTTTGAGATCCGAAACAGCTTGTAATTCTTGCTTATTTTTTAGTTCTGGAGCAATATGTATGGTCTGCATTTTGTCACTGGTTAGATGTATCCCTACTGCATCTATCACGTAGCCCAAGAATGGAATAAATGTCCCCACTACGTATTTGTCCTGTCTCAGCTTTAGACCTGTCTTTTCTAATTTTTTCATCACCTCATCAAGTTGTTTGTTACGTTCTTCTTCTGTTCTTCCTCTAATTATGACATTATCTAAAAGTGCAGCTACTCCCTCGATGCCCATAAGCAACATGTTCATAAACTCTTAAAATGTGGAGGGAGCTGAAGAAATACCAAACGGTAAGCGCTTTAATCGTTAAAGTTCTTTAGAGGTATTTAGGGTCAATATGTCTGCAGAAATATCATCTACAGCTAGTTGTAAGTAAGCAAATTCTAAACCCAATTTAGATATTTTTTGTGCAATTTGACAACTTTGAAAATATTTCACTGACATTAGGTAGAGGATAAGAAACCGTTTGTATAACTTTATTAACTGTTGCTGCATAATCTCCAGAGTCTAATTTCACCATTCTTCTTTAAAACTGGAGCCAAGGGAGTTGTCCATTTCGAAAATTTTACTTTCTCAATTATTCCACCACTTTCCTGGCTATCTAACTCCTTTTCAATTTTTTCTTTCAAAGCAAAAGGCACTTGTCTGGATTTTAGAAATATTGGTATTGCATTTGATTCAACAGGGACACTGACACGCCATCAAAAGTTTTGAGTGACGAGTAAACACATCCTCAGATAGATTGTTATTTAGATTTTATTCAATTCCTAAAGCTTTGAAACCAATTTCTGCCTATAAAGTTTGGTCCAGCACCCTTTATTACTAAAACAGTTAGTTTAGTACAAACTGATGAACGTTGTATCTGGGCCCTAATACGTAAATCACAGAGATTTTGTTCAGTCCAAGTACGTAAAATGACATTTTCATGCATCAAATGTGGTTTATCCGGCCATATTTCTCGATAAGTTTCTTCGTTTCTTATGGAGTGGGCTGTTCTTGAATCAATCTCCATTTTTACCTCATGGTTATCAATAAACACAGTTGTATGATAATTGCCTACAGAGTTTATATCCATTGGAAATGTAAAGTACATATGTGCAGCATCACTTGCTTGTGAACTAGTTGTCAGTCCTTGTAAAACAAAATTATGGTTCTTTGGTTTTTTGCTGAATGTATTTTTACTAGTTGTCTTTGAACTCTGGTACTCTTTGATGTCCGGTACTTTTTTGCAATACACACTTTTTCCAAATGTCCCATTTTTGAACAGAAATTGCACTTAAGAGTTCTTAAACCGACATGAATCCAGTGAGTGTCCTTCCCCGCGTCTATAGCATGGCTTTGATGTTGATTTCATTGAGTCCTAGTATTTAAAATGCATAGTTTTGTCTTTAAGAACATCATTGTATAACACTGTATTATTACTTGGATTTGATGCTCGTATATCCAAAACGCTTTTTTATTATGCAAATTCACTGGCTGTAGCCATGTATTAAACTTTTGCAAATGTTAAATCCGGCCCTACTTCAAATAGTCGATGTTTTAGAGTTTCACCCCGAACTGCATATACAATGCGATCTCAAAATCGATCATCAAGATCGGTAAATGTCCAAGTATTACTTAGACGTCGTAATTCGGCGATATAATCTGCCACTGATACATTAGAATTGCTGGTCTCGCTTGTTAAAACGGAATCGTTCAATAATTGGGTTGGGAATGGGGCTAACAAAATGATTATCCAACTTCTACTTTATCACCATGAATGTAGAAGAATCCAAAGAACGCGGCTTCAGAAGAGAATCTGCAAATGTAATTACAGGATCGCCACACACCGTTAGGTAAATGTTTCGTTTCTGGTCATCTTCAACTATAGAATTAGCTTTAAAATAAAAACCTAGCTTTTGAGTATACAATTTCCATGATGTTTCCATAACATATGGATCTATATGACCAAATTTGGCCATTTCTGGTTCTGGTGTTTCATACCGTACTGAGTGATAAAAAACGAAAGATATGATTCATAAAGACAAAACAGTTCTGGAATGTAATATATTTACCTCTTACATTTATTTTATCCTCATCGCCAACTTTAGTGTACCAAGTGTAGGAATACTAATCCCATTAAACATAAACATATATTTATTACCGGTATTCGAAAGTGCGTGATGTTTACATTCGGTTTCCATTCAGACTCCTTTTCAGTTACAGTTAACATGCACTTACGTTATCGCGGCTTTACCACTAGTGCATGTATGTCATTTATCAAATTTCATTTAATGATATCTTCACCCTGATATCAATTATCCAGATGATATTCAACAGATGCAATATCTTCTTATATGTTATTCACAAATCCTCTGGGACCGTTCTTTGCATAAGATAATGGCATATTTTAATGCATTCATTTTGTTAACCTTGAATAGAAGAATCTTGTCTGATTTAATGGTCTGACCCAAATACCTCTATTCCTAAACAAACTCATCTGAAAAGATATTAAACCCCCTGAAGCTCAGAATGGGATGATGCCGCGTTAGAAAACCTTTTGTCTAATATAATGGCTCCGCAATGTTCTCACATTATTCAAATTCATAAACGGCTTGTCACGTGACAACCATTTGAATCTTTTATGAGTTCTTGAATGGCAACGAGTTAAACGCCATTCAGGCCTTGGAATAATGCATTCGTATAGTGATGGGATTCATTTGAAAGAAATAATCGAACATCTCGATAGTTTCAAATCATTCGATAGTCTCGATAGGTGCAAAAACTATTCGAATGCTTTTTGACCAATAACAGCTAAGAGCTCTTAGCAGTACGATAGTTTTAAAAGTATTCGAATGAATTTGACGATTTTACTATTTATTGTAGTAATGCATGTAGTAAGCGGTAGTTTCACTAATTTCTATTCAAATGATAGTAGTCATTACTCATTAGATGGTTTTGAAATATAGTTCGATTGACGATGGATAGTTTTATTTGCACAATTATGAAAAATATACAAGCGTTTTTTGTATTGTGAAATAAAATCATGTTTGGTGAAGTAAAATCACCGAAATTATTTCGTTATTGCGAAAAAGTTTTTTGAACAAGTGAAACAATCCTTTTAGGAGGAAATAGCGAATGATTTTTAAAACTGGCAAATTGATTTATAGCAAACATTTTGATTTTAATTACGTCAAAAATAATTTTGACGCTTTTGTTAAGGAAATATTAGCGTTTTTGTATTTAATTTAACAAATTAAATATTATTTTGTATTTAATTAATTATTTTGTATTTAACATTAATATTTAATTTTACTACATAGTATAGTTAATAATGTTTAATACAGTTTTGTTTGAAGTTATAGATATTTATGTTGAAAAGTCGAATGAACAAATAAATGGATAAGGAAGGGCAAATTATTTACTCATATTATTTAGTATTAATTTAATTTTGTCGTAAAGTCATCTTTTTGAAGAAATAATAAAGTTGTTAGGATACTGGTATTTGTAATTCAATGCGATAGTGTTCCTCTAGTATAGGGAGTATTTTAGTATAGAGAGAATTTTTTAAATAAAAGAAGAATTCCACAGTGAATTAAGTGCTTGTAATGTTGGCAGGCTGATAATAATCTTAAAATTTGCTAAAATAGAAACCTTTTGGCGATTGGGAGAAAAACCATTTTACATTATGAAATTTTAATAGTGGTGGTGTACTGTGCAAAGAGAAGCCGTTAAATTAGGGTATATCTTTCTTACATTAATTTGAATGGTATATTTATCACTTAGTGAAGAATTCTACACATGTAAAATTTATGAATTTTGCCCTAAAGTTAGTTAAATAAAAGATGGCAAAAGAAAAAAAAATCTTATGAATGCAAGTCACGTCAACATGAAATGCAAAAGTCTCCATTATATGTCAACACATATTAAAAGACACTTCCCGACCTTTAAATTTTACTTGTTCACTTGAAAATTTTCTTTTAGATGTGTTTTAATTTTTGGAACTACGAATAATTTATCAAAATGCACATTTATCGTTTTCTCTTCATTTCCAATTATTATTATTTCTTACATTAGTTTATATAGTATATGGACCTGAAAATTTAGGTTTTAGAGGTGATTTAGGTATAAAATTTTTTAGATATACAATGTCACCAACTTTGAATATGTATGTTCCTGATGGTTTAAAATATCTTTTGGGTGTATTATTGCCTTCTGCCTGATTTTTGTAAACTTTTTTGCAGTATTTCTTGCTGAGTTTTCTTGGCTTCCTATGCAAATTGCAAAAGGTTGGATTAGTAAATTTAGTGTCCATACGCATGTTGGAAGGTGATCTTACATCTCGGCCAATACTCTCCTGATACATATTGACCTCAAAATCAAAAATTTTCATAAAAACAACACGTTCTCTATACTATATTCTTTAATATTATAAAGTAAAAATTTATAGAAGAAATCCTGCTTTGCCTTTTTATTAATAAAATATTTTATGGTACTTCTCTGTCATCAAGGAAAGGGGATAGAATTAATTGTACACCTAAAATAACATTTTATTAAGATATTGCTTTCTCGTACGTAGTACTGAAAAAGTATTATTTTCACAAAAAAGGTATCACAAATATTACTGGATTTTCACGAAACTTTATTTTCGACTTTGTTGACATAAAATCTAGAACTAAATAGAATTTCTTAAAATTCAAATGAAAACTTGACTTTAAAAAAAATTATATTTTCATAACATGCCAGCATATGACAACACATAATTATGTATATGAGTCTCAATGATCACAAAACTTTACAATTTAAATCATTGAAGTGAAAAATAGTGCCATTTCAATTTTTGCGTTTGTGACGTCATTTTCAACTTCGGTGAAGCAAATTACACCCTCCGAGTTGGTGCATTGTCAATTTTGGTATCAATCAGAAGATTTGTTCAAGTCCTTTAAAATGAAGGGTAACTTGCGATTGATATTAAGTTTGGCAACTTACCCCTCCTCCAAATGGAGGCTAATGATGTTACATACACAAAAATTTCATTCCGTCTATTTTTTATTACAATGATTGAAACTGTTATGTTTCTTAATCATTGAGCCATAAATAGCCTCTAATGCATACTTTTATTTTGTGATGAATTTTTTACCAGAAAAAATTTGAAAAACCTGTATCGTTTTTCTAAATGATAACAATTATAGCATATTATCTTTTATTTTAACGGGCTTGAAAAAGTCTTCAGATTGATGCCATGTTTGATAACGTTGACTTTCGGCCATCTTGAAGCATTTTTAATGTCAACAGTGTTCTTTCAACATCAATTTATGCTATTTCGCAGTAAAAAAACTTGAATTGGACAGTAAAAACTATGCCAACCCATACCTTGCTATAAGATTAATTACCTTGTTTTATTCCACAATAATTATGTTTAAAACTATAATAATTTTAGGCAACGAAGCAGACAGGCTAAATGTTTTAATTTGAACATGTGTGAGACTGACAATAGTACCCAACATAGAATCGAGCTCGCTGATAATACTTTATTGATTATACCAAAGTTTTGTTTGGGTTTCTTATATCATAAGGAAACTATTGAACATATATTTTAATCACTTTAGCTTCGTTATAAACAAGCTCTATTGTACTTATGAGGATACATTGCATTAATTACGTTTAAAGCCGATCCGGTGGTCGAGCGGTCAGGGGCATGCGTTTCCGTCTGATCGCTGGATTTCCGGGTTGCGGGTTCGAATTCCGCCAGCGGGCATGGATGCTGTCATGTCGAAGCCAAGTCAGATTTCCACCCTTCGGGAGGCTTCTATAAAAGTGTAGCTGCACATCTCCTCCCCTTCGCCATGGGACACCCTGGGGGGTCTTGTGGATGTGGTGCGTAGGCGCCCCTTCACCACGGGGGAATTAGTACACATATTTAAAACAAATAATACCAAAGGAAACTTTTTTATTTAAATAGTCAAATATTTACAAATTTTTACAAAATGCTCTAGATATGCTTGCTGGATTCACAATAACGGTGATATGGAAGTCATACTTTATTAAGAATATAATATTTTATTTAATGTAAACAATAGAATGTGGTTCTAAATAATTGAAAATGTTCATAAAAATATTTAATTCAATTCGGTTACAAATATTGAACTATAATTATATGGCAAAGTTTAAAACAATGGAAAGTATTTTTATAATATAAATACGATTTGAAATAGCACTCTAATAAGCTATACAAACCCAAATCAAGTAGAAGGTAGACAAAGTAATTGAAAAATAGATTTTAGTAACATGTATAAATTTATTACTCTATTTACATGTAATTTAAAATATTTATGCATTAAAATATAAAACAAGATAAAAAAAAACTTATCTGCATACATGTGCTTAAATCTATTATAAGGGGGAATAAAATGTTCAGAATGTATCTCTCCTCGGGGTTATACATTTTTATTACATAATTCAAAAATAATTATCTGACTTTGCCGAAGATTAATTTAATTTAACTTATTACTAATGTTGCAGTCTGTATCAATTTAAGTAAATGAAAATGTATAGACTCCAACATAAAATTATATATTCTAAATAAATCCTGCATAATGTATAGAATGCTGAAATCAGACCATCACAATAAAAATAGCTTCATTTCTAAATTATATACAATTAATAAATTTTAAGTGCAAATTAATAAATAAAATTGGCATCACGTCTGATTTCAACCAGCAGAAACAATAAGATCGCAACTATAATAGGTCTTTATTTCACTTCTTTAAGACGTACAAAACTTTAAACGGCCAGAGCGCTTTCGAGCGTAAATACGCTCTTCATCCGTGGCTACATGGAAATAGGAATGATCGTTCATATATAGACCAGAAAAAGTGACAAATTTGCATAAATACAATTATCAATAAACTTACGTTTATCTAAGGAGAATCCAAAAATACAAAACATTTTGCACAGATTAAAAAAATCGAACATAAATCACGAAAAGAACAGTAAAAATTTACAATTTTATTACAGTATATTCAAATTCAAAAAATTTAAAAAAATGGGGCAATCAGGTCCAATCCCCGAGAGGATGACGTCAAAGATAACTATGACGAGACTTGAATTGCATGGAGTCGAGAATGAGTCGCCAAGCATAACTTAAAATCTGAACAGGGTCAAAAAATTGCAGAAGTGTATTGACGAGATGGAATGTAACCAGGTCAAAAAATTTCCGATCTATATGATTAATGCTAGGATCGCAAAACTTAAAAAATATAATGATTTTCCTCCCAATGTTAAATCTGCGATTTTTCGTACTTCTCATCATCTCCCTAAGATTTTTGGTCAAATAAAACTTCATAAACCTAATCATCCCATGCGTCCTATTGTTTCTAAATGTAGTGGACCTACTTATTTTTTAGAGAAATCCCTTGCCTTTTTCTTAAAACCCTTTTTTAATAACCATAGGTTTTCTATAAGTTCCACTGAAAATTTTATTAATGTTTTATTTAAAACTGAATTTAATCCTAATAGTACCCTTCACAGTTTTCATGTTGTCTCTTTATTTCCTAGCATTCCCGTTGACATTGCTATTGGAATTATTGTTAAAAAATTGCAAAATCATAATTTTAAAACCCCTAATATCGACGCAATCACTTCTGCTTTGAACACTGTTAAGGAGACAAATTATTTTGGCTTTTGTAATAATATTTATTTACAAACTTGTGGTGCCCCTATGGGTAGCCCTTTATCTGGTATTTTGGCAGAGGCAGTTTTGCAGGAGCTCGAGAATGAAATTTTGCCTTTTTTGCCCATCCCCTTCTCCTCTCTTTGGTTCCGTTTTGTCGATGATGTTTTTATTATTTGGGATGGTGATTTAAATGATCTCCTTCTTCTTTTGTCCAAGGTTAATGATTTTTACCCTCCGATTAATTTTACCGTTGAGCACGAAAATAATTGTTCCTTGCCTTTTCTTGATGTTCTGGTTACCCGTTCTGCTGTTGGTTTTCACACTTCTGTTTACCGTAAACCGTATTTTACTAATTCCTGTATTCCTGCTAATTCTTACTATCCTATTTCCTCTAAAAAAGCTTCTTTTAACGCTTATTTTAATCGTGCGTTTAACGTGTGTTCTTCATTTTCTTCTTTAAGTGACGAAATTGATTTTATTTTCAATCTTGGCTATGAGGCTGCCTATTCCTTTGAATTTATTCATAAGGTTTTTCCCCATGTTCGCCGTAATTTTTCTCAAATTGATACTAAACTTATTTCATTAAAAGATCGTTTGAATCATAAATCTAGTTTCCCGTACCATCCTAGGATTTTCCATCCCTTTATTCAGTTCTGCTCTGAATTTGGTTTCAGGCTTGCTCACTCTAATGTTTCTTCTTCATTTAACCGGATTCAGTCTGATAAGCTGGGTGATAAGGATGACTTTATAAGCTTTGCTGGGGTGTATGTGGTTCCCCTGTTGTCCATCGATGGTAATTTTAAATTTTATATTGGCAGTACAAAACGTACTATTGGTATCCGTTTGGCAGAACATGCTAGGGATGTCAAAGGTGGTAAACTTTCTACGGCCCTTGCTCATTTTGTTGTTAAAGAAAATTTCCGGCCCATTTTTAAAAGAACTTTCCTTCTTATGCATTGTAATAACCCTCGTAATATTCTCCTTTTTGAGTCCCTCTTTATTTATGTATACCGCGAGTCGATTTGTAATTTTGATCCCGTTCAGATTTTAAGTTATGCTTAGCGACTCATTCTCGACTCCATGCAATTCAAGTCTCTTCGTAGTTATCTTTGACGTTATCCTCTCGGGGATTGGACCTGATTGCCCTCATTTTTTTAAATTTTTTGAATTTGAAAATTCTGTCATAAAATTGTAAATTTTTACTGTTCTTTTCGTGATTTATGCTCGATTTTTTGAATCTGTGCAAAATGTTTTGTATTTTTGGATTCTCCTTAGATAAACGTAAGTTTATTGATAATTGTATTTATGCAAATTTGTCACTTTTTCTGGTCTATATATGAACGATCATTCCTATTTCCATGTAGCTACTGATGAAGAGCGTATTTACGCTCGAAAGCGCTCTGACTGTTTAAAGTTTTGTACGTCTTAAAAAAGTGAAATAAAGACCTTCTATTATAGTTGTGATCTTGTTGTTTCTGCTGGCAAATTAATAATTTTGCAGTTGTTAGCCAGTCATAACAAAGGGCTCCACAGAAAATTTTTGAATATATAATAAATTTTGAATATTTTGGAGCTCTGTAAGAAGAATATGACTGTTGCCCGAAACTCACCACGAGAAGGTAGTTGCATGAGTTTCACCCATGCCCACCCAACCACCCAACCTTCTGTAGGCAAGGGGAATGCTTAAAATGTATTCATAAATAATCTTTGTGATATATAGTTGTCTTTTAGATTTGAGCATCTTTATCAAGGATCCCAAGCCAAATCTGGGTATCTTTATCTAGGATACCAAGCCTAATCTGGGTATATTTATCTAGGATCCCAAGTCTAATCTGAGTATCTTTATCTAGGACCCCAAGCCCAATTTTGGGGTCTTTGTCAAGGTTCCCAAGAATTCTCTATCTCTCTTATATTACAAATTAATATTTAAAAATATTATGTAATCCAAATTTTTTGATGATAAACGATTTCGACGATTATTGATTACTTGTCCAGTTTTTTAAAAAATACGTTCGGATGGTACAGAAGTAGCAGGTATACTAAATACTTTGACTGCAACTCATACAATTCTGGTAAAGTGTTCTTTTGCTTTTTCCAGAATTGCAAAGGATCTGAGGATCGGGGGATGTGAGGCATCTCTAAGTATTGCCTAATCATCAAAGTAGCGGAAGTGGCTAGAGCGATTACAGTTTTCTCTTGAGCTACTTTCTCATCAAAATGTTCCCATATAGAAAATTCATTTTCTCTATTTGTATGAGCTGTAGATTGACTGATACAACTTGGTAATTCTTGGGATTTAGCCCGAATAATTGGTTCTAATTCCTCAGATATCCACTCTTGTACTTTTCTTGCATTCTCATCAATGCCAAAAGCAGTCCTTTTATGTCTGGGATCAAGAAAAGTTGCTTTTGCCACTATTCTGTTTGACTCCAGAGACCTCAAACGTCTTGACACAATATCCAATAGAGTATTTTGTAAAATACATCCTGGTGAGGTTCGCGGTTTTTGCTGTTTGGCAGCATGCTGAAGTCCACGAACAACTGGAACGATCATGAACATTGCTGTTGTTGTTGTTGAGACCCAGATAATGCCACCGTCAAACTTTCAAACGGCTTCAGAATGGGAATAACATCAGAAATTATGTCCCACTCTGCAGCATCTAAGAACTCGGGTGCTTTTGGTAAGCTCGATACAGCCACTGATATTGTTAATTTGACTGTGAGTAGTCTTTCTAGCATTGCCAACGTGGAATTCCACCGTGTTACAACACCTTATTTTAGTTTCAACACTGGAACACCCATTTGATGTTGAATTTCTTGTAACTTTTCCGCAGACAAAGAGCTACTTTTGAAATACCCGACAAGAATTTGACTTTTATTTAGTACATTTTTCTTCTAATGCCAGTTAATTGACTCTTTCATCATTCGCCTATACAACGGCCAGAACCGTGAACATTTTAGTCGTCATATGACATTGCCCCAGCGCACCAGCGGAGTTAGGATCACACCGTGCCCAAAGACACAATATCCATGCCTGAAGGTGGGACTCGAACCCACAACCCGGCAGCCGAACGATCGCTAGGAAACGCTTGCCTTGACCGTTCGACCACCGCTTCGATCTTTTAGTTAATATTGGCATAAGTATTTCAGCGATGTTTAAACCTTCATTCACACTTAAATTTAAAGTGTGAGCGACACAAGGGTGATGTCTCTTTTTAAGGTGCTCAATAATAGCATTTTTTGTGTGCTCCATTATCAGTAATAATAGTAACAATTTTGTTACTAATGCCCCAGTCATCAAATATTTCTTGCAGACAAGCTGCAATATTTTGTCCAGTATGTCTGTCGCGAACTTCCTTGGTAGTGAGGACAGATGAATGCAAAACATCATTTTAACTGAAATGGGCAGTAACAGTAATGAAGGATTTTGCATTATCTGAGGTTCGCATATCAGTTATCACAGCTATGTTACAAGCCCTGCTTGGTTCCTCTTTTATTTCAGTTTTACATTCACTGTACATTTTTGGGAGCAACTTATTTGCGAGAATTTTCCTACTAGGAAGCTTATATAAAGGTTGAAGCAACTTAGTATAGTTTAAAAAAGCCTTCATTTTCAACCAAAGAGAACGGTTGGTAATCTTTAACAACCATCTCAACCAATCCTCGGTCAATCAAATTCCTTTCCGAAGTTGACAGTTCATTTTCCCGAAAGTATCTTAACTGCCGTTGACGCTTTGCAGGAGGAGTAGCATCATCTGCAACAGGAATTAAACGTTCATTTGCTACATTAAAAGTTTCACTTTCAGTGTGCAGCACTGCGTCAATTGCTGGTGGTGTTTCTATCACAGCATGTAAGCAAGTAGGGCGTTTGCGTTTAAGATGATCTCTTAAGTTTGTTGTGTTCCCACAATATCTAAAATCCTTTTTACATGTCACAGACTTATTTGCACTTTTGGAAAAATGGTCTCAAACTTCTGATTTCTTTCCTCCTGGTTTCATTTTAACAGGAATCCAAGGTAAAGCATTTGGCAATGATGCTTTAAATATAAATTTATAAACTAAGCACTAATTAAAATAATATTTACAAAGAAAATTATTTACAATAAAAATATATACATATACAATAGAACATAATCATAGATCTATTTAAATACAAATTTATTAACTAAGCAGTAATTAAAATAATATTTACAATAAAAATTATTTACAATATAAATACAGAACATATACAAGAACATTTATATAATAAAAGGCAATGTCTGTGTGTGTGTCTGTCTGTGTGTGTGTCTTATACACTATACGTTCAGCGACCGCGCGTCGGAGAGCTACGAAATTTGGCAATCGGAGACCCAGGGGTGGGAAGGGGACACGTGAAACCCGATTTATAATTTTTTTTTTTTTTTTTTTTTTTTGTTATTTAATGTTTTATACGATTTCGACCGTTTTTTTCCTTTTTGCCCTTTTTTATCCACGATCCAGACGTCATAGAAAAAAACAAATCACACCACCGGAAAGAGCAGACAATTGTGAGTAAAAATATATACATTTCAAATCTCAGAGACAAATTCTAATATTTTTTAAAGATTTTAAAGCAAAAGCCACTTTTGGCTCAAAAAAACGATTTTTGGTTTTGAATTCTCGCATAGCAAAAAGTACTCATCATTTCGACTAATAATTTACATTTTTAGAAAGCTGTAATATCTAGCATTCTTACAAGTCCAATTTTGTCAAGAAATAATGAAAATTGCCCCCGCAGGATCGCAATTTTAAAGACGTCATGATTTTAAATTTTTCTGCATTCCGCTAAAGGAGTTAGTTCTTTTCCCGTTACCTAGCTTCCGGTTTTAAATTAATTAAGAGCTTAGTACATGTATTGTATAGTGGTGATGTATTTGAAATTATTATATTTATGGATTAGTGGAACGATATGGATTTTTTAAATGGATATGTTAATTTATGGATATTTTAAATGATGGAACGATGGATATTTTAATTTTATGGATAAATAATAATGATAAATAATAATAATATGGATAAATAATAATAATAATAATATGGATAAATAATAGTAATAATAATATGGATAAATAATAATTTTAAATGATGGAACGATGGAATGAGGATGATGGAATTAAGAGCTAAGCATATGGTCATTATAAAATTTAAATTAGCGCGCGGGAAGTTAGCGCACGGGAAATGCACTCGGTAGGCCCGAGTTCGATAACCGCCACTACCTAAACTGCCGCCGTGTTCAGGCGGTGTACGATCACTTTAAGCATGCGGGTCCGTAAGTCCTTCAGAGAAGTTGGTGGTAGGATAGGAGGGTACGGTCCCTGTGGATGCCTCCCCCACTGGATCCCGGTCTAAATTGGGTGAATAAAAAGAAAGTTAGGGAGATTGTCGCGGAGGACGCAATAGCCCAGTGGTTAGCTCGGGGGAATTGGAATCGGTAGGCCGGGGTTCGATTCCCGCCACTGCCAAAAGTGCTGCCGTGTTCACACGGAGTACGATCACGTTAAACATGTGGATCCGTAAATCCTTCCGAGAGGTTGGTGGTAGTGGAAGGAGGGTACGGCCTTGTGGACGCCTCCCCCACTGGGTTCCGGTCTACATTGGGTGGAACTTCCTGGCCGTCCAAACAATTACCTTACATCTATCTGGCAGGTCGCGTCAGTGAGTTTGCCACGGTCAGAATTTTCATGGGTAGCGACAGGCTGGTCGCCGAAGGCGGCTAGTCTATGTATTAAAAGGCAATGTCTGTGTGCCTGTGTGTGTGTCTTATACACTATACCTTCAGAGAGCTACGAAATTTGGCAATCGGAGACCCGGGGGGGGAGGAAGGGGACACGTGAAAACCGATTTTTAAAATCTTAATTATTTGTGTTTGATATTTAATGTTTTATGCAATTTCAACCGTTTTTCGCCTTTTTTGCACTTTTTTCCTCACGATCCAGACCTCGTAGAAAAAAACAAATCACACCACCGAAAAGAGCAGACAATTGCGGGTAAAAATATATAAATTTCAAATCCCAAAGATGAATTTTAATATTTTTTAAAGATTTTAAAACAAAAGTCACTTTTGGCTCAAAAAATCGATTTTTGGTTTTTAAATTCTCGCATAGTAAAAAGTACTCATAATTTCGACTAATAATTTAAATTTTTAGAAAGCTGAAATATATGGCATTCTTACAAGTTCAATCTGGTCAAGAAATAATGAAAATTGCTTGCAGGATCGCAATTTTAAAGACGTCGTGATTTTAAATTTCTCGGGAATCCGCTAAAGCAGTTCTTTCCACGCAGAAGTTTTTTTCCCCATTTCCATATGGAGACCGAGCTTCCGGTTTTAAATTAATTAAGATCTTAGTATATGTATTGTATAGTGGTGATGTATTTGAAATTATTATATTTATGGATTGGTGAAACGATATGGATGATTGATGGAACGATATGGATTTTTTAAATGGATATTTTAATTTTATGGATAAATAATAATTATAAAGAATAATAATATGGGTAAATAATAATAATAATAATATGAATGAATAATAATTTTAAATGATGGAACGATGGAATGAGGATGATAGAATTAAGAGCTAAGCATATGGTCATTATAAAATTTAAATTAGCGCGCGGGAAGTTAGCGCACGGGAATTGCACTCGGTAGGCCCGGGTTCGATTCCCGCCACTGCCTAAAGTGCCGCCGTGTTCAGGCGGTGTACGATCACATTAAACATATGGGTCGTGAGTCGTTACGAGAGTTTGGTTGCAGGTGAAGGAGGGTACGGTCCCTGTGGATGCCTCCCCCACTGGGTTTCGGTCTAAATTGGGTGGCACTTCCTGGCCGTCCAAACAGTTACCTTGCATCTTTATGGTAAGTCGCGCCAGCGAGTTTACCACGGTCAGAATTTTCAAGGGTAGCGACAGGCTGGTGGCCGAAGGCGGCTAGTTAATTATAAATCTATTTAAATATGACAAATACCGTATGTAAAACAAAGGAACACGAAACGATCAAAATTAAGCGAGGCGAAGTTTGTGAATGCTGGCGAAGGAATGAGCCGTTCTCTTAGACAGTTAAAAGAATGACTGAAAGTAAATATAAATAATTAAAATTTGTGGTTTAGAAGATTTTATCATCCTCCGTTAGCTTCACCCCCTTTGTCCCTGCCCGAAAATGACGTCATAGAAAACCATCGATAGTTTCGATAGTATTCGATAGTTTGTAAACTACTATTACTATTTATTCAATAGTTGAAAATGTTCGATAGCGCCCATCACTACATTCGTATCGAATGTTCATTTTTACTTTCCCTGCATTACATGGTAATGTATGGGGAAAATATTGGAATCATGCCGAAAATCGCAACTCGAGTTTTCGACGGATCTACACGCTTCGAGACCTCTAGAATACGAAAAAACAAATTTTAGCTTGACGTCTGTGTGTCTGTCTGTGCAGATTTTTATCCACTCTAACTAAAAAACTAATGAACCGAATTTCATAAAATTTGGTAGATAGGTCACTTATGGGCGAGTCTAGTGCTGATTAATTTTGGGTACGATTTGGGACAAAAGAACCCGCCTTTTTGCGCGAAATGACCCGCAAAAGCTTGTTTCCACTCTAGCGGAAAAACTAATGGACCGAATTTCACAAAATTCGGTAGATAAGTTACCTGTGGAACAATTTGGTGCTGATTAGATTTTGGTATGATTTGGAAAAAATAACTTGCCTTATTTTGAAAAATGGCCCTCAAAAATCGCCAAAATCTAAAATAAAGCACTACGTATGCTCAAATATATCGATTAAATACTTGTTTAGTACGTAATTTTTGACGAAGAAAAGAATAAAACCAACCCCATTACACTAGGACTAACCGTTCTAGAGATATTTGAGATACTAGTTTAGTTTTTCGTATTTTCTCTACGCCACCTTTGAAAAGAAGTCCAGCTATCAAATGAGAACGAAAATTGAATTAAATGTACGCTATGTGTTCCCGCTTTGGATTCCTTAGTCAAAAGACTTTAACCTCCAGTATTAGGGTAACTTCATTATATACTATGTGGCATTATTTTATTACCGGTTACTGAGTTATATTTTGAGCTACTTTTCATTTTAAATGGGTGATTTTCTTCTGCACTTATTACCGTCATTTTCTTCTCAGTTTTTAAATTGTGGGTATAATTTTGTTCTTTATTGCACTGATTTTGTATATGTACAACCTTGATGACTATTACTGTATACAAGATGCAACTAATTTACTGTTAAGGCAGAAAAACAGTTTTTACTTTCCTCACGTTGAAATAGAGGAAAGCAGGGGTATAATGATTATAACTTGTACCGGTGTTCTTAATAGATATGCTTTTGCAGCAGCAGATTAAAAAAACGTTTCTCTTTAACGGATGTGATCTATGAAAGCACAGAAATTACTAAAAAAATTACTAAAATATAAAAAGTAAGTTTCGTGTAATGTGCAATTTTATGCGGTATCATTTTTGAGAATCTAGTTCGTTCCATTCATAAGAGAGAATACTGTTTGTAATAGTCTTGCATTATGACGCCAAGGAATTGGATTAATAACTAATTCATTACGCAGAATATTAATTAAATGTCCATTGCATTTTAATTCAGATTTTTTTTACGAGAGTGATGCATAACTAATAATGTTTGGACTAATAATTATCCATACGGGCCAAATTTCAATGTCAAAAACAATTGTGCGGTGGATCTTTAACATATCCTTATTTTGCTGTGAAAAAAGTAAAGACATATTGCACTATGTAGGGGAAATCATGTACTGACCACATCATATTTGCCTCCCAGTATTGAGACTTTGCAGAGTGGGACAAATAGGCTATAGTCAGCCACTCAGATCCTTTGGAGATAAAGTGAAACCGATTTAAACGGTGTCGATTGGATAATGAGAAGGCGAGATATTTTACTTTACTGTACTTTAATTCACGATTAAATCGTAAAGAATAAAAAAGAACTACGAAAGATTTAATTAACTCCAAAGTCGTTAAATAACGAAGAATAAAACTACAAAAGCCTTTAAATGAAGGAAAAAGAAACTGCGAAAGCACTTTAGCGTAACGTCATGTAAAATAAACGGAAAACTTTTTGAATACTAAAAATCTGATGTGGGCGGCACATGACTTTCCCTGTAGACTTATATCCACGTTCTCTTTATTTTAATTAAATTTAATTCACTTTTATTTTAATTTTCGTTCTCATTTGATAACTGGACTTATTTTCAAAGGTGGCGTAGAGCAAATACGAAAAAACTAAAATATCTCGAGAACGGCTAGTCCTAGTGTAATGGGATTGATCTTATTCTTTTCTTCGTTAAAAATTACGTATAAAACAAGCATTTAATGGGTATATTTGAGCAAACGTAGTTTTTTATTTTAGATTTTGACGATTAATGTGGGCCATTTTGCAAAAAAAGGGAGATTATTTTTTCCGAATCGTACCAAAATCTAATCAGCACCAGGGTGACCCACAAGCGACTTATCTACCGAATTTTGTGAAATTCGGTTCATTAGTTTTTCAGCTAGAGTGGATACAGGCTTTGTGGACCATTTCGGGATAAAAAGGCGGGTTCTTCTATCCCGAATCGTATCCAAAACTAATCAGCACCAGATTCACCCACAAGTGACTTACATACCAAATTTTACGAAATTCGGTCAATTAATTTTTTAGTTAGTGTGGATACAATATCTGCACAGACAGACACACACACACAGACACACACACAGACGTCACGGTAAAAATAGTTTTATCGTATTCTTGAGGTCTCTAAACGTGTAAATCCGTCGAAAACTCGAGTTGTGATTTTCGGTATGATTCCAATACTTTCCCTATACATTACCATGTATTGCAGGGAAAGTGAAAATCTGATGTGGGCAGCACATGACTTTCGCTGCAGACTTATATTCACGTTCTCTTTATTTTAATTAAATTTAATTCACTTTTAATTCAATTTTCGTTCTCATTTGATAACTGGACTTATTTTCAAAGATGGCGTAGAGAAAATACGAAAAAACTAAAATATCTCGAGAACGGCTAGTCCTAGTGTAATGGGATTGACCCTATTCTTTTCTTCGTTAAAAATTACGTATTAAACGAGCATTTAATGGATAGGATATATTTGAGCATACGTAGCTCTTTATTTTAAATTTTGGCGATTTTTGCTGGTCATTTCGCAAAAAAAGGCTGATTCTTTTATCCCGAATCGTACCCAAAACTAATCAGCACCAGATTCTCCGACAAGTGACATACCTACCAAATTTTATGATATTCGGTCAATTAGTTTTTTAGTTAGAGTGGATACAAAATCTGCACAGACAGACACACACAGACACACATACAGACAGACACACAGACACACAGACATACAGACACACACAGACGTCACACTAAAAATAGTTTTTTCGTATTCTAGAGGTCTTGAAACGTGTAGATCCGTCGAAAACTCGAGTTGCGATTTTCGACATGATTGCAATACTTTCCCTATACATTACTATGTATTGCAGGGAAAGTAAAAATCAGAAATTCCGTAGTTTTAGGGAAATTAGCTGGATGTTTTCCTTTTTTTTTTTTTTTTACACGTTTCTGAGAAATATTTTTACAGTTCAGATAAATGCTTGAGGCTCGCAATTGTTTTGGTGACCATTTTCCTTACCCCATCAATAATTCGTGTAATTTAAAAAAAATCTGATGTGGGCAGCACATGACTTTCTCTGCAAACTCATATTCACGTTTTCTTTATTACTTCAATTATTCATTATATTGAGTTCAATTGCATAAAATAACACAAATAATTATTTAAAATTGCACTAAATTTGCACTTTTAATTCAATTTTCGTTCTCAGTTGGTAACTGGACTTTTTTTCAAAGGTGGCGTAGCGAAAATGCGAAAAAACTAAAATGTCTCGAGAACGGATAGACGTAGTGTAATGGGATTGATCATATTATTTTCATCGTTAAAAATTACATATCAAATAAGGATTTAAATGATGCATTTGAGCATATGTAGTTTTTTATTTTAGATTTTAACGAATTTTGAAGGACCAATTTTCTCAAAAAATAGTACTAAAATCTAATCAGCACCAGGGTTACCCTCAAGTGACTTATCTACGAAAAATTTTGTAAAATTTAATTTATTAGTTTTTCAGTTAGAGTGGATACAAGGAATTTTTGCGGGCCATTTCGCAAAAAAAGATGGATTCCTTTATCCAACTGAACTATCTCGAAAACGGTTAGACCTAGAGTAATGGGGTCGATATTTCTCTTTTGATCGTCAAAAATGACGCATAAAGCAAGTATTTAATTGGTGCGTTTAATCATGCGTACTCTTTTATTTTAAATTTTGACGATTTTTGCGGGCCATTTCGCAAAAAAAGATGGATTCCTTTATCCAACTGAACTATCTCGAAAACGGTTAGACCTAGAGTAATGGGGTCGATATTTCTCTTTTGATCGTCAAAAATGACGCATAAAGCAAGTATTTAATTGGTGCGTTTAATCATGCGTACTCTTTTATTTTAAATTTTGACGATTTTTGCGGGCCATTTCGCAAAAAAAGATGGATTCCTTTATCCAACTGAACTATCTCGAAAACGGTTAGACCTAGAGTAATGGGGTCGATATTTCTCTTTTGATCGTCAAAAATGACGCATAAAGCAAGTATTTAATTGGTGCGTTTAATCATGCGTACTCTTTTATTTTAAATTTTGACGATTTTTGCGGGCCATTTCGCAAAAAAAGATGGATTCCTTTATCCAACTGAACTATCTCGAAAACGGCTAGACCTAGAGTAATGGGGTCGATATTACTCTTTTGATCGTCAAAAATGACGAATAAAGCAAGTACTTAATTGGTGCGCGTTTAATCATGCGTACTCTTTTATTTTAAATTTTGACGATTTTTGCGGGTCATTTCGCAAAAAAAGCACGTTCTCCTTTTCCGAATCGCACCAAAATCTGATCAGCATCGGGGTAACCTACAAACGACGTATCTACCAAATTTTGCGCAATTCCATCAATTAGTTTTTCAGTTAAAGTGGATACAGGAAATTTTTTGCTGGTCATTTCGCAAAAAAATGCAAGTTATTTTATGCCGAACCGTATCAAAATCTAATCAGTCCCAAGATTACCCACCAAATTTTATGAAATTTGGTCAATTACTTTTTGAGTTAGAGTGGATACGTATATTGCACAGACAGACACAAACAGACGTCACGCTAAAAATAGTTTTAGATCCGTCGAAAACTCGAGTTGTGATTTTTGGCAGGATTCTAATACTTTCCATATACATTACCATATATTGCAGGTAAAGTAAAAATCTGATGTGGGCAGCACATTACTTTCCCTGCAGACTTATATTCACGTTCTATTTATTTAAATTAAATTTAATTCATTTTTAATTCAATTTTCGTTCTCATTTGAAAACTGGCCTTATTTTCAAAAATGATGTAGGAAAAATACGAAAAACTAAAATATCTCGAGAACGGCTAGTCCTAGTGTAATGGGGTTGGTCTTATTCTTTTCTTCGCTAAAAATTACGTATTAAACAAGCATTTAATGGCTATATTTGAGCATACGTAGTTCTTAAGTTTAGATTTTGATGATTTTTGCGGGCCATTTTGCAAAAAAAGGCAGGTTATTTTTTTTCGAATTATACCAAAATCTAATCAGCACCAGGGTGGCCTTCAAGCGACTTATCTACCAAATTTTGTGAAATTCGGTCCATTAGTTTTTCAGCTAGAGTGGATACAAGCTTTTGCGGGCCATTTCGCAAAAAAAGGAGGGTTCTTTTATTCCGACTCCTACCCAAAACTAATCAGCACTAGCCCCGCCCACAAGTGACTTACTTACAAAATTTAGTGAAATTCGGTCCATTAGTTTTTTAGTTAGAGTGGATACAATATCTGCACAGACAGACACACAGACAGACAGACACACAGACACACAGACACACAGACAGACACACAGACACACACACAGACGTCACGCTAAAAATGGTTTTTTCATATTCTAGAGGTCTCGAAACGTGTAGATCCGTCGAAAACTCGAGTTGCGATTTTCGGCATGATTCCAATACTTTCCCTATACATTACCATGTATTGCAGGGAAAGTAAAAAAAGCTTTTATCCTTTCATAACCCAATATTTTGGACTGGGGAAATAAATTTTGCTTTCTTTTATGTAGAAAAGGATGAAGCATGTTTAAAGAATTTCAAATATTTTTGCACCCTATGAAACAAGAGTCATTAGGTATCAGCCTAAAGTATCCTAGTATAAATTAGCTCCTATTTGTATCGATGACGTGCATGTATTTGCGTGTAGCTAGTAGTGATATGAATAAGAAGGTATGTCTATGGTCTTACACTGCTTCGCCGACTCAGACCGTCCGACCTTCTGTAAGATATCTGTTTGGACGTCCGAGAAGAGGCCACACAATTCAGACAGGAATCCAGTGGGGATGGCATCCACAGGGAATGTACCCTCCTTTCTCTACCAGCAATGTGTCTGAAAGACTTACGGACCCACATAATTAACGTGCCCGTACTCCGCGTGAACATGAAGACAGTTTGGGCAGAGTATGGTCCCAACCTTCTTCTTCGACACAGACCTCTCGACCTATCCAAAGGTGTAAGTTTGGACGGCCGGGAAGTGCCACCCAGTTTAGGTCGAAACCCAGTGGGAGAGGCATCCACAGGGACTGTACCCTCCTTTCCCTATCACCAACCTCTCATGTTTAACGTGATCGTATTCCGCGTGAAAACGGCGACAGATGAGACAGGGGCGGGAATCGAACTCCGAGTGCAATCCCCGCGCGTTAACCACTGGTCTGTCGCGCCCCATGATCTTACCCATTTTTGGTTGAACAATTACATTAGTTATCAAGAGAGTTTACATTGGAAAATGAAATCCAGCACTGTACTAGACCCCATTCAATCTCCAACAGCATCCCCCATTCCTGACGAGAAGTTGGGTACGCCTATGACGACTTTATGGGATGCATCTGATTACCACCAGATAAGAGCCACCTTTATGATTTTGTAAAATAAGGGCCCAATATTTTTTGGCATCCCTCTTCCTTGTCACCATTAGTGTGCACCTTTAAATTTCAACTTAATCGTAATTTGAAACATCAATTTCGGTTTAAATACAGTTCGGTAGACTTGAATCACTGAAGTTCTTTGACGAAGACGATACAAACCACAGATGTAAACTGAAAATACATATAATATGATGTTGTTGAAAATTTCTGGTACTTACCGATAATCACAATAATAATATTGATCTTAATTTAACTTTCTTATTAACACTTTACAACAAAGTTGAAAAGTGTTTATGACTTTGTTCATTCTGTCTGTCTGTCTGTCTGTCCGTTAGCACGATAACTGCCGTAAAAATGACTTAATCAAAATGGAATTTTAGTATGTTGTTCAGACGGTCTGTAGGACCTATGGGAATATAAATGAATAATATCACCCCATTAGTTTTGGATTGAACCCGGGTCGAAAATATGAAATACATTGAGCCCTATGGGAACTAATTTTTCAAACATTTTTTAAGCGGATTTAAAATTCACAAATTGCTTCGAAAATTTTAGGTAATATTCAAATTGTTCCATAAAATATATGAAAAACAATTCAGCGAAATATATTTAGTAGTTTTTTAAATAATAATTAAAATAATAATTACACATCTTATATGAAACGATCACGTGACCATGATATGAAACGATCACATGACCCACTTCAAAATGATATATGGCATCCATCCTGTTTCAAAATCGTGATTTTTCTTTCTTTTTAATTCATATTGAGTGTTGTATCCGTCCTAAAACTACTTTATTTTTGCTTAAATTCTGTGCATCTACATACTAAAACAACGCAATGACAATATATTTGAGTTTAAATGCTCATCTAAATTTGATTATTTCTACAACTAAGCCTATTTTTCACCTATGTAAAATGTAAACAGCAAAATATATAGAATGAGTTGTATTAGAATTCCTGTATTTTTTTTTCACAAAATAATTTAGTCCATGGAGTCTGCATGGCTGATATGAATGAAATATTAATGGCTTTCATAAAGAGAAGGACGATTTTTTTCGATGAAGTTTCAAGCATAGAGATTAATTTTTTGAAGCTCCATGGTCTTAAACAAAATGTTTAAATAAAATAAATTATTATAGTATTGTGATGAATGAAATGAATGGAAGAAAGTTATGAATGAAATCCTGTTTTTATAGAAAGATCCAGGCGTGTTATTTTTTCTATGACGTCATTTGAATTAATTTCAGTTGTTTTCGATGAAGTTTTCAAATATAATTAATTATTGTAGTATTATGATAATTCTAAAACTATTACCGAGGAATGTATAACATTTTAGAGATGTTTAAACCAGGCAATTTATATTTCAATGCCGTCATTTGAATGAAGTTCATTTTTTTCGATGAAGGTTTAAGTTTTCAAATATAATAAATTAATGCAGTATTGTGATAAGTTTCAATATATTACCGAGGAATGTATTGCATTTTAGACTTGTTTAAATAAAATTGCATTGAAGTTGGAAAGTGTTTCATAATCAATGCTTTAAGCATGATTGATCTTTCTTGTATTATTATACCACAGTTCCCTTATACTATTTATACCCTGACAACATAGGGTCTTTCAGAAATGTTACATGTTTTTTGTACCACCATTGTATAATCCATAGAGCAGAGTCTTTTAAACGTCTTTTTCGGAGCATAATTTAATTATTTTAATAAAATGTTTTGAATAATAATATAATTTAGAAATTTGCACATGGTTGTCAATTTATCTTTCATTGTATTGCATATTCCGCACGATGGACGGGTATACTGCTAGTAATTAATAATAAGCGAACAAAACTTATGAAATGAAATGAAAAGAAAATATTTTGAATATTACATCACTATGTTACATTAAAAATGAAGGAATCTGAATTATTTATTATACCAGGAATTGGAATCTAAAGAAAAATCACTATAAATTAATGAGTTCTTAACAGAAAATGACAAAATTAATATCTAATGAAAGGAAATAAAAATTGAAATAAAAAGAATTACAATTTAACTAATGTAAATAAATTTCCATTACTAAAACTTCAAGAGAACCAGACTTCCGCCATTTTGAACCACAACGACTGTGAAAGAAAATATATTTGGAACAGAAATATATTATAAATCCTAAATATATGAGAAATTTGGAATTTAAATTAAGATAAAGGAACATAATTGAATAAATAGGCCTCCTTAAAACATTTAAAATCAATAATGCAGTTCCTAAGATTATTAAATTTAAAATCAACGAAATATTAGCTGGGGAGCATCGCAGTAGGACCTGTAGGACCCTTATCAAAGAGTAAGACCTGTATTAAGTAATCTTCTAATACAGGTCTTAGGTACTAACCCCCTCTATTTCCTCTATTTGAGCCCGTTCCTCTTTTGGATTTTGGGTTTGTTGGTTCTCTTGCGCTGACGAAGGGGAACCAGCGTAACTGCGAAACAGTTGTATGCTGCAGCATTGTGATATTTGTGCGTATATGCGTTGCTCAAGTTTTTCTTACCTTTAACAGTTATTATTTGCTTTTGGTTTAAAATATAATTCGATAAAAATAGTGTAAAAGTAATTGAACATTTTATGAATTATCTGATTTTGACATATTGTTGGAAGAAAATTAACTCAGTATCTCACAAGTCGAAAAAAAAGAACATAAAAATTCTCAAATCATTTCCAGCAAAATTTCCAAATAATAATTTTAAATACTAAAAACAACAATATGAATTTATTTAAGTAATGTTGTCATGTAAATTGTTGAAGCAATAATAATTTTCTTCGTGAAAATCGTGTACTCATATCCTGTCTTTATGTAAATAAAAAGTAGATAGATATATTTTATACTCGTCAGGTATATGTGCAGAAATACAAGGAAGAATTGATTTTCAAAAATCCGATATCAGTAACTCATCATTTATAACTCTGAAGTTTATTAATAGATGTCGCCACTAACTTTAGCAATTAGAATCCCTTTAAAGTTCTTTGAAATGAAATAATTTTGTACACAAGCAATAAAACTCTTATCTATGCCAACGTTTGAAAGAGAGAGTTTATTTTTTGAGAAAGTATTTTCAAATCTTATAAATATTTTGCTATTTAAGAAACGTTGGATTTAAGTTCATTATATTTGTGAAAATAATATTATTTATATATGATATTATGATATTAATTTTATGATATTATTTATATTTATGAAAATAATAAGCTAAATGACATTGGAGTTTTATTGAAAATATAAAAATGCAATGAAATTCAATATTCTCAAGCCGATATTCTCCAGAAATCTTCAACCAGAAATTTTCAACAGATATAGATTTTATAAAATTACCGAAAAATTAACATAACAATTACTGCTATTTACATCTCTGCGCAAGCCTGAACCTACTTGACAAAAAACATAACAGAGATTTTATACTGAGAAATACCAAATTATCGTCACGAAATTCGCAGATATTTTGCGTTCTAAAGTTTGAACCCTTGCTTCAAAAATATAAGGAATGGTATCCACCTATATCGTGATATTCTCAAAATTATCACAATACTACAATAATTTATTATATTTAAAAACTTCTTCGAAAACAAATGAACTTTATTCAAATTTTATCGAATAAAAATCGCCTGGCTCTCTGTATAAAAACAGTGAATATTTCATTCATAAACTTTGTCCATTCCTTTCATTCAGCGGCGATATTTTTAAAATTATCACAATACTACAATAATATATTTTACTTAAAATCTTAAAACCATGGAGGTAAAATTACTTTCTAACTCAATGCTTAAAACTTCATTAAAAAAGCAATAATATGGAATCGTCTGCTTCTCTATTTAAAATCAATGAATGGTTCATTCATATCAGCTATATTGAAGACTCCAGGGCTAAATAATTTTGTGTTAAAGAAATTCAACAATCCTTATACAACTCATCTTGCAGCTTGATGGGTTTACATTCTCCATACGTGAAAATCAGGCTTCGTTGTAGATATGATCAAAGTTTGATGATCATTTAAACTCTAAAATATTGTAATTGCGTTGGCGCAGTACATAGATGCACAGAAAGAAGTAAAAAAATTAAGCAGTTTTAGGACGGATGCAATACTAAATACAAATTAAAAAAAACTTTAAAAATCTCGATTTTGACACAAGATAGATGCCATATTTTATTTTAAAATGGGTCATGTGATCTTTTCATATAATATGGGTGCAAATATTATTTTAATTTTTATTTTAAAAACTACCGAACAATTTTTCTGAAATTTTTTTATAGATTTTATGTGATAATTTGAATATTTCCTAAAATTTTCGAAGCAATTTGTGAATTTTAAATTCGTTAAAAAAATGTTTGAAAAATTAGATCCCATAGGGTTCAATGTATTTCATTTTTTCAACCCGGGCTCAATCCAAAACTAATTGGGTGATATTATTCATTTACATTCCCATATATCCCACAGATTGTCTCAACATACATACTAAAAATTCATTTTGATAAAGTCATTTTTACGGCAGTTGTGCGAACGGACAGACAGACAGACAGACAAAATGAAAAAAGTCATAAACACTTTTCAACTATGTTGTAAAGTGTAAAAAAGAAAGAAAAAATAGGCAGCCTACTTTTCACTTATGGAATATGTAAACAGCAAAATATGTAGAGTGGGTTGTATAATAATTGCTACATTTCTATAACGCAAATTTATTTAGCTCATAGAGTCTGCAATATAGCTGAAATGAATGAAATACTCATTGATTTTACAGAGAGAAGGACGATTTTTTCGATGGAGTTTTAAGCATGGAGTTTAATTACTTGTAACTCCATGATCTTAAGTTTTTAAATAAAATAAATTATTATAGTATTGTAATGAATGAAATGAATGGGAAAATGGTTATGAATGAAATGCTGCTTTTATAGAGAGAGCCAGGCGTGGTATATTTCGATGTGAATACATTTCTGTTGTTTTCGATGAAGTTTTCAAATATAATGAATTATCGTTGTATTATGATAATTTTAAAAATATTACCGAGGAATGTATCGCATTTTGACAGGCAATTTATATTTCAATGCCGTCATTTGAATGAAGCTCATTTTTTTTCGATCAAGTTTTAAATTTTCAAATATAATAAATTAATGTAGTATTGTGATATTTTTCAAAATATTACCTAGAAATGGAGATTTAGAGATGTTTAAATGAAATTGCAATGAAGTTGGAAAGTGTTTCATAATCAATGCTTTATGCATGATTGTCCTTTCTTGTTTCTTGTTACTTTTGTAAGTTCTTATATTTTAAATGAATCCCCTCAAGATACCATTTGCTGTAAACCACATCTCCTGGAAAATCTTGACAGTAATCAATCTACAATAAAGTATCGATGACTGTGCTATTATCTATATAAATGAAATTGGAAGTCTGCATGTATATATGTGTGTGTGGGTGTATTTGTGTGTGTGTTAGTGTGTGTTTGGCTCTTCAGCACGGGAGAACAGCTGCATTGAATTTTATTAAATTTTGTGGGTAGCCGTGAAATAGCCCCACTTAAAATTTAGTCTATGTTTTGGGTTTCTAGGACCAGGGGTTGTCGACTTATTAATAAAAAACATAACCCCCATAGAGACAGCAGTATGCAAATTATATTTTTTCGGCAAATTTGTTTGGGAAAAAATTATATCATGTGAACTGAATAATCAACTGAATTAAATCCAATGAGTTTTTAAAATATATGACTTTTATTAAATATCTCCCCATTTAAATAATTAAGCAATGCAATGAAACAATTTTTTTCGGAATTTCAATTTTGACTGGATTATATCTATCAATTACGTTTTCGGGTTGGAAGGTTACGGGGAATATTGATATTTTCAATTTCTGAAGTCATCTGTTTTATTTTAGCAAAGATTTTTCAAACTCATATACTGAGTTTATCCATTTTTTAAATAGAATGAAAATGGTACGATTATATCGTCTAATACCATTTTAGCGCTTTCATTTTGGCATATGTTGATCCGATTTCATAACACTTTTATTTTAGCATATATTGATCCAATTTCATATTTTTTGTAAATTTGTTTACAAACGGGACCAAGAGGTTTATTTTTCAGATCTTTCTGTGAAAATAATTTGCATAGCAATAACAGAGATTCTGATACTTCTTTTTACGAAAATTAAATTATTAAGTGATTTAATAGAACATTTTGAACAACAATATGTGAGGTCTAAATAACTTTTCGATTATTATTTTTTCAGTTTGCATTATAATCCATGTTTACTTAAACTAACAAGTCTAACTGGTTCGGTTGATAGACCCACACTGAGCTAATCAGCATTTTCGGCGTTCCTAAGGTAGAGCAGGAATATGTTTCAGATCGTGAGAGTTTCAGTGGCTTCTTGAGTAGAGTGTTCTTGGAATGAAAGAAGGGTTCTTGAGTAGAGTATTCTTGGAATGAAAGAGGGTTTTTTGAGTAGAGTGCTCTTGGAATGAAAGAAGGGTTCTTGAGTAGAGTGTTCTTGGAATGAAAATATGGTTCTTGAGTAGAGTGCTCTTGGAATGAAAGAAGGGTTCTTGAGTAGAGTGTTCTTGGAATGAAAAAAGGGTTCTTGACTAGAGTGTTCTTGGAATGAAAAAAGGGTTCTTGAGTGGAGTGCTCTTGGAATGAAAGAAGGGTTCTTGAGTTGAGTGTTCTTGGAATGAAAGAAGGGTTCTTGAGTAGAGTGTTCTTGGAATGAAAAAAGGGTTCTTGAGTAGAGTGTTCTTGGAATGAAAGAAGGGTTCTTGAGTAGAGTGTTCTTGGAATGAAAAAAGGGTTCTTGAGTAGAGTGTTCTTGGAATGAAAGAAGGGTTCTTGAGTAGAGTGTTCTTGGAATGAAAAAAGGGTTCTTGAGTAGAGTGTTCTTGGAATGAAAAAAGGTTCTTGAGTAGACGATGAAGGAAAGCCCATCCGATACAACAATGACTAGGAAGAGTGTAGTATTCAGGTTGTGGCCGCAATACGAGACAGAACAACAGAATGCCGATGTAAACATAGAAGATTTGTAAATGTGTATCCATGTAAGCATTATTATCAGACTAGTATATTGTAGTACCTTATATATTTGTCATTTATTCTGAGCGTGAGCAATGACAATTAATATATATGATATCCGTTGCTTTAAACAGCAAACTGCTGCAACTTCTGTGAAGTCCCCAATAAACTGAGTTATATTTAAACAGTGCCGTCCTGTGTTATTGCTCTTGAACCGAAAGGTCCAAATATCAAGTACTCTAAGTTTGAGTTTCACTTTTGACAGATTAAGAAAAATTCCTCTACAAAGGGATGTAAATAGCGTAAAGCGGCATTTAAACTTTACAAATGTTATTTAGCACACTATAGGAATTTGCACATAATTCTAAAAATTTAAGTTCCTTTATATTATATATTCTGTAAGTAGAACGGGTATGCTGCTATTTCCGCAATAAAGTAGGAAGTTGGTCATACAAATTTGGAGGTATTCCCATACAGATATTGAATATTTGAGTAAGGAAGTTTGCATTCATATCGGAAGATGGTTATCGCAAATTCTTCATAAGGAAGGTGGTTATTGGGGACAGGAAGTTCGCAGGCGCTTGTATGTCACGACTCTTAAAGTAAGAGGCGGTAAAGGGTTTTAATATTGATGATCGATGCGATAATGATAAAATTGCGGTATCATTTTGCAAATTCATTGTATCATTTTGCAAAGAATTAGTTTCCAGTATTTAATGAAAAACTCATCCACAGAAGCATATCCCGATGTCAAAATGGGTGACAAAAATTTTGCCATACTATTGTTTTGAGGGAAAAAAATATTCCCTGAGACATCTATTCCTCGGTATTTGTTATAGATTGAACTCAGATGATAATTGATATGGATTCAGCGTCAAATTCCGGAGAGGGGGGTAGGGGTTCACTACGAATCTATATTTCCAATTCTTTTATATTTACGGCTCAAAAATACTCTTCAAACATTGCTTATAGATAGAGATTAGATGATAATTGACACGTATTAAGCATTGCATTTCAGAGGAGGTTGGGAGTTTACTACAGACTTCCACTTCTATTTATTTTTTCTTCCGGTTTAAAATAGATGCTTTGAAAAAACCTATTGCTCGATATTGGTTATAGATAGATCTTAGATAATGATTGATATCAAATTTTATAAGAGGTAGGGGTTTACAAAGGAATTTAATTTTAAATTTTGAAGATATTACTTCCGGTTTTTCCAAACATTTATATGACTGTAAGTAATATATATAAATGCAAAAGAAAATTTAAACGCTTAATATTTCGTTACAAATGAAGTGTTGTTGATTGTTGTTGAGACCCAGACCGTCCGACCTACCAGAAAGGTGTAAGGTAACTGTTTGGACGGCCGGGAAGTGCCACCCAATTTGGACCGGAACCCAGTGGGGGAGGCATCCACAGAGACCGTACAAATGAAGTGTATAATTTTTTAAAACCATATGAAGGCTTCATAATTTTCTTATTCAAATTGCAACTGGGCATTGCACTTTGGTATTGCACCTTAGCATTGCACTTTGGTATTGCACCTTGGCATTGCACTTTGGTATGGCACCTTGGCATTGCAAGAACATTGTCATGGTTGAGAAAAACCACATTCAACATGTAACACATTGATTCTCTGCCAAGACACAACGAAAACCTGAAACATTTTCCATAAACGAATACAACTTGAAATATATTTTGCAACTGTGTAAAAAAACTAAAACTTTTTATAACTAAAGACGCAATTATTAAGACTAATTAACTTAGGTTTGATCTATTCATACTACAATGAAGCATTTTTAAAAATTAATTAACCTATAGTTAAAATTCGGCATATATAAATTAAAGTAGCGAGAGTATTAATTGTGAAGAAAATTTCTGTTGAAACGGAGAACATTTGACTCGGCAATGAAATTTAGTTGCGGTAATGAATAAAACTAGCACTCCCGTCAACTATTCAGAAGGTTACCAGATAAAAATGTTGCTAAAAAATCAAACAATAATAGAACAATCAGGATCAATCATGAATAAAGCATTAATTATGAAACACTTTCCAACTGAAATGCAATTTTATTTAAACACCTCCAAAATCCGATACATTCAGCAGTGATATTTTAAAAAATATCACAATATTACAATAAATTATTGTATTTGAAAACTTAAAACTACATCGAAAAAACTGAACTTTTTTCAAATGGCATTATCGAAATATAAATCGTCTGGCACTCTATGTAAAAGCAATGAATATTTCATTCATATCACTTTTTTCCAGACGACAGAGCTAAATAATTTTACGTAAAAAAAATTTAACAATTCTTATACAACTCATCTTACAATCATTTGTTTACATTCTGCATCCATTAAAATTATGCTTCGTTGTAGAAATAATCAAATTTTGATGACCAATTTAACTCAAAACTACTGTAATTGGGTTGGCACAGAATATAGATACACAGAAAATACACAAAAATAAGGCAGTTTTAGAACGGATGCAACGCTAATATAAATTTAGAAGAACTTTAAAAATTACTATTTTTACAATGCGAAAAAGAGATGGAAACAATATTTTATTTTAAAGTGGATCCCGTGATCTCTTCATCTAATATGGGTGAAATTATCACTTTTATTTTTATTTAAAAATCTACCAAACAGAAATTTTCGATACAATTTTGAATTTTAAATTTGTTTAAAAAATATTTGAAAAATTACATCCCATAGGGTTCAATGTATTTCTCATTTTCAACTCCATTCAATCCAAAACTAATCGGGTGTTATTATTCATTTACATTCCCATATATCCCACAGACAGTCTTAAAACATACTACACTTTCATTTTGATAAAGTCATTTTTACGGCAGTTTTCCTGCGAACGGACAAAAAGAATGAAGTCATAAACACTTTTCAACTATGTTGGAAAATGTTAAAAATGCCATACATTTAAAATATTTTATTCTTAATCACATGACATGAAAATGTAAAAGTATCATAAAACAGTAAAATGTAACTTCTTCCTTATAAACAATTTTATGGAAAACAATTATATTAAATCAAACACATTTCAAAATATGTGCATCTTGATTGTTTATAACAAGAAAGATCAGACAGACAGACAGGCAGACAGACAGACAGACAGACAGACAGACAGACAGAATGAACAAAGTCATAAACACTTTTCAACTTTGTTGTAAAGTGTTAGAAACATGAAAAAGAAAATCAAATTCCTTCTAAATAGTAATACACAGACAGAAGAAAAATTATTGCTGAAAATGGAATTAATGTTACCAAAAATATATTATAGCTACTACAAAATATATTATAGCTACTACAAAATATATTATAGCTACTACAAAATATATTATAGCTACTACAAAATATATTATAGTTATCAAAAACTATCTTCATCACATTTTAGTGCCTGTGATAGCTTTTATTCATTATTTGTGACATATTTTAGTGCCACTGTAAATTAATATTACAGTTCGTTTTTTGTATTGCTAAGTCGCTAGGAAAAAATGAATGCAAGATAAAAAAATTTTAGTGATGGTAGAAAATAATAAGACAGATCAATCATGCATAAAGCATTGATTATGAAACTAAACTAAAAGGCAACTAAAAGGCAATTTCCAACTAAAAGGCAATTTTACTTAAACATCTGTAAAATGCGATACATTCAGTGTGGATATATTTAAAATTATCACAAATACTACAATAATTTATTATATTTTAAATCTTCATCGAAAACAAATGAACTTTATTTAAATAATTTCATCGAAATATAAATCGACTGGCTCTTTATATAAAAGCAGTGAATATTTCAATCATAAACATTTTTCAATTCCTTTCATTCAGCGGCCATATTTTTAAAATTATCACAATACTACAATGATTTATTTTACTTAAAAACTTGAAACCATGGAGGTAAAAGTACTTTCTAACTCCATGTTAGAAACTTCATCGAAAAAGCAATAATATAGAATCGACTTCTTCTCTATGTAAAATCAGTGAATGTTTCATTCATATCAGCTATATTGCAAACTCCAGAACTAAATAATTTAGCGTTAAAGGAATTCAGCGATACTTATACAACCCATCTTAGAGCTTGATGTCTTTATATTCTCCATACCTGAAAATTAGGCTTCGTTGTAAAAATAATTAAAGTGTGATGATAAGTTAAACTCAAAAATATTGTACTTGCGTTGGCGCAGTATATGGATGCACAAAAAAAAATTAGAAAATAAAGCGGTTTTAGGACGGATGCAACACTAAACATGAATTAAAAAAAACTTTAAAAATTACTATTTTGATACAAGATATATGTCATATTTTATTTTGAAGTGGGTCACGTGATCTTTTCATATAATATGGGTGCAGTCAATATTTTAATTTTTATTTAAAAATCTACCGAACATATTTTGCTGAAATTTATTTTATATATTTTATGGTATAATTTGAATATTTCGAATCAGTTTGTGAATTTTAAATTCGCTTAAAAAATGTTTAAAAAATTAGGTCCCATAGGGTTCAATGTATTTCATTTTTCAACCCGGGTTCAATCCAAAATTAATTGGGTGATATTATGCATTTACATTCCCATATATCCCATAAACCGTCTCAACGACATACTAAAATTTCATTTCGATATGTTGTTCGCACTATAACTGTCATTTTTACGGCAGTTATCGTGCGAACGGACAGACAGACAGACAGACAGAATGAACTAAGTCATAAACGATCTCCATTTTTTTAACTAAAGCTAAAAATTTCAGCTTTGTAGCTCAAGTGACGAAAATTTAAAAAAATCGATACTTTCTCTGTTTAGTGTAAAACGTCTTAATACACATTATATATATATATATATATATATATATATATATATATATATATATATATATATATATATATATATATATATATATATATATATATAAATATATATATATATATATATATATATATATATATATATATATATATATATATATATATATATATTTGAAATATGTAGTAATAAGAATTATGTAAAAATAAAAAAAATAAATAAAAAAACAATTCAAGTAATATTAACATCACCATAGAAGCAAATTCACGGCCACAATGCCGATAAGAGAAAAGAACAGCACCGTCCCAAATTCGATGATTAATCAGAACAAAATTCATCTTCAGGTCTGAGTATTTAATTCTAATTAACCCAAACAAATGCCTGTTTCAGATTAAGCAATAGCACATCACTATAAATGCTTAAACTCAGACTACAGGCAACAAGAATTGAAAAAATGAAAAAATGAAAGAATGAAAATGATACATTAAGAAAATTAAATTTATATAATTTATATAAATTTATATATATATATATATATATTTTATATATGGAATTTTATATATATATAGAATTTTATATAATATAGAATTATATATATATATATATATATATATATATATATATACAGGGTCTTTCAAAAGTCCGTATAAACTTTAAAAAATCATTAAAAATCGAAAAATCCTCGCATTGAGGTACAATTTGTACTATAAGTATTTTCAGGACGGGTTTTTTTTTTTTTTTTTTTTTTGACGTGAAAAAATTTTGTAGTTTAAAAAATCCCCTATAGGTGGCGCTTACCCGAATACATCTTCAAGAAGTATGCAAATGAGGCTGTTATAAAAGAACTGTAGTGCTATATAGATTCCTAATTTGATTCATTACTAAACGGTGCAAGGAAGAAGTTTTGGCGAGAATGTTAACTTTGATCGAGAAAGCCTTGTTAGTGAAGCTGTATTACGTGAGCGGCGAATCAGCATCAGATGCTTTTCGAAAATTCTGAATTAGGAAAAATCTGGAGAAAGGAGAAGGTCCTATCAATTGTTCAGTCTTATTTAGGCTTATCACACGATTTGACACGTAAAGTATGTTATTTTAATTGTCTTTCCAATGCGCTCAGCGCCACCTATATGTGATTCTTTAAACTACAAAATTTTTTCACATAAAAAAAAAACCCGTCCTAGCAACACTTATGGTACAAACCGTACCTCAATGCGAAAATTTTTTGATTTTTAATGAATTTTTAAAGTTTATACGGACTTTTTAAAGACCCTGTATATATGTACTCTATAACAAAAACATCGACGCACCAAGGAGGAGTTGTCCGATTGTAATGAAATTTCGTATGCAAAGATATTTTCAGCGAACATGCAAATTGTTGGTTTTATCATAAACTAGCAGCATACCCGCTCTTCGTACGGAGTATATAATATAAAGAAACTTAAAATTCACAATCATGTGTAAATTCTTGTAGTATACTAAATGACATTTTTAATCAAAATATTCTGTTAAAATATTTAATATAATGCTCCTAAAACGAAGTTTAAGAATATTTGTTCTCGCTATACAAAATTACCTTCAAAAGCACTTCTGAAGAAAAAAACATCCTGGGCCCCTTATGTAAGCAAGTTTACAAAAAAATATGGAATTGAATCAATATATGCAAAATATAAGCGTTAAAATTGAATGGGACCCGTACTAATAATATACGCGAATATTAGAAGATCTAACCTGTATTAGTAGATTACATATATAAATTGAAAATATCAATAAACCAGTAATCTTTAAATCTGAAGGCAGTCATTTATTCCAATATATGTCAAAATAAAAGTGCTGAAATTATATGGGAAGATGTATACCCGTAATACTTATAATGTCGTAGATTAGAAGATGTGTCCGATTATTAGTAGAAGATTACCCGTATTACAATATGAGTCTCAAATATCTTTGCTAAAATACAACAGACGACGTAATACTTTGAGAATATCAATAATCCCCTTAATCTTCATACCAGAAGGCCGTACTTGATTCCAATATATGTCAAAATATATGCCAATATACCTGTACTACTTATATTCTCGTAGGTTAGAAGGTATACCTATGCATTCCTAGAAGATTACTCATACATCGTACAATATGTGAGTATCAGCAATTTTTGCCGCAATAAAACAATGGCGTAATAACTTAAAAATATCGATAATCTCTGAATCAATAATCCCGCAAAATATCAATAATAATAAAGTTTAAACCTGAAGACCGTAATTGATATTATCCAGTCAAAAATGAAATGGCATTGAAATTTATTTTATATACATATCTTCATTATTCAAATCGGAAAAGTTTTAATAAAAATCGTCTGCCGCATAAACACAATGGATTTAAATCCGTTGCTAAGCGACATGGTATCATTTGCTAAAAATAAATTGGTGGAAAAAATATCGTCTAAATAATGCTATCTCTATGAAACGTTTGGCGACATTTTCGTCAATTTAACGACATTTTAAAAAATCGCCAAATTTATAGCCAAGTGGGACTGTAGAACTGACAGTCCTACATGTCTACAAATTGGCGAAATATCATCACAATACTATCCCCTAACAAAACACAATTAGTTTAATTTATTTAGCGCAGTTTTATCAATTTCAAGATATTTTTATGGATTTGAAAATATTTTTATCAATTTGGTGACATTTTAAAAATTCGCTGAATGTATTACTAAGTAGAACGGTTAGTCTGACAGATAAATGTTAACGAAACATCATTTCAGTACTCTCTTCTAACAAAACAAAATAAATTTCATTGATGTGAGTCGTTTTTATCAATTTGTCGACATTTCCGTCAATTTAGCAAAGTTTAAGAAAAAGTGAAAAATTAGCGATATCCCGCCAAATTCGTAGCTCTGAATTTGCAGATCTGAATGAAACATCCTGATCCTGTTTCTATATACTAAATGAAAACACTACAATTGTATTAGACGATATACCCGTTCTACTCTTTTTCTTCAACAATCGGCTAAAAGAATTTATTGGCCAAACACAATATATGGGTTTAGTAGCTAAACACAATATAAGCTTGAAAACTCTTTGCCAAAATAAATGAAAGTGATGTACGCAGTCAGCAATTAATATAATTAAAAGAAAAATCAAACCGTTCATTCATAAGATATAATTTTATATCCATTTATTTATTATTCAAATCGAAAAAATAATAATAAAAAGATTAACAAGCACATTTAATTTAATTGCGTTGCCGAGCAACATGATATATCCTCATAGAATGTTAAAATTAATTAACGATTTTGATTTCTTAATACTTTTCATTGTTGCATAAAAGCTTATAGGAAATAAACCATGGAGATAGATTTTCCATTTAAATTCATGTTTCAAATAATTCATGATTTCATATAGTGACTAATTTGCTCAAAAAATCTTCACCAAACTCAGAAATAATGTTTTATTTCATTTTGACGTTCTAAACAAACGATTTTCATCCTTTCCGTTTGGATCAACCACGGAGATAGAGAGTAGAACCCCTAGGAAAATGTTCCGTTTTTCATCAATATCTCATCAATATGTGTGTGTCCGTGAATCTGTGGAGACGATAACTGACGGACGGATGGACCGATTTTAACGAAATTTGGTACAAAAATCATAATCCGTAAACACTGGAAGCCTATTGTTTTTTTACGCAATCGACTGTTCAGAACCTCCCCTAAATACTCGAGTAAAATTTTGAAAACATCGTCAAAAAATAAAAACCGCTAATAAAATTACGCTAATAGACATTTCTTATGTAATTTTTCATTAGAAAACGATTGACATAAATTTTAGAGCGCTAACATGAACCGTTCCCGAGATATTGCACATTTTTCTAAAATATTATCAAAAAGTCATATAAAATTTAAAATAAATATTTCTTATTGAAAAACATGTTCACTTTTCATATGAAATACCATGCGATAAATATGGTCACATCATTCTCGTGGATATAAGCTCGTTCCATTCATGAAAAAAATACTTTGAGTAATACTTTTGTATTTGAACGCCAATAGTCATTTACCTGCTGTAAGAATAACTTATTTCGCTGTCCATAACGCTTGGCGAGATTTTGGAGACGAATTTGGTGCAATGTCACCAACTTGACGACTTTTTAAATGTTGATAAAATAACGAAATATTCGCCAAATGGATAAAAATGACGCTAAATCAATGAAAATGACGACTCATTGACGAAATTTCAATATCTTGGAAAGAATATAAATATCTACTATAAAAATTATTTTTTTTTACTGTAAAAATAGTAAATTCATTGCATTATATGAGGAAAGTCATGTGCTGCCTACACCAGATTTTTTTTTAATTTATGGGATATTTTGATAAATTTATTTGAAAAATGTGCAATATCTCGAAAACGGTTCATGCTAGCGTTCGAAAGTTTATGTCAATCGTTTTTTAAGGAAAAATTACATAAGAAATATATATTTGCGTAACTTTATTAATGGTTAATGGTTATAATTTTTCTGATCATTTTTTTCAAAATTTCACTCGAAAAATTAGTGGGGTTCTGAACATTCGATTGCGTTTAAAAACAATATGCTTCCAGTATTCACGGATTGTAGTTTTTGTACCGAATTTCGTTCGAATCGAGCCATTCGTTCGTCAGTTATCGTCTCCACAGACTCACTGACACACACACACACATACTTTCACACACACACACACACACACAGACAACACCTCAAAAATGGCTGATTCGTGCTCAGGGATGCTTGAAATGGGCTCTCACGTCGAAAACTGGAATTCGAATTTTCGACCCCGTCACAATATTTTCCTTATACATTATATGTACTATATAAGGAAAGTAATATCTGTATTTAAAAGTGAAGTATTACATTTAATCCAAGACAGCGTACGGTACATGTTAGTTTATTGTATTGCCTGTAGCACCACTGATTTAGTAATTTTATTATTCATCACAAAAAATGTATTTTACCTTGGAAAGTTTGTTTTTCCCCCTGGCATACACGTCGAGACGTAAAAGAGCGTGTTACTAAATCCAGGCTTCCTCTCATCTACCATAAAATTTCCGACCTTGGATGGAAATCAGACTTGTAAATTCGCTTTTGTTTTTTAAAACACCAAAGATTGAATCAAGTTTCCTGTTACTACACTGTGGGGTAAGCAGATCTACTTGCCAAGCAATCTTTCACTTGCCCCATCATCATCACTGGGATGAAAAATGAACGACAATTAATTTTTTGAGGGTTAATCAATATGTCACTTAAAAAACCATAAGAAACAAAGTTTCACGCTTTTACGTTGTAAAAGTTTTTAACTAACAGATGGCAACACAAATTTAGATTTTCTAATGTTAATTAATTTTAAATGACTTTTAGATATATCTCTCTGAAATATTTACCAACTGATATCATTTTTCCTTTCAATTATTATTTTGATGACTTCAAAAAGAAATCTGATGTGGGCAACACATGACTTTCCTTATATAATGCAATGAATATACTACTTTTACAGTTAAAAAAAATGTTATTCTTATAGTAGATACTTATTCTTTCCATGATATTAAATTTTCTTCAATTTGTCGTCATTTTCATAGATTTAGCGTCCTTTTTTTCAATTTGGCGAGATTTTTGTTAATTTGGCAACAATTAAAAATGTTGCCAAGTTGGCGACATTCCGCCAAATTCGTCCCCAAAATCTTGCCAAGCGTTATGGACGAAGAAATAAGTTACTCTTACAGCATATAAGAGAAGATTGGCGTTCAAATACAAAAGTATTACTCAAAGTATCTTTTTTCATGAATGGAACGAGCTAAATCCACGAGAATGATGTCACCGAATTTAACGCATAGTATTACATATGAAAAGTGAACATGTTTCTCAATAGGACATATTTTTTTTTATTTTATATAACTTTTTGATAATTTTTTTAAAAATGTGCAATATCTCGAGAACGGTTCATATTAGCGTTCTAAAATTTATGACAATCTTTTTCTAATGAAAAATTACATAAGATATGTCTCTTTGCGTAACTTTATTGGCGGTTTTGATTTTTTGACGATTTTTTCAAAATTTCACTCGAAAATTTAGAGGAGTTCTGAACATTCGATTGCGTATAAAAACAATAGGCTTCCAGTGTTTACGGATTATGATTTTTGTACCAAATTTCGTTAAAATCGGTCCATCCGTCCGTCAGTTATCGTCTCCACAGATTCACGGACACACACATACACACATACTTTCACACACACACACACACACAGACATCACTTCAAAAATGTTTGATTCGTGATCAGGGATGCTTGAAACGTGCTCTCCCGTCGAAAACTCGAATTCGAAATTTCGACCCCGTCACAATACTTTCCTTATACATTATGTATATAAGGAAAGTAATAAAGTAATCAAAAAAGTGTTGTCGCTTGATGTTTTGAATTGAAAAACAAAAATGTAAATTGTGAAAACAATAAATTGTACCACCGCATTTATTACTTTCCTTATATATATAATGTATAAGGAAAGTATTGTGAGGGGGTCGAAAATTCGAATTCGAGTTTTCGACGGGAGAGCACGTTTCAAGCATGCCTGATCATGAATCAAACATTTTTGAAGTGATGTCTGTGTGTGTGTGTGTGTGTCAGTGTTTCTGTGGAGACGATAACTGACGAACGAATGGACCGATTTGAACCAAATTTAGTACAAAAATCCGAATCCGTAAACACTGGAAGCCTATTGTTTTTATACGCAATCGAATGTTCAGAACCCACCTAAATTTTCGAATGAAATTTTGAAAAAATCGTCAAAAAAACAAAACCACTAATAAAGTTACGTAAATAGACATTTCTTATGTAATTTTTCATTAGAAAACGATTGATATAAATTTTAGAACGCTAACATGAGCCGTTCTCGAGATATTGTACATTTTCTAAAAAAATATCAAAAAGTCATATAAAATGAAACAAAAATATTTCCTTTTGATAAACATGTTCACTTTTCATATGTAATGCCATGCGATAAATTGGGTGACATCATTCTCGTGGATCTAGCTCGTTCCATTCATGAAAAAAGATACTCTGAGTAACACTTTTGTGTTTGAACGCCAGTAGTCATTTATCTGCTGTAAGAATAACTTATTTCTTAGTGCATAATGCTTAACGAGATTTTGGCGACAAATTTGGCGGAATGTCGCCAACTTGGCGACTTTTATGAAATGTTGCCAAATTAACGAAAATCTCGCCAAATGGATAAAAATGACGCTAAATCAATTAAAATGACGATTAATTGTCGAAAATTCTATATCTTGGAAAGAATATTAGTATCAACTATAAGAAAAACCTATTTTTTTACTGTAAAAGTAGCAAATTCATTACATTATATAAGGAAAATCATGTGTTGCCCACATCAGATTTTTTTTCTGTGTTCTTAACTTTTCAACTTTCATGGCTTTGCATATAGGATTTTATTGAATTCTAAACGTACGTTTTTGAAATATAAATGTTTAAAATTTAAAGATTTTGAATTTTGATTCATCTGGCATCCAACATTGCATCTTCTACGTCTTTAAGAGAAGAAAAACAGCTTCCCATTCACGTATCCTGCTGTAATCAATGTTCTCTAGACATGTTTAATGATATTCATATCTGCGAACAATGGTGACCATCGCACTTTGATACTATTCAAAACTACAAAATTATCCTCAAAATTTTCTAATTGTCCTCTTGATTACTATTGTAAATATACAGGGTGGCCATAATTAAAGTAGAGATGTTTAGAGACCGATAGTGAGAAAACTGTTGGACCAAAAAATCGTTCGAAATTTTGCCACCGAGGGCCAAAGTGATTCTGTAAGGTACATTTTTGGAGTAAGATAGGCATTGGAAGTGCAGAAAGTTTCGTCAATGCTGAGAGGTATCGAACAATGCTGGTGAACTTTGTTATTCCACAACGTTAACAACGTGGATGTCTTGAACTTAAGATATTTATGCAGGATGGAACACCCCCTCATATTGGATTGCGCGTGCAGGAAGTCCTACGACAGCATTTTAACAACCGAATAATTAGTCGAGAGTTTCCTATGAAGTGGTCAGCCCGTTCGTTTGACCTAACCACTTATGACTTTTGATTTTTGGATCATGTAAAGCTCTTGGTATACCAAGAGAATATGGATAATGTAACCACTTTGAAGGACCGAATAATATTGCACGCAAGCAAATCAATGGAAATCTGTTGCATTCTGCAGTAGAGAATGTTTAGAGAATGAACTTTTTGAAACATATGCAAGGAAAACACATTGAATCGCACATGTAAATGATGCCAATATAAAAATAAATGTCATACGTATGTAAATGTAAGATGCAAATGTAAATATAAAATGCACTAAATGCGTATAAAATGTAAATGTGATATCCTTTTCAAAATGCATGTAAAATGTTAACTTTCTGTACTTCCAATGCCAGTCTTACTCCGAAAATGTATCTTACAGAGCCACTTTGGCCCTCGGTGGCAAAAATTCGAACTATTTCTTTTTTCTTTTAAAAATCAAAACCCCATGGTCTAAATAGTATTTACTGCATATTTTGGTTGAGTTTGGCCCAAAAGTTTTCTCACTCTCGGACTCTAAACACCTCTTCTTTAATTATGGCAACCCTGTTCATTTGTATCGTTCAATCTATTAAGAACTGCGTTCCATATAATGGTCAAGATCACAAACTCATACTTTTCCATCTTATTCACCAAAACCATTACTGCGTGCCAATGGACTGCCATTGCTATTTGCAGAGATAAATTTCAAAACGAAGATAATCATTTCATAGTTTCCTCCGCAGCCCTCGTTGTATCACGTCTGGTTGATCATTTTGTACTAGTCAATGATTTAGAAACAATAACATGCAACGCTCTGTGAGCGATTTTCACTAGTTGGATTATGACGAAAAAATGTGTAAAGTATCTAAATTAAATTGTAAAATGAAGCACTGTCATAGCACCTTCACTAGCACATAAACCGATGAAATTCACAGAGTGTGCCAGACAAAGAACAAATTTGACTAATGGATAAACATTTTTTATCCTTTTTGCAACCCTACATAATTTTCAGCCATATTGCCCGCATTGTCCTAACACTGTCCCCGATAATCTGATATAGGATTATCTAAATCATTTAAGATACTTAGCTTAACATTTAAGATACTTAGCTTAACATTTAAGATACTTAGCTTAACATTTAAGATACTTAGATTAACATTTAAGATACTTAGCTTAACATTTAAGATACTTAGATTAACATTTAAGATACTTATCTTTGTTAAAAAAATTTCCTCGTGTCCCTCAATAGCAACAAATTTTAGTAATATTTCTACTAGAGTATCATCTTTAGTGCGTAATGAAATTTGTGTGGTATATCTGGCATCGAGTCAACACCTAAACCGTAAGGGAAACTTAAGCAACGTGAATAAGCACAAATAAAATAATATTGCAGCATTCAGCTGTTTCGAGAATACGTTGGATCCCTTTCGTTAGTGCAAGAGAACCAACAAACCCAAAGTCTAAAGAAAAACGGGTACAAAGGTATAGCGTTGTTTCGTCATTTATGAAGCGCCTCGCAGGTTATGCCGTATCTTCGATGTGTGCGTTGAGTATCTTGAAGCTTTGACATCAGTTGGCTGGATTGCAGGTGTGCAGATAGTCCATAGGGACCACCCACAGCGGGCGGAGCAACGGGATCTGCTTTTCCTGTTGGTCAAGAGAACTGGAGCACAACTTCGAAGAACTGTCCTGCAAGGCAGAGTTAGTTCAAGTTATGGGGAAAGTTTGAGGTTTTTTGATCTGCAATTAGTGTGATTATATCAAAGGTCAAAAGACCTTTGATATAATCGTAGACCCGATTCAAAAGAATCGGGTCTACGTCTGCTTTAATTATTTTGGTGATTTGATTTAAGAAGTTCCTGACATCATTGATATTGAAATAATCTTGTATTTCTTTAAAGAATTTAATGAATTCCAGAAAGAGGTTAGAGGTTTGATTTGAAGATTTTGGGGCATCTGAGTGCGTGTGGGCCACGTGCTCTTCAGAACTTGGTGTTCTTGTCTCGGCACGCGCCATCGCCACGTTGTCTGTAACAATTTCGAGGTTTTGTGATTTAGGGAGCTGTGGAAAGTTTTCCATGCTCAAGTTTGAATTTTCTGATCTATTGATACGAAGGTTTTGGGGTTTGGTTTTAGGTTCCTGGAACTTGTTACGGTTCCAGGGGTTTTGGGGGCAGAGCCTAAAGTTGGCGGGGTGGGCCCCACCACAATTAGCACACTTTGCCAGAAGGTCCCTAGGCTTAAGGCATTCGCGAGTTTGATGGTTTTCTCCGCATTTTAAACACCTGGCGGGAAGCGAGCAATTATCCGAAGAATGGTTATAATTTTGACAATTGTAACAAATTTTTACTCCTTTTGATTTGAAGCGAAGGGATTTCGTCCAGAAAAGAGCACCAGGCGCAAAGCGCGTAATTATTATAGCTTTATTATTATTGCGTATTTTATTTGAAGTATGGGTTTCGTCCAGAAAAGAGCACCAGGCGCGAAGCGCCTTTAATCTCCAATCTCTAGGTGTGGTTCTTATCTTCATACTGTGACATTATTTCATTTGCCCATAGTTGGAGGTTCGAGGTTTTTGATTTACTGTTTTTATTATTTGACTTAGCTCCTAGTGTGGCAGTTTGTTGCACATTTAGAGTTTGAGTAATTTTGGGGAGTTGATGCAGTTCTAAGGATTTCCTATCAATTTGGCAGTTTAAGGTTTAAGAACATTTTTTTAGAAAACATTGATCGAGTTTTAATTTAATATCAACTATTTAAATTGGGACTTACCTAATTCCGATTTTCAATATTAAGTACCGCGCGGGGTCTCTTACGTGATTTGGCTTTGCGATGATCATAGTCATGCAGATTGAATAGTAGTTCATTTGGAACAGATGGCAGATTTTTATAGAATTTAAGCGCTAGCTTTTTAATTTGGGCTCTAACAGTTTTTATTTTGAAGTCTTTCCTAATTACCGAGTTTCTTAAGTATCTAGGAGCTTTCCTTATAATCCTTAGGGTTTTGTTTTGTTTTGTCTCTAGTAAGTCTATAGTAGTTTTACAGGCATATCCCCATACGGGTGCTGCATACAGCATTCCCGGGCGGATGACCGATTTATAAATTAGGAGTTTATTTTGATAACTTAGATTTCCGTTTCCTATCATTGGGTATAAGGCTCCTGTGGCCATATACGCTTTTTTGATTAAGTTCGTTACGTGCTGTTTCCAGGTTAGGTGGGAATCTATCGTTACACCTAGGTATTTAGTAGATTTTTCCGCTTTTAGGGCATGATTGTTTATGTACAGAGGCGGCGGAGGTTTACGTTTTCTAGAGAAATAAATCCAATGACATTTATTGGGGTTTAATTTTATTCGCCATTTTTCCAGCCATGTTTGGAGTATGTCTAAGTGTTGTTGTAGCTGTCTGTGCATTACTGAGACGTAAGGATGTTTTGCAAGTATCGCACTGTCGTCTGCATAGAGTGCCAGCTCCGTGTCTAGGGTCCTGGGGATGTCATTTAGATACATGTTAAAGAGTGTCGGGCCCAGGATGGATCCTTGCGGTACACTACTTTTAATGAGCTTGGGTGTAGACAAGTTATCTTTTACTCTAACTTGGAAGTGTCTGTTATTTAGGTATGAGATTAAAAGTTTGACAAGTGCGTCAGGGACTTTTAGAGTGATCAATTTGTATGCTAATCCACAGTGCCACACTTTATCAAATGCTTTTTGTATGTCAAGAAAAATCGCAGCTGTGGGTGTCTTACTATTAAGTCCAGAAGATATGTACTCTACCACTCTCAGCAATTGATGAGTGGTGGAGTGTTTTGGCCGAAATCCAAACTGCTCCGGAATGATAATATCATTCTCACTAAGGTGCGTGTTCAGTCTATTAAGAATTATTTTCCAAGTAATTTTACTAAGTGTCGGTAGTAAGCTGATTGGTCTGTAGTTGGCTGGAATTGTGGCATCCTCACCAGGCTTATGGATCGCTATAATTATCGCTTCCTTCCATTCTTTGGGGAAATAATTTAGTTTTAGTATTTTGTTTATTAGGGTGGTCAAGTAAAATATTATATTTAAGGGTAGGTTTTTGACCGCAATATTCTGATTTTGTCGTGCCCTGGGCTTTTACGGTTTTTAAGGTTTTTGATGATATCAATTATCTCTTGCGGGGTGGCTGGGTTAATCTCAGCCGTGACCGGGGAGTTCCTGAAGTTGTTTAGAGTTTGCCTAACCATTCTTAGGGTGTCCTGACACATTAGATCGTGGTTTGGTTCAAATTGCTTTTCGTAATACCTAGCAAGCGCCTCTGCTTTTTCTTCGTCTGAGTACGCGATTTTAACGCCATCTATTAGTGGCGGGAGTTTAATTTGAGGTTTTCTGAGTCTTTTAGCGAATTGCCAGAGCGATACGTCTTCAGGGCTGAGGGATTCAATTAACTCTTTATACTGATGCTGCTTTTCTGCGACAATTTTATCCCTGAATTTCCACGTGAGTCTGTTAAGCTCCCTTTTGAGGGTAGGGTCTCTATTAGCCTGCCATGTCTTACGCATTCTGTTCCTTTGCCTAACTAATTGTTTGACACGGTGGGAAAGTGTGGGCATTTTTGGTGACTCACGATGTGTTGTGGCAGAGGCAATGGCTCTCTTGATTTCTGTTGTGAGTGTGTGTGTGGCAGAGTCAATATCCGCCGTGCTCATAATGTTGGGTACTGCCAAGTGCGGCTCAAAAAGTGCTCTTTTGAAAACGTTCCAGTTCACCCTCTCTGGTCCCAGAGAGGCTGGAAGGGGAGTGTTCAGATCGAATGTCACCAATACCGGTAAATGATCCGAGTCGAATTCATCAAGGGTATCGATAGTGTGAGCGTATTCTATGTTTCTCGTTAGGACAAAGTCTATGAATGAGCCATTGGCACCTGAGAAGCAGGTTGGTCTCGACGGTGCAATGATGTTGGTGTTTGTTGTGTTCAGTAATCTGTGTATCTGTGTACCGCGTATGTTGGCTCTCCTGCTGCCCCACGCTCGGTGGTGTGCATTGAAGTCGCCCGCGAGTATTGTGTTTGGATATCGCGAGAAAAGCAGTTCCAGCTGCGCAGCTACATTTATACCACTCATGTTTTTGACATATATTGAAGTTAGGATAAATGGGTTTACATTATTTATTTTAATTTTTATGCTAGTATTTTCTACTCCTTGAAGATTTATGTTGTTTATTTCCTCGTGGGGAATATTTCTTTTGATATATATTGCTGTTCCTCCATGGGAGTTTCTAGCAGTTGTATTTGAGCTTAGGTTGTGATAGCCAATATAGTTTGCTATATTTAGTTTTTTATTTTCTCTAACTTTAGTTTCCTGAATTAACAGGGCATCTACATCATTTTCATTTACGTAGCTCCTAAGTTCATTTATTCTTGGAGATATGCCGTTCGCATTCCAAAATATTATTTTAAAGCTTTCTTTTTGGGACCTAGCCATGGCGGATTTGATTCTCACTGTTATTTTTAAAGTCCGCGATTAATTTAAAAGCCTCAAAGACCATTTGCATTGGATCACTCTTTTTTTGTATTAGCTCTGCGAACTGCATCAACAGGTGTTTTATTGCATCTAGGTCGAACATGGTGATAAACCCTCTGATGAGGTTGAGGATTTCATCCATCTTTTCATCATTGGTTTTACCAGCAGGTTCAGTCTCAGCTTCCATATCCTCAGCCTCAACCGCGGTTTGGTCATTTTTGTGAGTATCCTTTTGGACCTCAGTAGTTTTTTGCCTTTTTTCAACCGTTTTTTCTAACAGCTGGGTTTGCGCGAGCTCTTCCTCTCTTACTCGTTTTGTTTTGGCTTCACGTGTTTTGATTTCTTCTTTTGATTTAACATATTGATTTACAATTTTAGCTTCTAGTTCCGCCTGTCTGGCTTTTTCGGCTTCCTTTCTCTTTATAATGGCTATAGTAGCCAGTTTTACTTCTTCCGGAGTCAATTCTCTGGAAGACGAAGGTTTGGGGGCCTGCTCTTGCACCGATCTGGTGGGTGCTGAAGATTGGTATCTATTTTGCTGTGGCACAGTGTGCGAGGAGCCCTGAGGGGGTGCCTGGGAGTTTAATCCGAGGGCCTTTTGTCTCCAAGGGGGTATCTGATTTTGGGGAGGGGGGGCATACCCCGGTGCCTTTCCTCTGTTCCAGGGGTTCTTCGGGCATTGCCTGAAGTTCGCTGGGTGGTCTCCATTGCAATTTGCACACGTAGCCTTCTCAGACCTAGGTCTCTGGCAGTCCCGTGTGAAGTGTTCTTCAGCACACTTAAGGCACTTAGGTGGCATACTGCAGTTCTCCGAGGAGTGATTGAACTGTTGGCACCGGTAGCAGATTTTGAAGCCCCGTGCTCTGAAGGCCTCTACCTTCACAGCCAAGTAACCTAATCTTGTTAGTCTGTAGACCCTCTGCCAGTCTTTTTTTTTTATTTGAAGAAGATGATACAAAGGGGGATAATATACCCAAGACCTGGATTAAGAGCGAACCAATCAGAAACCAGCATGACGAATAGTTAAGATAATAGGAAACGAGAAACAACACAATTGATTGACGGGCGCCAAGACACAAAAGATAACTCGACAAGGCGTGTCAAGTCCGAACAAGAATAGATGAGACGAACAATACGACACATAAGACAAATGAATAGAATGAAGAAAAGAGAATGCACACTGCCAGACAGTGGACGAAAAAGGGATACTGGACAAGTCATTAACTAAATTACTAGAATTTCTCTGTATTTTTCTATTAAAAGAAGTAAAGATCATAGATCGATATGCATTTTTGTATAATTCTTGCTGAAGAAAATTCAAAACTGTGACCAAATTGGTAGCAATATTGAGCAATTAGAGATATATTAAATTCCTGTTTTTTGACATAGTTTTTATGTCCTTTAATACGATATTTTAAAACACGTTTAGTTCGACCAATATAAAAAAAAACACTGGCAGGAAATACTGTAAATGCCCCAACTATTAAAATTTCTAAAGGGTCTTTAAGGTTAGAAAATCTGAGTTCATTATACGGTTTAAACACAATATTGAATTTGAATTATTTAAGGATTTTAGCAATCTGCTGACTGATTTTTGGAAAATATAGTAAAATGATAGTGTAATTGAACTATTTTTCAGAAGTTAATTCGGAGTAATATTTAGAACATTTTTGAATGGCACGATCAGCAATGTTAGAAGAGAAAGCACGATAGACAGCAACAGCTTTTAAGTAATTAATCTCCGAATTGAGCAAATCCATAGCAGAATAAATACTCAAAAAACGATAGACAAACGTATTGAAAGCAGCAATTTTTTGATTAAGTAGGTGGCAGGAATTTCTATGTAGAGGTAGAAAGACCGAAAATCTATATAAATAAAATTGAAAATCTGTCTGTCTGTCTGTTTGTCCCATCATCACGAGAGAACGGCTAAACCGAATTTGATGAAATTTTGTGGGTAGCCTAGAAATAGCCCCACTTAAAATTTAGTCTGTGTTTTGAGTTTCTACGAGCAGTGATTCTCGAGATATTAGTAAAAAATGAAATTTTGGTTTGTCTCATCAGCACGGAAAAACGGCTGATCTGAATCTAATGAGATTTTTTGGATAGCCTTGAAATAGCGTCCCATAAATTTAGTTCAAGTTTCGAGTTTCTAAGACCAGGAGTTGTCGAGATATTAATGAAAAACCGAACTTTTTCCTAAGAGTTCTACTCTCCAACTCCGTGGTTTATCCAAACGGAAAGGATGAAAATCGTTTGTTTAAAATGTCTAAATGAAATAAAACTTTATTTCCAAGTTTGGTGCAGGATTTTTGCATTAATTAGTCACTATCGGAAAACATAAATTGTTTAAAACATGAATTTAAATGGAAAAATCTACCTCCATGGGTTATCTTTCACAAGCTTTTACTTAACGATGAAAAGTATAAAGAAATCAAAATGGCTATTTAATTTCGCATTTTATGAGGAAGATCCTATCTTATATCATCTTGCTCGGCAAAGGAATGAAATTAAATGTGTTGCTAATATTTATTATTATTTTTTCTATTTGAATAATAAATAAATGGATGTAAAAATATATTTTCTAAATGAACGGTTTGATTGTTCTGTTAATTATATAAATTGCGGACTGCGTACATGACTTTCATTTATTTTAGCAAAGAGGTTTCAAGCTCATATATTGTGTTTAGCTAATAAACTCCTATATTGTGTTTACCCAATAAATTCATTTAGTCGATTGTTGAAACAGAAAAAAAGTAGAAGGAGTGTATCTTATACAATTTTAGTGTTTGCATTTAGTATATACAAACGGCATCAGGATATTTTATTCCTCAGATCTGCAATTCAGAGCTACGAATTTGGCGGAATATCGCTAACTTGGTAACTTTTCTTAAACTTTACCAAATTAGCGGAAATGTCTCCAAATTGATAAAAATGACGCAAATCAATGAAATAACATTTGTATTTTTAGAATACAGTACTGAAATGATGTTTCGGTAGCATTTGTCGATCAGTCCATCCATCCTACTTAGTATCACATTTAACGAATATTTTTAATATCACCAAATTGATAAAAAATATTTGTAAATCCATAAAAATATCATGGAATTGATAAAATTGCGCTTAATAAATGAAATTAATTGTGTTTTGTTAGGGGATAGTATTGTGATGATGTTTCGTCAATTTGTCGCAAAATGGGACTATCAGTTCTACAGTCCCACTTGGCGATAAATTTGGCGATTTTTTAAGTTATCGCTAAATTGACCAAAATGTCGCCAAACCTTCCATGGAGATCGCATTATTCAGACGATATATGATTTCCATAAATTTATTTGAAGCAAATGATATCATGTCGCTTAGCAACGGATCCAATGTGTTATGTGCCATACGATTTTTATTAAATCTTTTCCGATTTGAATAATAAAGATATGTATATAAAATAAATTTCATTGACATTTCATTTTTGGCTGGATAATATCAATTACGGTCTTCAGGTTTAAACATTATTATCATTGATATTTTCGAGGACTGTTGATTCAGGGATTATTGATATTTTCAAGTTATTACGCCATTGTTTATTTATGACGAAAATTGTTGAAACTCATATATAGTACGTTGTACGAGTAATCTTCTACAAATGCACGGATATATCTTCTAATCTACGAGAATATAAGTAGTACAGGTATATTGGCATATATTTTGATATATATTGGCATATATTGGAATCAATTACGACCTTCTGGTATAAAGATTAAGGGGATTATTGATATTTTCAATTTATTACCTCATCTTTTTTATTTTCGTAAATATTTTTGAGACTGAAATTGTAATACGGGTAATCTTCTACTATCACACTGGCATATTTTCTAATATGCGACAATATAAGTAGTACGGGGTTGCATATATTGATTCAATTCCTTTTTTTGTAAATTTGCTTACAAAAGGGGCCAGGATATTTTATTCTTCAGATCTGCCAGTGAAGACAATTTTGCATAGTAAGAACAGATATTCTTAAACTTCTCTTTAGGAGCAATAAATCTAATATTTTAACAGAATTTGCACATGATTGCGAATTATAAGTTTCTTTATATTATATATCCCGTACGAAGAACGGGTATGCTGCTAGTGGTTTGCTAAAGACAGTGGTGATAAATTCATCACCGTTGTGGGTGACCAAGGCATACAAAAAAGCAAGACGATTGTCCTTTTTCCAATTTATAGGTGCACTGAATGCAAGAATCAATGGAATTCAATGTATCCAAAATACCATCGATATCATTAAAAGTGTGATCTAGAAGAGCAAAACTGTCGTCAACATAACGAACATAAAAAAACATGATAATTTCAAAAAGCTTAACTTGAAAATAATGTATATAGATGTCATTGAGACTGAGTGGATTACCTATAGCCAAGCCATATACTGCATAATTTATTATGAAAGACCAAAGAAGTTTGGGATAAACAAGTGCTGGTAGGAGAAACTAGCTTATCAATTTCAAATCCAAAGAAATGGAAGTCATACACAATCGTTTCCTCGCCGGGCGCAGTAGCCCATTGGTTAGCGCGCTGGAGTTGCACTCGGTAGGCCCGGGTTCGATTCCAGCCACTGCCAAAAACTGCCGCCGTGTTCACTCGGAGTACGATCACGTTAAACATGTGGGTCCGTAAGTCCTCCCGAGGGGTTGGTGGTAAGGGAAGGAGGGTACGATCCCTGTGAATGCCTCCCCCACTGGGTTCCGGTCTAAATTGTGTGGCACTTCCCGGCCGTCCAAACTGTTACCTTACACCTTTCTGGTAGGTCGGACGGTCTGGGTCTCAACAACAACAACAATCGTTTCCTCAGACAGGACAATGCACCCTTAACAGGGACAGGGTAAACAATGACTTGACATCAAAAGGGGCCACTGTCAAACCACAAGAGTTTAAATTATGAATTTCCTTCACAAATTGGGAAGAATTTTGGAAAGTAAATATGTTATTACAAAGTAGAGGCGAGAACCTAGAAACTTTTTTTTTTAATTAATAGCCAAGCACTTGACTTTCGTCATTCGCCTTTGGGCCGCGGCCAGAACGTGAACCATTTAGCCGTCCTAAGACGTTGCCCCAGGCGCACCAGAGGAGGGCGGAACACACTGCACCCACAACACAAACATCCATGCCTTACGTGGGACTCGAACCCACAACGCGGCGATCGAGCGATTGCTGTGGAACCTAGAAACTAAATGTTTATCTAATTTGTAGACAGCAGTAACAATATTAGAAACAATGCGTCTAAAAGGAACACCAGATTTATGAACTTTGGGAAGAACGTATAATCTGGCACAATTGGCCACAGAAGGAATCAAAGACTTTTTATAATTTTCAGGAATTACACTGGAAGATTCAATGGTTTATATAATTTTTTTTAAATCAGAACTACTAGGACTCTTGCGAATAGCAAAATAGAAACCTCCGTTGATTAAATTTTCAACTTTTTCAGCATACAAAGTTTTATCCAAAACAACCATCTGACCACCCTTGTAAACCTTAGTAATTACTAAATCAGGATTGTTATGTAATGCATTGAAGTTGTCTTTTTTAGATTTGTTATAATTTCATTTTGAAATATTACCATCGAATTTGACAGTGTTGTCTAATAGCGTCCTTTTGGGAGGTAGATAAATCGCCGAATTTGAAAGATTTTTCAACCGTGGCGATAAGACTAGGGACCAACAATTTAGGAGTAACAGCAAAATTGTTTTAAGATATTAATTTCAGTTTTGTTAAGGGAAACCTTAAATACAATTACTATAGAATTTTCATTAACAACCGGGAAAAGTATTGTTAGAACAAGAAGAAAATGTTCACAAAATTTCAAAAAAAAAAAATTTCCACAGAAGTCCTATGTAAAGTAAAATTATTAGCCACCCTATGCTAAAAACCGTCTGGCAGAGTGAATTGTAAAATCACCACACCCCCTTTCCTTCATTCTATTCTTTTGGGACTCTTATGTGTCGTATTGCTCGTAGTGCGTACATATGGGTTGCATATATTCACAGACAGATCAACAGCACACCATTGGATCAACCGACAAATCAATGTACCGACCATCAAACCGATGAAACGATTTCGAACAGAATATGTATAGTGTTTTTACTTTCCTAACAATAAATAGTATATGTAAAGATAAAATATCATGATAGGGTTAAAAAGCCGTTTCACCGAAGGGCAACAGGAAGGGCCGCAGTCACCGAAGGGCTTCTGGAGGGTCAGGAAAGACGAAAGCATGTTAGATAGTATGCGAAAATACGCAATAATAATTACGCAAGCATCCGATTTTCCGTGAAGTTGGCAAGACAATCATCTTAAAAATGCGTCTTTTTTGTTCTATTTTGCTTCTCTTTCGAATTGCGCAATGCATTGCAAACAGTTTTATTACTGTTTAAATAATTGTAAGATAATGGCACTTTCAGTTTCAGTTTTACGCACAGTCATGACTTTACAATGCAGTCTTGGTAAACGTGATGAACATATAGTATCACTAAGCAATATATTGTCATAAACAAATATTGTGCAATACGTCCTTGTTCTAATCTGGAACATAATGGGAAGGCATTAACTGGGTATTTCCAGCTTTTAAACGGCTTTTCGTCAACTTGATTTGTAAATAGATAATTTCTCACATGGGGAAAACCCAGCTTCCCTGATATAAAATGCAAACCATGATTCAAAACTTCACCTATGAATCAACGGACCCCGGAACTGTTGTCAACATTAATTTTTAACACTTTCAAACATTGTTGACAAATGTTTATGACTTTGTTCATTCTGAGTGTTCGCACAAAAACTGTCGTAAAAATGACTTTATAGAAAGGAAATTTTAGTATTATATTATATTTTCTCATTCAAGTGTTTCATAATCAATGCTTTATGCATGAATAAACTTTCTTGTTACAAGTTGCAATGCCTATATCTCGAGAGCTAAAAGTTCTAGATATAAAAAGTAAAGGAGTTATTTTGTAGCCCTTTAACATCCCTATGAGAACATGCAATTTACAATTTTGGATTAGCTCCTTAGTTTGTGGAATATGGTGGTTGTAATTTCAATATTTTAATATTTTGAGCTATTTTGGAAATAATTATATAACTCAATTATATAGATCAATAAAAGGCTATGTATTTATATAGGTTTCCAGAGCTATTTTGAACAGCAAAGGACTGCAATAATTCGAAAATAGCCATCCAATTAGTTGGATATTTCAAAGTAGACATCAAGAACCATAGAAGGCAAAGTTATTAGACTTTATGCAGATGCCGTTCAACTTAAAACGTGCATCAGCTCCTATAAGATATATTACGTGCTCGCAAACTTGCATAGACATCATAAACAGAAAATCAGTCTACTATTAGGGTCGCTCCCAAATTTTTGGAAATATTAATATAACACAACTATAGATCAAATGGCCAATGTTCATGTATTTGACTCGGTTTTCAGACATGTTTTAATAGCAAAGAACATCAGTAATTCGAATATGGCCATCGGGAGTTATGACCATATGGCATATCAAGTCTATGGAGTTGCATATATATTTGATATTTGCTCGTAAGAAAAAGCAAGTTATTTTGATTATGTATCTTACTTTAGTTACCATAGTATCATAGTATCTGTTGCAAATGAAAAATATAGAGATTGAAGATAACGACTAAACTTATTACGAATTGCTATTCTCCGCAATGAACTCCCGGGAAAATACCACGTAACAGCTATGTCGGGCGGACGTAGTTATCACGTGGTATTTCCCTGGAGTTTATTGCGATGAATATGCACTCATTTATTCTCGTAACTTATTGAACTTTATTGGATTTTACTTCGAAAAGTCATTTCGGCTCCATCGGAGTGGAGCCACCGCTCATTTTTATTCGAATATGTATGTGTATTACGCTGAATTGGGAATGCCGTACACACTCGCCGCAAGCACGTTTTTGTGGAAGTTTCCTTCAGAGCAACTCAAACATGTGTCACCCCTTCCCTAGCTCATGTACAAATAAATGTGTATTAATGTAGAGGGAATTTGATAATGGAAAATTAAAAAACAAAAAAGTTCAATCATGCATAATATATTTACTATGAAACACTTTCCAACTGAAATGCAAATTTATTTAAACATCTCTAAAATGAGATATATTTATCGTTGATACTTTTTAAATTATCACAGTTCTACAGTAATTTATTATACATGAACACTTCAAACTTCAGTGGAAAAGATAATTCTAGTTACACAATATGAACTTTATTCAAATGACGTTATCTCGAAATATATATCGTCTGCCTCTCCATGTAAAATCAATGAATATTTCATTCATATCACTTATATTTCAAACTCCAGAGCTAAATAATTGTGTGTGAAAAAATTCAGCAATTCTTATACAACTCACCTTATAATCGCTTGATTTATTTACATTCGGCATTATTTAAAATTGACTTCGTTATAAAAATAATCAAGTTTAGGGATCATTTAAAGTAAAAAAAATTGTAATTGCGTTGGAATAGAATTTAGATACACAGATAATACGCAAACATAAAGCGGCTTTAGGGCGGCTGCAACACTAAATATAAATTTAAAAGATTTTTTAAAATCACAAACTTTACACAGCCGGAAAAAAAATGAAGGCCATATTTTATTTTGCAATGAGTCACGTGATCTTTTTATATATCATGAGTGTAATTATTATTTCAATTTTTAACACTTTACAACATAGTTGAAAAGTGTTTATGACTTTGTTCATTCTGTCTGTCTGTCCGTTAGCACGATAACTGCCGTAAAAATGACTTTATCAAAATGAAATTTTAGTATGTTTTTCAGACGGTCTGTGGGACCTATGGAAATATAAATAAATAATATCACCCAATTAGTTTTTTATTCAACCCGGGTTGAAAAAATGAAATACATTGAACCCTACGGGACCTAACTTTTCAAACATTTTTTAAGCAAATTTAAAATTCACAAAATGCTTCGAAATTTTTAGGAAATATTCACATTATTCCATAAAATATATATAAAAAATTTCCGTTAAATATGTTAAGTAGTTTTTTAATTAAAAAATTATTTAATATACGGAAAAAAACAAATTCAATTAAATTCTGACTTTTGGGATAACTTCCAGAAAGAAACAAGAAAGATCAATCATGCTTAAAGCATTGATTATGAAACACTTTCCAACTTCAATGCAATTTTATTTAAACAAGTCTAAAATGCAATACATTCCTCGGTAATATTTTGAAACTTATCACAATACTGCATTAATTTATTATATTTGAAAACTTAAACCTTCATCGAAAAAAATGAACTTCATTCAAATGACGGCATTGAAATATAAATTGCCTGGTTTAAAGATCTCTAAAATGTATACATTCCTCGGTAATAGTTTTAGAATTATCATAATACTACGATAATTTATTATATTTGAAAACTTCATCGAAAACAACTGAAATTATTTCAAATGACGTCATAGAAAAAATAACACGCCTGGATCTCTCTATAAAAACAGGATTTCATTCATAACTTTCTCACATTCATTTCATTCATCACAATACTATAATAATTTATTTTATTTAAACATTTTATTTAAGACCATGTAGCTACAAATAATTAAACTCTATGCTTAAAACTTCATCGAAAAAAATCGTCCTTCTCTTTATAAAATCAATTAATATTTCATTCATATCAGCCATGCAGACTCCATGGACTAAATTATTTTGTGTTAAAAAAATACAGAAATTCTAATACAACTCATTTTATTGCTGTTTACATTTTACATAGGTGAAAAATAGGCTTACTTGTAGAAATAATCAAATTTAGATGAGCATTTAAACTCAAATATATTGTCATCGAGTTGTTTCAGTATGTAGATGCACAGAATTTAAGCAAAAATAAAGTAGTTTTAGGTCGGATACAACACTCAATATGAATTAAAAAGAACTTTAAAAAATCACGATTTTGAAACAAGATGGATGCCATATATCATTTTGAAGTGGGTCATGTGATCGTTTCATATCATGGTCACGTGATCGTTTCATATAAGAGGTGTAATTATTATTTTAATTTTTATTTAAAAAACTACTGAATATATTTCGCTGAATTTTTTTTTATATACTTTATGGAACAATTTGAATATTACCTAAAATTTTCGAAGCAATTTGTGAATTTTAAATCCGCTTAAATAATGTTTTTAACATTAGGTCCCATAATGTTGAAGGTATTTCATTTTTTCAACCCGGGTTCAATCCAAAACTAATTGGGTGATATTATTCATTTATATTCCCATAGGTCCTACAGACCGTCTGAACAACACACTAAAATTTCATTTTGATTAAGTCATTTTTACAGCAGTTATCGTGCTAACGGACAGACAGACAGAATGAACAAAGTCATAAACACTTTTCAACTTTGTTGTAAAGTGTTAAAAAGAGATATATTATATAATAAATATTTTTCCAAGAATTTAATCATTTTGTATATGAGAGAGGTTTCACATTTTAAAATAAATTTGGTAGATGACAATTTTTCAAATTGTTTTTTAATTTTATATAACTCTTCATGATATACTTATTTGATGGCATTTTTATTGCACTTTCCTACGTCCTAGGGAGTTAAAATTTGGTACACAGCTTAAATTTGTTGAACATTTTATTCTTCAAAAATTTGGTGGATCTTTAAATATAGATCATACATTTTTTTTCGAAATGGCCTGCAAATAATCCCCGTTCACTTCTATAAACCATTGTTGTAATATTGTTAAAAATTCTGATGTGGGCAGCACATGTCTTTCCCTGCAGACTCATATTCACGTTCTCTTTATTACTTCAATAATAATTTGAGTTTATCTGCACAAAATAACAGCCATAAGTATTTTAAATGACATTGAATTTGCACGTTAAACTTAAATTTGGTTCTTATTTGATAGCTGGACTTATTGTCAAATTTGGCGTAGCGAAAACGCAAAAAAACTAGAATATTTCAAGAACGGCTAGTCTTAGAGTAATGGGGTTAGTTTTATTCTTTTTGTTGTCAAAAATCACGTATAAAATAGGAATTTAATTGATATAATTGAGCACACGGAGTCCTTTATTTTTATATTTAACGATTTTTGCGGGCCATTTCGTAAAAATAGCCCGTTCCCTTTTCCTGAATCGTACTAGAATAACCTACAAATTATTTATGTACCAAATTTTGTTAAATTTGGTATATAAATCACTTGTAGGTCATTGAAATATTATACACCAAATTTTGGTAAATTTGTTCCATTAGTTTTTAGCTAGAGTGGATAAAGGCAATTTCTGTCGGTCATTTCGCAAAGAAGGCAAATTTTATTATTACGAATCGTACTATATTCTAATGAACATTAGGATTTCCCACAAAAAACATACCTACCAAATTTTATGAAATTTGGTCCATTAGTTTTTCAATTAGAGTGGATGTAATATCCTCACAGACACACAGAAAGATACATAGATACACTCTTACATACACAGACGTCTTCCTAAAAATAGGTTTTTCGTGTTCTAGAAGTCCCAAAACGTGTAGTTCCTTCTAAAATTCGAGTTCCGATCTTCGGCACGATTCCAATACTTTGAATACATACACACACACACACACATATATTATCTGCGTATCTGTGTATTATCTGTGTATCTAAATTCCGTGCCTATGCAATTACAATAGTTGTGATTTTAAATGAAATCTAAACTTTTATTATTTCTTCAACGAAGCCTAATTTTAACTTATGCAGAATGCAAATATCTCAAGCGATTGTAAGGTGGGTTACATTAGAATTGCTGAATTTTTTTCACACAAAATTATTTAGCTCTGGAGTCTGGAATACAAGTTATATGAATGAAATATTCATTGATTTTGCATAGAGAATCAGATGATTTATATTTCGATACAGTTTTAAATATTTAAGTTTAATAAATTACTGTAATACTGTGATAATGTAAAAGATATCACCACTGAATATATCACATTTTAAAATTTTTTAAATGAAATTGCATTTCAGTTGGAAAGTGTTTCATAATCAATGTTTATGCACGATTGATCTTTCTTGTTATTTTATAAACTGCCCAACCTATTTTGCTGAAGAAATGTGTATACAGGTTATGTGATAATGTGAATAATTCCTAACATTTTCAAAGCAATTTGTGAATTTTAATTTCGTTTAAAAAATGTTTGAAAAATTAGGTCTCATAGAGTTCATTCCATTTTATTTCATTATTTCATTTTTTCATCCCGGGTTCAATCCGAAACTAAGTGAGTGATATTATTGCTTTCCTTATATACAATCACGTATAAAGAAAGTATTATGACTAGGTCGAAAATTCGAATTCGAGTTTTCGACGGGAGAGCACGTTTCAAGCATCCCTGATCACGAATCGAACATTTTTGAGGTGATGTCTGGGTGTGTGTGTGAAAGTATGTGTCTTTGTGTGTGTGTGTGTGTGTGTGTTTGTCAGTGAGTCTTTGGAGACGATAACTGACGAACGAATGGACCGATTCGAACGAAATTTGGTACAAAAATTACAATCAGTAAACACTGGAAGCCTATTGTTTTTATACGCAATCGAATGTTCAGAACCCCCCCCCCCCCTCTAAATTTTTGAGTGAAATTTTGAAAAAATCGTCAAAAAATCAAAACCTTTAATAAAGTTACGCAGACATTTCTTATGTAATTTTTCATTGGAAAACGATTGACAAATTTTAGAACACTAACATGAACCATTCTCGAGATATTGCACATTTTTTAAAAAAATTATCAAAAAGTCATACAAAATTAAAAATCTGATGTGGGCAGCACATGACTTTCCCTGCAAACTTATATCCACGTTCTATTTATTTCAATTAAATGTAATTCACTTTTAATTCAAATTTCGTTCTCATTCGGTAACCGGGCTTATTTTCAAAGGTGGCGTAGGGAAAGTACGAAAAACTAAAATATCTCGAGAACGGCTAGTCCTAGTGTAATGGGGTTGGTCTTATTCTTTTCGCCGTTAAACATTACGTATTAAACGGGCATTTAATGGATATATCTGAGTATACCAAGTTCTTTAGTTTAGATTTTGAAGATTTTTGCGGGCCTTTTTGCAAAAAAAGGCAGGTTATTTTTTTCCGAATGGTACTAAAATCTAATCAGCACCAGAGTGACCTATACGTGACTCATCTACCGAATTTTGTGAAATTCGGTTCATTAGTTTTTCAGCTAGAGTGGATACAAGCTTTTGCGGGCCATTTCGCAAAAAAAGGCGGGTTCTTTTATTCCGAATCGTACCCAAAACTAATCAGCACTAGCCCCGCCCACAAGTGACTTACCTACCAAATTTTGTGAAATTCGGTCGATTAGTTTTTTAGTTACAGTGGATACAAAATCTGCACAGACAGACAGACAGACACACAGACAGACAGACACACAGACAGACAGACAGACAGACAGACACACAGACACACGCACAGACGTCACGCTAAAAATGGTTTTTTCGTATTCTAGGGGTCTCGAAACGTGTAGATCCGTCGAAAACTCGAGTTGTGATTTTCGGCATGATTCCAATACTTTCCCTATACATTACCATGTATTGCAGGGAAAGTAAAAAACATATATTTCCTATTGAGAAACATGATTACTTTTCATATGCAATACACTGCGACAAATTTGGTGACATCATTCTCGAGGATCTAGCTCATTCCATTCATGAGAAAAGATACTCTGAGTAATACTCTTGTATTTGAACGCCAATAGTCATTTATCTTCTGCAAAAATAACTTATTTCTCCGTCCATAACGCTTGGCGAAATTTTTGCGACGAATTTGATGGAATGTCGCCAACTCGACGACTTTTTTAAATGTTGCTAAATTAACGAAAAACTCGCCAAATGGATAAAAATGATGCTAAATCAATGAAAATGACGACTCATTGACGAAAATTCAATCTTTTGGAAAGAATATATAAATATCTACTATAAAAATAATCTAATTTTTTTGCCCACATCAGATTTTTCATTTTTATTCCCATATGTCCCACAGACCGTTTCAACAACATACTAACATTTCATTTTGATAGTTAAATTTACGACAGTTATTGTACGAAAGGACAGACAGACAGAAGAACCAAAGTCACTTTTCAACTATGTTGAAAAGTGCTAAAAACAGTGAATAACTCTGTTACTCGTTATAGATTGGCGTGAGACACACAAGCCTTCCGTCGCATTATTACTTTCCTTATATACATAATGTATAAGGAAAGTATTGTGACGGGGTCGAAAATTCGAATTCGAGTTTTCGACGGGAGAGCACGTTTCAAGCATCCCTGATCACGAATCAAACATTTTAAGTGATGTCTGTGTGTGTGTGTGTGTGTGAAAGTATGTGTGTGTGTGTGTGTCAGTGAGCCTGTGGAGACGATAATTGACGAACGAATGGACCGATTCGAACCAAATTTGGTGCAAAAATCACAATCCGTAAACACTGGAAGCCTATTGCTTTTATATGCAATCGAATGTTAAGAACCCCCCCTAAATTTTCGAATGAAATTTTAAAAAAATCGTCAAAAAATCAAAACCACTAATAAAGTTAAGCAAATAGACATTTCTGATGTAATTTTTCATTAGAAAACGATTGACGTAAATTTTAGAACGCTAACATGAACCGTTCTCGAGATATTGTTCATTTTTAAAAAAAAAATTATCAAAATGTCATATAAAAAAAATTCCTATTGAGAAACATGTTCACTTTTCATATGTAATACCATGCGATAAATTAGGTTACATCATTCTCGTGTAACTAGCTCATTCCATTCATGAAAAAATATACTTTTAGTAATACTTTTGTGTTTGAACGCCAATAGTCATTTATCTGCTGTAAGAATAACTTATTTCTTAGTGCATAACGCTTGGCGAGATTTTGGCGACGAATTTGGCGGAATGTCGCCAACTTGGCGACTTTTTAAAATGTTGCCAAATTAACGAAAATCTCGCCAAATGGATAAAAATGACGACTAATTGTCGAAAATTTAATATATTGGAAAGAATATTAGTATCTACTATAAGAAAAACCTACTTTTTTTTACTGTAAAAGTAGTAAATTAATTACATTATATAAGGAAAGTCATGTGTTGCCCACATCAGATTTTTTGAATTTAAGAATGGGATAAGGATATTAAAGATATTTAAAGCTTTGGATATTTTTTTTACTTTCCTTATATACATAATGTATAAGGAAAGTATTGTGACGGGGTCGAAAATTCGAATTCGAGTTTTCGACGGGAGAGCACGTTTCAAACATCCCTGATCACGAATCAAACATTTTCGAGGTGATGTCTGTGTGTGTGTGTGTGTGTGAAAGTATGTGTGTGTGTGTGTGTCAGTGAGACTGTGGAGACGATAACTGACGAACGAATGGACCGATTCGAACCAAATTTGGTACAAAAATCACAATACGTAAACACTGGAAGCCTATTGTTTTTGTACGGAATCAAATGTTCAGAACCCCCCTAAATTTTCGAATGAAATTTTGAAAAAATCGTCAAAAAATCAAAACCGCTAATAAAGTTACGCAAATAGACATGTCTTACGTAATTTTTCATTAGAAAACGATTGGCATAAATTTTAGAACGCTAACATGAACCGTTCTTGAGATATTGTACATTTTTTAAAAAAATTATGAAAAAGTCACATAAAAAAAAAATTCCTATTGAGAAACATGTTCACTTTTCATATGTAATACCATGCAATAAATTGAGTGACATCATTCTCGTGGATCTAGCTCGTTCCATTCATGAAAAAATATACTTTGAAAAATACTTTTGTATTTGAACGCCAATAGTCATTTATCTGCTGTAAGAATAACTTTTTTCTTAGTGTATAATGCTTGGCGAGATTTTGGCGACGAATTTGGCGGAATGTCGCCAACTTGGCGACTTTTTTGAAATGTTGCCAAATTAATGAAAATCTCGCCAAATGGATAAAAATGATGCTAAATCAATGAAAATGACGACTAATTGTCGAAAATTCAATATCTTGGAAAGAATATTAGTATCTACTATAAGAAAAACCTATTTTTTTACTGTAAAAGTAGTAAATTCATTACATTATATAAGGAAAGTCATGTGTTGCCCACATCAGATTTTATAGTTTTTAACACCTTCCAACATAGTTGAAAAGTGTTTATGACTTTGGCCATTCTGTCTTTCTGTCCGTTCCTACGATAACTGCCGTAAAAATAACTTTATCAAAATGAAATTTTAGTGTGTTGTTAAGTCAGTCCGTGGGACATGTGGGAATGAAAATAAATAATATCACCCAATTAGTTTCGAATTTAACCCGGGATGAAAAAATGAAATATAATAAACCCTATGGGACTTAATTTCTGAAACATTTTTTTAAGCAAAGTTAAAATTAGCAATTTACTTCGAAAACTTTAGGAAATATTCAAATTATCACATAAAATGTGTAAAAACATTTTCAGCAAAATATGTTGTTGTTGTTGTTGATACCCAGACCGTCCGACCTACCAGAAAGGTGTAAGGCAACTGTATGGACGGCCGGGAAGTGCCACCCAATTTAGACCGGAACCCAGTGGGGGAGGCATCCACAGGGACCGTACCCTCCTTCCCCTACCACCAACCTCTCGGAAGGACTTACGGACCCACATGTTTAACGTGACCGTACTCCGCATGAACACGGCGGCATTTGTGGCAGCGTGCAAATCTAGCGCGCAAACCACGGGGATACCGCACCCGAGATGGCCAACAGCACGCGGTGTTCCGAGGTGGTCACCCACCAAGTACTAACCGCGCCCGATGCTGCTTGACTTCGGTGATCTAACGAGAAGTCATAATAACGAGATCAACGAGCAAAATATGTTGTGTAATATCTATATAAATAAAATTGAAAATCTGTCTGTCTGTCTGTCTGTCTGTCTGTTTGTCCCATCATCACGGGAGAACGGCTGAACCGAATTTGATGAAATTTTGTGGGTAGCCTAGAAATAGCCCCACTTAAAATTTAGTTCATGTTTGAAGTTTCCACAACCAGTGGTTCTCGAGATATTAGTGAAAAACGAATATTTCGTTTGTCTCATCATCACGAGAAAACGGCAGAATCGAATTTAATGAAATTTTGTGAGTAGCCTTAAAATAGCCCCCCATAAATTTTGCCCAAGTTTCGAGTTTCTAATACCAGGGGTTGTCGAGATATAATTGAAGAACGGAACTTTTTCTTAGGAGATCTACTCTCCAACTCCGTGGTTTATCCAAACGGAAAGGATGAAAATCGTTTGTTTAAAACGTCAACGTGAATTAAAACTTCATTTCTGAGCTTAGTGCAGGATTTCTGCATTAATTAGTCACTATCTGAAAGCATGAATGGTTTGAAACATGAATTTAAATGGAAAATCTAACTCCATGGTCAAGCATTTACTAAACAATGGAAAGTATAAAGAAATCAAAATGGTTATTATTTTTGCATTTTATGGGGAAGAGATCAAAATGGTTATTTAATTTCGCAGTTTATGAGGAAGATTCTTTATTATATTATGTTGCTCAGCAACGCAATTAAATTAAATGTGTTTCTTAATATTTGTTATTATTTTTTCCATTTGAATAATAAATAAATAGATGTAAAAATATATTTTGTAAATGAACGGTTTGATTTTTCTTTTAATTATATTAATTACGAACTGCGTACATCACTTTCATTTCAAAAAGAATTTTTAAGCTTTTATATTGTATTTAGCTAATAAACTCATATTGTGTTTACCAATAAATTCATTTATCCGATTTTGAAACAGAAAAAGAGTAGAAAGAGTACATCTTCTAATACAATTTTAGTGTTTGCATTTAGTATATACAAACGGGATCAGGATGCTTTATTCTTCAGATCTGCAATTTCAGAGCTACGAATTTGGCGGAATATCGCTAACTTGGCAACTTTTCTTAAACTTTGCCAAACTGACGGAAATATCGCCAAATTGCTAAAAACGACGCAAATCAATGAAATTAAATTAGTTTTTTTAGAAGACAGTACTGAAATGATGTTTCGGTAGCATTTGTGGGTCAGTCTATCCATCCTACTTAGTAACACATTTATCGAATTTTTAAAATATCACCAAATTGATAAAAATGTTGGTAAATCTATAAAAATGTCATGAAATTGATAAAGTTGCGCTTAATAAATAAAATTAATTGTGTTTTGTTAGGGGATAATATTATGATGATGTTTCGTCAATTTGTCGCAAAATAGGACTATCAGTTTTACAGTCGATAAATTTGGCGATTTTTTAAGTTATCGCTAAATTGAAGAAAATATCGCCAAACCTTTCATGGAGATAGCATTATTCAGACGATATGATTTCCATCAATTTATTTGAAGCAACTGATATCATGTCGTTTAGCAATGGATGTAAATCCAATGTGTTATGTGGCATACGATTTTAATTAAATCTTTTCCGATTTGAATAATAAAGATATGTATATAAAATAAATTTCATTGGCATTGCATTTTTGACTAGATAATATCGATTACGGTCTTCAGGTTACGCATTATTATTATTGATATTTTCGGGAATTATTGATTCAGGGATTATTGATATTTTCAAATTATTATACCATTGTTTTATTATGACAAAAATTGTTGAAACTCATATCTTGTACGTTGTGCGAGTAATCTTCTATAAATGCACGTGTTATCTTCTAATCTACGAGAATATAAGTAGTACAGGTTTATAGGCATATATTTTGATATATATTGGCATATATTGAAATCAATTACGACCTTCTGGAATAAAGATTACGGGGATAATTGACATTTTCAATTTATAATGTCATCTGTTTTATTTCGGCAAAGATTTTTTAGACTCATATTGTAATAAGGGTAATCTTCTACTAACATACAGGCATATTTTCTAATCTGCGACAATATAAGTAGTATGGGGATGTATATATATATATATATATATATATATATATATATATATATATATTTATATTCATATATATAAGATTTAAAATGAAAAAAGAAAATATATAGATGGAATGATTGTTTTTACAGGGTTGCAGAAAGGTCAAGGGGGATTGCGACCCCTATTTCCTGGTTAGAAGCTAGCTTTGACTTCATGAATATATTTTTATATTTATATATATATATATATATATATATATATATATATATATTCCCATATAATTTTAGTGCTTTCATTCTGGCATATATTGGAATCAATTACGGGTTTATTGATATTTTCAATTTATACATGCAATCTACAGGTTATATCTTCTAATATTCGCGTATATAAGTAGTACCGGTCCTATACAATTTTAATGCTTTCATTTTGCATATATTGATTCAATTCCTTATTTTTGTAAATTTGCTTTCGGAAGGGGCCAGGATGTTTTATTCTTTAGATCTGCCCGTGACGATAATTTTGTATGATGAGAACAGATATTCATAAACTTCTCTTTAGGAGCAATAAATTTAATATTTTGACATAATTTGCATATGATTCTGAATTATAAGTTTCTTTATATTTTATACTCCGTACGAAGAACGGGTATGCTGCTAGTTTTTAAATAAAATTGAAATAATAATTACACCCATGATATAGGAAGAGATCACGTGATTCATTGCAAAATAAAATATGGTATCCATTTTTTGTTTCAGCTGCGTTAAAGATCATTTAAATTTATATTTAGTGTTGCATCTGTCACAAAACCGTTTTATTTTTGCGTATTATTTATGTATCTAAATTTCGTGCCAACGCAATTAGAATATTTTTATTTTAAATGGTCATTAAACTTTCATTGTGTCTACAATGAAGCCTAATTTCAATGTATGCAGAATGTAAAGAAATCAAGGAATTGTAAGGTGAGTTGTATACAAAAATTGCTGCTTTTTTTCATGCAAGGTTTATTAACTCTGGAGTCTGGAAAATAAATCATGTGAATAAAATTTGCATTGATTTTACATAGAGAGGCAGACGATTAATATTTCAATGACGTCATTTGAATAAAGTTCATTTTCTGAAATTAAGATTTTTTTTATGAAGTTTTACGTTTTCAAGTATTATAAATTAATGCAGTACTGCGATAATTTTAAAAATATCAGAGATGAATGTATCCCATTTTAGAGATGTTTAAATTATATTGCATTTCGGTTGGAAAATGTTTCTTAATCAATACTTTATGCATTTATTGGTCTTTCTTGTTTAATTTTTTTTCTTTTTAATTACACAGTTACTATAGATTATCTAATTTGTAGGAAGCAGTAACAATATTAAAAACAATGCTTCTAAAAGGAACATCAGCTTTATTTTGGGAAGAACGTACAATCTAGCACAATTCTCCACAGAAGGAATCAAGCATTTTTATAATTTTCAGGAATTACACTGGAAGATTCAATGGTTTATATAATTTTGTTTAAATCAGAACTACCAATATCCTTGCGAATAGCAAAATATAAACCTCCATTGATAAAATTTTCAACTTTTTCTGCAAAGTTTTATCCAAAACAACAATCTGACCTCCCTTATCAACCTGAGCAATTACTAAATCAGGATTGTTATGTAATGCATGGAAGTTGTCTTGTTTAGATGTGTCATAATTTCATTTTGAAATATTATCATTGAATTTGACATTGTTTACAATTAGATGTCTAATAGAGTCCTTTTGAGTGGTAGATAAAGCGCCGAATTTGAAAGATTTTTCAACCGGAGCGATAAGACTAGGAACAAACAATTTAGGTGTAACAGCAAAATTGTTATTTAGTTTTAAGATATTAATTTAAGTTTTGTTAAGGGAAACCTTAGATACATTTACTACGGAATTTTAATTAACAACCGGGAAAAGCATTGTTAGAACAAGAAGAAAATATTCACAAAGTTTTAAAAAAAAATTTCCACAGAAGTCCTATGTACAGTAAAAGCATTAGCCACCCTATGCTAAGAATCGTCTGGCAGAGTGCATTGTAAAATCGCCACACCCCCTTTACTTTATTCTATTCTTTTGAGGCTCTTATGTGTCGTATTGCGTACATATGGGTTACATATATTCACCGACAGATCAACTTGCAGACCATTGGATCAACCGACAAATCAATGTACCGACCATCAAACCGACGAAATGATTTCGAACAGAATATTTATAGTGTTTTCACTTTCCTAACAATAAATAGTATGTGTAAAGATAAAATATCATAATAGGGTCAAAAAACCGCTTCACCGAAGGGCAACTGGAAGGGCCGCAGTCACCGAAGGGCTTCTGGAGGGTCAGGAAGGACGAAAACATGTTAGATAGAATGCGAAAGAACGCAATAATAATTACGCAACCATCCGATTTTCCATGAAGTTGGCAAGACAATCATCTTAAAAATGAGTCTTTTTGTTCTATTTTGCTTCTCTTTCGAATTGCACAATGCATTGCAATCTGTTTTATTACTGTTTAAATAATTGTAAGATAATGGCACTTTCAGTTTCAGTTTTACGCACAGTCATAATTTTACAATGCAGTCTTTGCAAACGTGATGAACATATAGTATCACTAAGCAATATATTGTCATAAACAAATATTTTACAATACTAATCTTGGAGATAACTCTTGTTCTAATCTTGGACAGAATGGGAAGGCATTAACGTAGGGTATTTCCAGCTTTTAAAAGGCTTTTCGTCAACTTGATTTGTGAATAGATAATTTCTCACATGGGAAAAACCCAGCTTCCCTGATATGCAATGAAGACCATGACTCAAAACGTCACCTCTGAATCAGCAGAATCCGGAACTGTTATGCACATTAATTTTTAACACTTTTAAACATAGTTGAAAAGTGTTTAGAACTTTGTTCTTTCTGTCGATTCGCACGATAACTGCCATAAAAATGACTTTAACAAAATGAAATTTTAGTATTATATTACATTTAATTTTTTTCACTTAAGTGTTTCATATTCAATGATTTATGCATGAATAATCTTTCTTGCTAAAAGTTGTAATGCCTATATCTCGAGAACTAAAAGTTCCTGATATAAAAAGTGAAGGAGTAATTTTTTAGCCCTTTGAAATCCCTATGAGAACATGCAATTTACAATTTTGGATTAACGTCTCAGTTTTTGAAATATGGTGGTTGTAATTTCAATATTTTAATATTTTGAGTTATATTGGGAATAATTACATAACTCAATTATAGATCAATAAATGACAATGTATTAATATAGATTTCCAGAGATGTTTTTAACAGCATAAAAACTTCAGTAATTCAAATATAGCCATCCAATTAGTTCGATATTTTAAAATAGACATCAAAAACCATAAAAGGCAAAGTAATTAGATTTTATGCAGATGCCGTTCAACTTAAAACGTGCATCAGCTCCTATAAGATATATTACGTGCTCCCAAACTTGCATAGACATCATAAACAGAAAATCCGTCTACTATTAGGGTCGCTCCTAAATTTTTGGAAATATTAATATAACACAACTATAGATCAAATGGCCAATGTTCATGTGTTTGACTCGGTTTTCAGAGATGTTTTGAATAGCAATGAACTTCAGTAATTCGAATATGGAAATCTAGAGTTATGACCATATGGCATATCAAGTCTATGGAGTTGCATATATATTTGATATTTGCTCGTAAGTAAGAAAAAGTAAGTTATTTTGATTATGTATCTTACTTCAGTTACCATAGTATCATAGTATCTGTTGCAAATGAAAAAAATAGAGATCGAAGATAACGACTAAACTTATAAAGAATGGCTATTCTCCGCAATGAACTCCCGGGAAAATACCACGTGATAACTATGTCGGGCGGACGTAGTTATCACGTGGTATTTTCCCGGCAGTTCATAGCGGTGAATAGGCGCTCGTTTATTCCGTAACTTATTGACCTTTATTGGATTTATCCTTGAAAAGTCATTTCGGCTCCATCGGACTGGAGCCACCGCTAATTTTTATTCGAATATGTGCATTACGCTAAATTGGGAATGCCGTACATACTCGCTGCAAGCACGTTTTTGTGGAAGCTCCCTTCCGAGAGACTCAAACATGTGTCACCCCTCCCCTAGCTCATGAAGAAATAAATGTAGCGGGAATTTGATACTGGAAAATTAAAAAACGAAAAAGTTCAATCATGCATAAGATATTTACTATGAAACACTTTCCAACTGAAATGCAATTTTATTTAAACATCTCTAAAATGAGATATATTAATCGTTGATACTTTTTAAATTATCGCAGTACTACAGTAATTTATTATACATGAACACTTCAAACTTCATTGGAAAAGATAATTCTAGTTACACAGAATGAACTTTATTCAAATGACGTTATCTCGAAATATATATCGTCTGCCTCTCCATGTAAAATCAATGAATATTTCATTCATATCACTTATATTTCAAACTCCAGAGCTAAATAATTGTGTGTGAAAAAATTCAGCAATTCTTATACAACTCACCTTATAATCGCTTGATTTATTTACATTCGCCATTAATTAAAATTGGCTTCGTTATAAAATAATCAAGTTTAGGGATCATTTAAAGTAAAAAAAATTGCAATTGCGTTGGAATAGAATTTAGATACACAGATAATACGCAAAAATAAAGCGGCTTTAGGGCGGATGCAACACAAAATACAAATTTAAACGATTTGCAAAAATCACAATCTTTACACAGCAGGAAAAAAATCGAAGCCATATTTTATTTTGAAATGAGTCACGTGATCTTTTCATATATCCGGAGTGTAATTATTATTTCAATTTTTATTTTAGAAAGTACCCAACCTATTTTGCTGAAAAAAATGTGTATACAGGTTATGTGATAATTTGAAATTTTCCTAAAATTTTCAAACCAATTTGTGAATTTTAACTTCGTTTAAAAAATGTTTGAAAAATTAGGTCCCATAGGGTTCATTCCACTTTATTTCATTATTTCATTTTTTCATCCCGGGTTAAATCCGAAACTAACTGGGTCATATTATTCATTTTTATTCCCATATGTCCCACAGACCGTCTCAACAACATACGAACATTTCATTTTGATAGTTATTTTTACGGCAGTTGTTTTACGAAAGGACAGACAGACAGAAGAACCAAAGTCACTTTTCAACTATATTGGAAAGTGTTAAAAACAGTGAATAACTCTTTCACTCGTTATAGATTCGCGTGAGACAATCCTGCCGTCGCATGTTTTGAATTTAAGAATAAGATAAGGATATTAAAAATATTTAAATATTTTGATATTTTTTTAGTTTTGAACACCTTCCAACATAGTTGAAAAATATTTATAACTAGCCATTCTGCCTATCTGTCCGTTCCTACGATAACTGCCGTAAAAATAACTTTATCAAAATGAAATTTTAGTGTGTTGTTAAGTCAGTCCATGGGACATGTGGGAATGAAAATAAATAATATCATCTAATTAGTTTCGAATTTAACCGGGATGAAAAAATGAAATACATTAAACCCTATGGGACTTAATTTCTGACACATTTTTTTTTAAGCAAAGTTAAAATTAACAAATTACTTCGAAAATTTTAGTAAATATTCTAATTATCACATAAAATGTGTAAAAACATTTTCAGCAAAATATGTTGGGTAATATTTTGAAATAAAAATTGAAATAATAATTACACCCATGATATATCAAGAGATCACGTGACTCACTGCAAAATAAAATATGGTATACATTTTTTTCCGCTGCGTTAAAGATCATTTAAATTTATATTTAGTGTTGTATCCGTCATAAAAGCGTTTTTTTTTTCTTATTATCTAGGTATCTAAATTTCTTTCCAACGCAATTGGAATATATTTATTTTAAATTATCATTAAACTTTCATTGTTTCTACAACGAAGCCTAATTTCAATGTATGCAGAATGAATAAAGTTATCGACGGTGAAACGTTTTAAAGTAATTCCACCGGGGGAGCGCGGAGTCAGTGCAAGGGATAAGAGCATACTACCGTATAGCACAGATGATGATGCACAGATGTCGCAGATTTACAATTTGAATGTTTTACATTTTTTAATATTTTTATAACATAGCTTAAAGTGTATATATATTAAAAAATTGCACTTTCTTAAAAAAGTACGTAACTGGTGAAGTTCTTAGCCAATCTACAAAATTCGAGAAGTTTCTCTAGCTCGCTAAAACGCGCCAAGTTGGCTATACTTCGCCAAATTTGTCGCCAACGTTTCAGAATTTGTCACCAAAGCGACTCAGAGCTTCAAATTATAACAATTGTTGTCTGTTGCGTATTCATAATAATATTATGCCACTTCCGTTACATACTTCCGTTTCATCTAAGTCACATTTTTTTGAGGATTTATTCACTCTATCCCAAACTCTAAGGTGTTTCACGTCAAAAATAATAAGAATAGTAAGTGATTTTAAAAATAAACTGCAAACTCTAAAAATTATCATTCATATTTAATGGCATCAATGAGCTTGGGACTGTTAGGAAATTAATGCTCACCATGCAACTTAAAGCTCGGCTTTCACATCTAAATAGGAGCAACCTTTGCTTTTTAATATATCTAGAGTTTGGGACGGGTAGCCTCATATATATGTAACTAAAAACAAGAAATGTGTGAAAAAGCCTTCCTATGGTGGAAAATGGTGCATACACTTCATTTTGAACGAAACTACTAAGAATTTTTCTGCTCTTTCGCGCACTTTTTTCGTACTGTCATGCGAATTTTCGGAACAATCTGATGTGACTTCTTCAGAAATGGAAATAGATATCCATAGTGAAATCCCTACCCACCCCCCTCCAAAATTTTATGCTGAATCCATGTCATCTGAATCCCATCATCCAAGATTAATCTTTGATTCATCCTGAGAAATAGATGTTGCTTCATTTTAAGAAATAAATGTTGCAATTAAAATGTAGATTTTTAATTCGGAACTGACGTGTCTAAATCAAATCCATATTGAACCACCCTTCCACTCCAAAATTCGATGGTGATTCCATATCACCTGAATCCCATCATCTAAGCTCAATCTTTAGTTCTTCCAGAAAATAGATATTGCTTCATCCTGAGAAATCGATGTTACAATTATAATGTAGATTTTTAATACGGAACTGACATCTCTAAAACCGAATGTGGAAATCGTTAGTGAGACTCCTACTAGAAGTAAAAGCTCAAACCATATTAGTCATAATCCAATCTCTATCTATAGCCAATTCTGAAATAGATATTTTAAGAAATATTTATAAACTGTGAGTTAAATTATTTTTTAATCTTCCTACTCCCTCAGAAATTTGATGCTACATCCATATCAGTCATCATCTAAGCTTTAGTTATAGATGATTATATGTACTATAATAAATATATGTTTCAAGGGAAATGAAGTTTTGAACCGGAATTGAGAATAAACCGAAAGTAGAAATCCTTAATAAACTCCCAACCCCATCTAAAAGTTGATGCCGAATCTATATTAGTCATCATCTAAACTCTATCTACAACCAATCTCGAGAAAAAGATGTTGTAAAGGGTTGTTTGTAAAGGGTTGTTGTAAAGGGTTGTTTGAATCTAAAGCGGAAAAAAACGGAACTCGAAATCTTTAGTGAACCCTCTCCAGCATTGGATGCTGAATCAGCCTATATCAGTTATCATCTAAGCTCTATTTATAGCCATTCTTGAAAAATATGTTTCAAAGAAATGGAAAATTTTTGAACCGGATGCGGAAATCCTTAATGATCCACTCTACACCATTTAAAAGTTGATGCAGAATCCGTATCAGTAATCATCTAAGCTCTACCTACAGTAAATCCTGATAAATAGAAGCCTTTGAAAATTGTAGAATACATATCAGTAATCATCTAAGCTCTGTCTACGGTAGATCCTGATAAATAGAAGCCTTTGAAAGTTGTAGAATCCATATCAGTAATCATCTAAGCTCTGCCTACAGTAGATCCTGATAAATAGAAGCCTTTGAAAGTTGATTCAGAATCCATATCAGTAATCATCTAAACTCTGTCTACAGTAGATCCTGATAAATAGAAGCCTTTGAAAGTTGATTCAGAATCCATATCAGTAATCATCCAAGCTCTGTATACAAGAGATCCTGATAAATAGAAGTCCCTTTTTTTTTTTGTAAAAGCACAGATGGCAAATTTGATTGACATCAGTAAATGGTAGTTAAATCCAGAGCTTTCGCAGAAAGAGATAGATCTTCATGTTACAAAAGCACTCTGAAACAAATCCACAATCGATTAAGGGCTGATTGTTTAATATTGAAGGTTTGTGTATATTATCGCTTTAGTCGTTTCTGTAAGAAGGAATAAGAGTCTTCAGGTAACTGTGATCATATTATTACGAATAAAAAAGTGATATATCAAAATCTAGCAACATCGCAAATTAGAAAAATCGAATAAGTAGTTTCTCAGAAATAGAAGTTGGAAATATATATTTTGATGTGAATAACATCTATGCTTGGTGTTTCTGTATCGGAAAATTGAGCGTTACGAAAAATGTTAATATTTGGGACGTTTATACCTCCAAACCCAATAGATAAAAATGTAAATATTTTTATCGTTTTGTTTAAAATAAAATCTAAATTATGAATATATTAAAATAATTTCAATATTTTAAACTTTTTTTTTAATTAAAAGTATCTGTCCGACCGCTTGCTTTTTTTTATTTTTAACACTTTACAACATAGTTTAAAAGTGTTTATGACTTTGTTCATTCTGTCTGTCTGTCCGTTAGCACGATAACTGCCGTAAAAATGACTTTATCAAAATGAAATTCTAGTATGCTGTTCAGACGGTCTGATGATAAGTTTTGAACTTAATAGATGGAAATATACGTATTTATGTACCGCCAGGAAAGTTTATAGATTAACTTGAATCTAAATTTCATCAGATAAATATTGCATAAGTTTGATTTATATACCACAAAACATGTTAGTAAAATAATTTGATATTTTGAAGTATATTATCCGAGTATCCACATGAAATCAGGGCGAAAACTAAAAGTACTAGCTATTAAGAAACAGTTAGCGAGTAACTTGTAGAGCTTTGAAAACTTGCAAGCAAAACAAATGAGTCTGAAAAAATAGAATAAAATTAGTGAAATTTACTGGAGTTTTATTTTACAAAATGTTATTCAGGCAAAACTATTCATTTCCACCAAAGTGGAGCTACCGCCGATTTTGTTCATCCGTTCTTGTTCTCCTTTTTCATTTTCTCCTTTGGCGAGGTTACATTCCAAACCGCAGAACTGATTTGGATGAAATTTGAAATCCTTGTTCTTTATACTTTAACATAATGCATTTTCAACGATTAAATCGATAAGACATTTGAAGCCTTTGTTCTTTATACACTTCCTTCTAAAAAATAAACATGAGATGCAAATTCTCAGATTATGAGCGAGGGAATGGATTTTATTCATCGAAACTTGCAGTATATTTCGAGTACAATATACAAAAAATCTGATGTGGGCAGCACATGACTTTCCCTGCAGACTTATATACACATTATCTTTATTTTAATTAAATTTAATTCACTATTCATTCAATTTTCGTTCCCATTTGGTAACTGGACTCAATTTCAAAGGTAGCGAGAGAAAAAACGAGAAAACGAAAATATCTCGAGAATGGCTAGTCCTAGTATAATGGGGTTGGTCTTATTCTTTTCTTCGTTAAAAATTACGTACAAAACAAGCATTTAATGGATATATTTCAGCACACATAGTTATTTTACAGATTTTGTCGATTTTTGCAAAAAAAGGCAGGTTACTTTTTTTTCGAAGCATACCAAAATCTAATCAGAACCAGGGTAACCCACAGGCGTCTTATCTACCAAATTTTGTGAAATTCGGTTCATTAGATTTTCAGCTAGAGTGGATACAAGATTTCGAGGGCCATTTCACAAAAAATGGCAGGTTCTTTTATCCCAAATTGTACCCAAAACTAATCAGCACCAGATTCGCCCACAAATGACTTACCTACCAAATTTTATGAAATTCGGTCAATTAGTTTTTTAGTTAGAGGTGGTGAATCGTGGGCAGGTTAAGAATCTGACCAATCTATTTGAGAATTTTCTGAATTCTTCAGAGTCCACTATTTTGTGATATCTCGCTTATGGACCCAATTCCAAAACAGCGGAGCAATAAGCAGAAGGCCAGTTTCGGGTCGCCCTCGAGTTACAACATATTTCCAATAACCGTTGCTTAACGTTATTGGTCAGACGCAATAGACAAGCAGCAGCATCTGCTTTACGTTCTAGCCTCGCTGCAGCTACAGGTAGGCCTGTACCCGTTACAACTGTGAGAAGCAGATTGCACGCACATGGCTTTCATTCGCTGATGCCAACCATTTTTGTTCCATTTTCTGCGAGGCACAGAGCAACCCGTCTCCAATGGTGTTAGGAACACGTCAGATTGACCATAGACAATTGGAGCGATGTCTTATTCACAGATGAACTCAAATTCGCTTCCTTCAACGGATATACTGACCTCCATTTCTTCCTCAACGATACTGTGACTAACCAAAGATATCATGACGAAATCATTTATCCCTATGTTCGCTCTTATGCAGGTGCAATATATTCTGAGTTTATTCTTATGAACGACAATGCGCAGCTACATAGAGCTCGCATCGTAAGCGATTACCTGATGACAGAGGGAATCCAGTAAATTGAATGGCCAGCGTATTCCCCAGATCTAAACCCAATAGAGCATGTATGGGTTGCTCTCGGGAGAGCTATAGCTCCCCGACAAGCCCTTCCAAACACTACCCAAGAGCTCCAAAGTGATTTTATACAAGAGTGGCGATTACTGTCTTCCGACTTCATTGAGCACTTAATCGGTGGCATGAATCGTCGTTGCCAAGTCTGCATTAGTGTGAAAGGAAATCATACTCCTTATTGACAGGTATTTCACATTCAAAACGATGACCTGCCGTTTTCACCAATTTGTTGTTTTATTTAATGTGTAAGTATACATTCAAAACTCTCTTTTTGCTTGCAAATAATAGGCAGAGTCATATTCTATGTTACTGTAAAATTTGGAATAAATTGTCGCAGTCGTTTCTGATTTGTGCCTGATTTTCACTTTCGTGCTTATTTTTTGGAGGGAAGTGTACCTTAACATAGTACCTTTTCAACAATTGAATCGATAAGACATTTGAAATATTTGTTCTTTATACCTTAACATAGTACCTTTTCAACAATTGAATCTGTGAGACCAGATATTGTTCTCACATGAGACATTTTTATTTGATTATTTATGGTGACCTTTAAGGAATAGAAAACTTGAGTCTGGCTGGCGCCGAACTTTACGACAACTTGAACTTTTAGGTCAAATGCTATAAATTTAGGTGTGCCAGGCCACAGGGGCTGAGAGGGGCTGTGAAGTGATGCCATTGGGTTCAGAAGAACCAATGAGCGCCAAGGGGAAGAAGGGCGGAGTTACCCCTCTCCCCCCCTCCGCCGAAGGAACCACAAGTCTAAAACATTTTTACGAAATGAGCGAAGTGAATATGACCTAGCAGACATGACTCAGGAGTTGCAGTTAGAGTACGAGTACACTGTCATGACTTAGAGTAAGAGGAAAGAAATCAGAGTTCGGAGCCACACACCCCAGAGTTGTGGACGAAATACACGAGTTTCAGATATAGACAAAATGAGAGTGCAGTAGCATACGAAAGACAACGAGGAGCAGAAAAGGAGATCAGACATGAAAAGAAAATAATCACGAATTTTGACTTAAAGTACGAGTAGATCTTGAGTGTCCCGTAAAGGACTCTATGTGCGAGTGCATTAGTAGTACGAGGAGGAGCCACACACCACAAAGTTGTGGCAGTATAAGACTGATACAAGCCTCAGAACGATGATAAGCCCAAGATTAAACTGGAAGGTATGTGCTCTGATTGTTACCGGTCCTAGACACCATCGTAAAACTAATAATTCTGGTCGCATATCTCCCCTTGCTAAAATAATTAAATGAAAGTTGATAATAATTGAAAGTTGATATCGATGAAAATTGGTGCTATTGATAAATTGATGTTGTTAATAAATTATATTGTTTAAGTTTTAAAATAGTCTAATCCTTTAATATTAATTAGTAATTCTTTTCAGGACTTACGCAAAAGGTAAAAATAATTGGAGGGTTATTGCTTAAACACAACGCACTTATAATCATTAAAATTAAAGATAAACAATTAATGTTAATTGTAAGTTAAACTGTAAGTTTCCTTTTCTTTTATTCTATACGCCACAGAATCGATAACACATTTGAAACCTTTGTTCTTTATAATATAACATAGTGTCTTTTCAACAGTTTAATTGCTAAGACATTTGAAACCTTTGTTCTTTATGCCTTAACATAGTGTCTTTTCAACAATTGAATCGATAACACATTTGAAACCTTTGTTCTTTATACTATAACGTAGTGTTTGTCTTGTGTCGTTCTTCGTTCTGTCCTGCTTCCTGCGTCACTGGTCCTGCATCAACTCCGTCGAAATCAGGAGGTCATAAGAAACAACAAACACAACATAACATAGTGTCTTTTCAACAATTTGATTGATAAGACATTCAAAACCTTTGCTCTTTATGCCTTAACATAGTGTCTTTTCAACAATTGAATCGATAACACATTTGAAACCATTGTTCTTTATATCTTAACATAGTGCCTTTTCAACAATTGCATCGATTAGAAAGTTATAACTTATTTTGTAGCCCATAATGCACATCTATACGTTGGTTTTTAACAAACATTTATACAGCGAGTTATCGAGTAATTTAATAGCCACAGAGTTAAGCAGGTTTCACAGAATATCAATTCCGAACATGAATTTAAACTTTGAACTCCCGGTCGCACATAGTCAAAACTGCAAAAGATAAATACGTACATCCTCCAAAAAGAACTCTTCTAAGAATCCCCGTTAGGTAAAAAGCACTTTCCAAAAAATAATTCTTCAAAACACAGCGACGAATGAAAGTGACAGTATCTGTGTTGTCTGCGATAAGAGAGGCCAAGTCTATCTGCCTATTTGTCACGATGACTTATAACTCGAGAACAGCTAGATGGATTTATATACTTTTTCTTGGATTTGTTAAGCTTAAGGAGCAGGTTAATAGCTAAAACTATTTTACCCGTGTTAATATATAAAAGGGAATATTTGCAAAAATATTTCCTAGTTAAATATCTCCCAAAATACGTGACCGATTTCGATGAAACATTTTTCATTGAGAAAGACTCAATCAAGAGATTTTCTAATTTGTTTTATCCTTGTACATCTGACAGTAAAAATAATGGGCATTACTTTACCTTTTCGTTTGGCTGTGATTACCGCTTGTAACTCGAAAGCGATTTAACTGATTTACATTATTGTTCACTAGTTTATTACGATTATTAGATGGAGTTTCACGGTAAACATATTTTACATTTTATGCAGCGTTAATTTTCTTCCAGCATTACGTTCAGTATTTCTCATAATTAGTTACAAGGAAAATTAAAATTTTAAATATTAATCTTTAAACAAACTGTCTAACTTATTTCTGTGTTTCCAGACTCTCCAGAAGCAACACACACACACACCGATGGCCTATAAGACTGAATCTTCGCTCATTTATAGTATCAATTCCGCGGCAGAGCCTAATTAATGGAGCCGAGATTTTGATCTACGTCTCGGAGGTCTAGAAAATGGAAAAGAGTTCAAATCTTTCCAGGCCCTCCAAAATTGCTTGATGACATGACCTCGAAGGTTAAATCTTTGCACACTTATAGTATTGTTCACAGGAGGGAACCAAACGGAACTAATTTTTTTTTTATTTCCCCCTGTGGATGAAAACATTGTGTTTTCCCCCGGAAAGTCTTTACAGACTCTCTAGAAGCCCCGGTAACGTAGAAGGCTGAATCTATGCAAGCTTATAGTATCGTTCACAGGAAATAACTTAATGGAACTGAATTTTTATTTCCTCCTTATGACGGAGTAAATGGGTTTTTTTGTTTTCGGAATGTCTTTACAGACTAAAATATGTACTTAGTTCTACCGCTTCTAGTTACTTTCCTTATATACATAATGTATAAGGAAAGTATTGTGACGGGGTCGAAAATTCGAATTCGAGTTTTCGACGGGAGAGCACGTTTCAAGCATCCCTGATCACGAATCAAACATTTTTGAAGTGATGTCTGTGTGTGTGTGTGTTAGTGAGTCTGTGGAGACGATAACTGACGAACAAATGGACCGATTCGAACCAAATTTCGTACAAAAATCACAATCCATAAACACTGGAAGCCTATTGTTTTTACACACAATCGAATGTTCAGAACCCCCCTAAATTTTCGAATGAAATTTTGAAAAAATCGTCAAAAAATCAAAACCACTAATAAAGTTACGCGAATAGACATTTCTTATGTAATTTTTCATTAGAAAACGATTGATATAAATTTTAGAACGCTAACATGAACCGTTCTCGAGATATTGCACATTTTTAAAAAAAAATTATCAAAAAGTCATATAAAATAAAAAAAAATATTTCCTATTGGGAAACATGTTCACTTTTCATATGTAATAACATACGATAAATTGGCGGACATCATTCTCGTGGATCTAGCTCGTTCCATTCATGAAGAAAGATACTTTGAGAAATACTTTTGTATTTGAACGCCAATAATCATTTATCTGCTGTAAGAATAACTTATTTCTTAGTGCATAACGCTTGGCGAGATTTTGGCGACGAATTTGGCGGAATGTCGCCAACTTGGCGACTTTTTGAAATGTTGCCAAATTAACGAAAATCTCGCCGAATGCATAAAAATGACGCTAAATCAATGAAAATGACGACTAATTGTCGAAAATTACATATTTTGGAAAGAATATTAGTATACTATTATAAGAGAAACCTATTTTTTACTGTAAAAGTAGTAAATTCATTACATTATATAAGGAAAGTCATGTGTTGCCCACATCAGATTTTTTTAAATATGTAGTTGGATAACCCAAAAGAAGTGCCCAAATTAAAAGTTTCGCATTTCCATATTTTTAATTTTAAAAAAGTTTAAAGTTTTGGTTGAGAAATAAAAGTTATTTTTTTTACATAATTTTAATGTACATGTTTTTAAACATCTAAATATAAAATTTTTGTTGAATTCTAAGTTTTTGAAGTCCGTGAATGTTTAAAATTCCAAACCATCGACTTTTGAGACGTCTGGCACGCAGCCTGCCATCTCGAGCGACTGCCAGATTCATGAATCCGTTAGTGGGACATAAAACCTGTCATTTCTCACTAATTTCGTCCATGTACTCAATGGGGTAAGTAGATGTATATTGTAGCCTATTTCAAAAATACGCCCAGGTGCGAAGGCCAGTTGAGGGGACAACCAGATTGACGGATCTCCGTGGACACGATGCAAAATTCTACCACATGCAATGCTCAAACTTTTGTGCTTGATGTGGTAAGTAAAATTGTTGATGGCTCTGCGACTAGTAAGGCCCTTGATAAACCTTCTATTTCACTCTTAATTTATATAAGAGGATTGATCGCGTAGCAACCCTAGTAGCTAGAACGGCGGATATTGTAAACTACCTAGAACGACGGCCAGCGGTCAATTTGACCGCCATAGAAAAAATACAACATACTTTTAATTCATAATCAAAATATCATAGTTACAGCATTTAGGATGTTTCTTCGACACATTTTTTGCAATAAGCGTTCTTGATGCACTGTTCTTGATGCACCGTTCTTGGCATAAAATTTCAATCGGCTGGGATTAGCCGTTTTGGAGAAATCGTTTCTCAAAGTAGTTATCCTGTCAAAATGACCGCTTCCGTCGTTCTAGTGTTAATAATGATCCCATATTGAACTAGTATTGCATATCTTGGCATTACATTGGAAATATTTCATATGTAATCCCAATTTTAGGCAAATATTGCGGTTACCTTGGCCTCCAACATTGGCTAAATATTTTCATTACTATATTACTCCAATATTGGTGTTCAATTGAAAATATTTCCAATGACACGCCAGTATTGACATAACATAGTCTTAATATTTTAAGCCAATATTTTGCCATTTCCGTCTAAATGTCCACTTTTCATATTGCTCCAATATTTGCAATATTTGCTGCCAATATTGAATTGCTACTTAGGTAGTAATGGGTTTTCATTTCATACATTTATCTTTCACTTAAAATTTGCACATCCCCATATTGCATATCTTGGCATTACATTGGAAATATTTCTAATGTAATCCCAATTTTAGGCAAAACTTGGTATTACCTTGGCCTCCAACATTGGCTAAATATTTTCATTACAATATTACGCCAATATTGGTGTTACATTGAAAATATTTCCAATGACACGCCAATATTGGCATAACATAGTCTTAATATTTTAATCCAATATTTTGCCATTTCCGTCTAAATGTCCACTTTTCATATTGCTCCAATATTTGCAATATTGGCTGCCAATATTGAATTGCTACTAAGGTAGTAATAGGTTTTCATGTCATACATTTATCTTTCACTTAAAATTTGCACATCCCCGTAGTGCATATCTTGGCATTACATCGGAAATATTTCTAATGTAATCCCAATTTTAGGTAAAACTTGGGATTACCTTGGCCTCCAACATTGGCTAAATATTTTCATTACAATATTACGCCAATATTGGTGTTACATTGAAAATATTTCCAATGACACGCCAATATTGGCATAACATAGTCTTAATATTTTAAGCCAATATTTTGCCATTTCCGTCTAAATGTCTACTTTTCATATTGCTCCAATATTTGCAATATTGGCTGCCAATATTGAATTGCTACTAAGGTTGTAATAGGTTTTATTTCATACATTTATCTTTCACTTAAAATTTGCACATCCCCGTAGTGCATATCTTGGCATTACATCGGAAATATTTCTAATGTAATCCCAATTTTAGGCAAAACTTGGGATTACCTTGGCCTCCAACATTGGCTAAATATTTTCATTACAATATTACGCCAATATTGGTGTTACATTGAAAATATTTCCAATGACACGCCAATATTGGCATAACATAGTCTTAATATTTTAAGCCAATATTTTGCCATTTCCGTCTAAATGTCCACTTTTCATATTGCTCCAATATTTGCAATATTGGCTGCCAATATTGAATTGCTACTAAGGTAGTAATAGGTTTTCATGTCATACATTTATCTTTCACTTAAAATTTGCACATCCCCGTAGTGCATATCTTGGCATTACATTGGAAATATTTCTAATGTAATCCCAATTTTAGGCAAAACTTGGTATTACCTTGGCCTCCAACATTGGCTAAATATTTTCATTACAATATTACGCCAATATTGGTGTTACATTGAAAATATTTCCAATGACACGCCAATATTGGCATAACATAGTCTTAATATTTTAATCCAATATTTTGCCATTTCCGTCTAAATGTCCACTTTTCATATTGCTCCAATATTTGCAATATTGGCTGCCAATATTGAATTGCTACTAAGGTAGTAATAGGTTTTCATGTCATACATTTATCTTTCACTTAAAATTTGCACATCCCCGTAGTGCATATCTTGGCATTACATCGGAAATATTTCTAATGTAATCCCAATTTTAGGTAAAACTTGGGATTACCTTGGCCTCCAACATTGGCTAAATATTTTCATTACAATATTACGCCAATATTGGTGTTACATTGAAAATATTTCCAATGACACGCCAATATTGGCATAACATAGTCTTAATATTTTAAGCCAATATTTTGCCATTTCCGTCTAAATGTCTACTTTTCATATTGCTCCAATATTTGCAATATTGGCTGCCAATATTGAATTGCTACTAAGGTTGTAATAGGTTTTATTTCATACATTTATCTTTCACTTAAAATTTGCACATCCCCGTAGTGCATATCTTGGCATTACATCGGAAATATTTCTAATGTAATCCCAATTTTAGGCAAAACTTGGGATTACCTTGGCCTCCAACATTGGCTAAATATTTTCATTACAATATTACGCCAATATTGGTGTTACATTGAAAATATTTCCAATGACACGCCAATATTGGCATAACATAGTCTTAATATTTTAAGCCAATATTTTGCCATTTCCGTCTAAATGTCCACTTTTCATATTGCTCCAATATTTGCAATATTGGCTGCCAATATTGAATTGCTACTAAGGTAGTAATAGGTTTTCATGTCATACATTTATCTTTCACTTAAAATTTGCACATCCCCGTAGTGCATATCTTGGCATTACATCGGAAATATTTCTAATGTAATCCCAATTTTAGGCAAAACTTGGGATTACCTTGGCCTCCAACATTGGCTAAATATTTTCATTACAATATTACGCCAATATTGGTGTTACATTGAAAATATTTCCAATGACACGCCAATATTGGCATAACATAGTCTTAATATTTTAAGCCAATATTTTGCCATTTCCGTCTAAATGTCTACTTTTCATATTGCTCCAATATTTGCAATATTGGCTGCCAATATTGAATTGCTACTAAGGTTGTAATAGGTTTTATTTCATACATTTATCTTTCACTTAAAATTTGCACATCCCCGTAGTGCATATCTTGGCATTACATCGGAAATATTTCTAATGTAATCCCAATTTTAGGCAAAACTTGGGATTACCTTGGCCTCCAACATTGGCTAAATATTTTCATTACAATATTACGCCAATATTGGTGTTACATTGAAAATATTTCCAATGACACGCCAATATTGGCATAACATAGTCTTAATATTTTAAGCCAATATTTTGCCATTTCCGTCTAAATGTCCACTTTTCATATTGCTCCAATATTTGCAATATTGGCTGCCAATATTGAATTGCTACTAAGGTAGTAATAGGTTTTCATTTCATACATTTATCTTTCACTTAAAATTTGCACATCCCCGTAGTGCATATCTTGGCATTACATCGGAAATATTTCTAATGTAATCCCAATTTTAGGCAAAACTTGGGATTACCTTGGCCTCCAACATTGGCTAAGTATTTTCATTACAATATTACGCCAATATTGGTGTTACATTGAAAATATTTCCAATGACACGCCAATATTGGCATAACATAGTCTTAATATTTTAAGCCAATATTTTGCCATTTCCGTCTAAATGTCCACTTTTCATATTGCTCCAATATTTGCAATATTGACTGCCAATATTGAATTGCTACTAAGATTGTAATGGGTTTTCATTTCATACATTTATCTTTCACTTAAAATTTGCACATCCCCGTATTGCATACCTTGGTATTACATTGGAAATATTTCTAATGTAATCCCAATTTTAGGCAAAACTTGGGATTACCTTGGCCTCCAACATTGGCTAAGTATTTTCATTACAATATTACGCCAATATTGGTGTTACATTGAAAATAATTCCAATGACACGCCAATATTGGCATAACATAGTCTTAATATTTTAAGCCAATATTTTGCCATTTCCGTCTAAATGTCCACTTTTCATATTGCTCCAATATTTGCAATATTGGCTGCCAATATTGAATTGCTACTAAGGTAGTAATAGGTTTTCATGTCATACATTTATCTTTCACTTAAAATTTGCACATCCCCGTAGTGCATATCTTGGCATTGCATCGGAAATATTTCTAATGTAATCCCAATTTTAGGCAAAACTTGGGATTACCTTGGCCTCCAACATTGGCTAAATATCTTCATTACAATATTACGCCAATATTGGTGTTACATTGAAAATATTTCCAATGACACGCCAATATTGGCATAACATAGTCTTAATATTTTAAGCCAATATTTTGCCATTTCCGTTTAAATGTCCACTTTTCATATTGCTCCAATATTTGCAATATTGGCTGCCAATATTGAATTGCTACTAAGGTAGTAATAGGTTTTCATTTCATACATTTATCTTTCACTTAAAATTTGCACATCCCCGTAGTGCATATCTTGGCATTACATCGGAAATATTTCTAATGTAATCCCAATTTTAGGCAAAACTTGGGATTACCTTGGCCTCCAACAGTGGCTAAATATTTTCATTACAATATTACGCCAATATTGGTGTTACATTGAAAATATTTCCAATGACACGCCAATATTGGCATAACATAGTCTTAATATTTTAAGCCAATATTTTGCCATTTCCATCTAAATGTCTACTTTTCATATTGCTCCAATATTTGCAATATTGGCTGCCAATATTGAATTGCTACTAAGGTTGTAATAGGTTTTATTTCATACATTTATCTTTCACTTAAAATTTGCACATCCCCGTAGTGCATATCTTGGCATTACATCGGAAATATTTCTAATGTAATCCCAATTTTAGGCAAAACTTGGGATTACCTTGGCCTCCAACATTGGCTAAATATTTTCATTACAATATTACGCCAATATTGGTGTTACATTGAAAATATTTCCAATGACACCCCAATATTGGCATAACATAGTCTTAATATTTTAAGCCATAATATTTTGCCATTTCCGTCTAAATGTCCACTTTTCATATTGCTCCAATATTTGCAATATTGGCTGCCAATATTGAATTGCTACTAAGGCAGTAATAGGTTTTCATTTCATACATTTATCTTTCACTTAAAAGTTGCACATCTCCGTATTCCCACTAAACGGTTTGTCATGGAAAACCCAAAATGTCATTGTTACAAAGATGAGAACGATAAATGGACTGTGGACAATATCAGAATCAGAAAGGGAATATGCAAACGTGTTAAGAAACACGACAGCAGCATCCTGTGTGAAATTGCTGCTAGCACCAAAAGCCACGTGAAAGAAAAATCCCTGAATAATTTTATACTGTTCGAAATTTAGTTCCGGAATGACAGGAAAGCAAAATGTTCGAAACGCTCGCTGAACTTGTCTAGGTGTTGATAAACAAAGGATGAAAGAAGTTTTTACCGAGAATCTCTTGAACAATGACTGGAAGGGATATTGAAGACGGCTGTTTTAGGGATCGTCTATAAAGCAAAATTTTTTAAGTTCTCTTATTTTTCTGGGTTAACAAAAGTATTTTTACTTTCCCTACATATATAGGGATAGGAATGTATAGGGAAAGTATTGTTGTTGTTGAGATCCAGACCGTCCGACCTACCAGAAGGGTGTAAGGTAGCTTTGGACGGCCGGGAAGTGCCACCCAATTTAAACAGGAACCCAGTAGGGAAGGCATGCACAGGGACCGTACCCTCCTTCCCCTACCACCAACCTCTCGGAAGGACTTACGGACCCACATGTTTAACGTGATCGTACTCTGCATAAACACGCAAACTGCATAAACACACAACTCTGCATAAACACGCATCCAGCGCGCAAACCACGGGGCTACCGCGCCCGAAATGTGCCAACAGCACACAGTGGTCACCCACCCAAGTACTAACCGCACCCGATGCTGCTTGACTTCGGTGATCTAACGAGAACCGGTGTTTTCAGCACGGTACGGCCGTTGGCTAGGGAAAGTATTGTGACGAAATCGAAAATTCGAATTCGAGTTTTCGATGGAAGAGCACGTATCAAGCATCCCTGAACTCAAATCCATCGCTTATGAGGTGATGTCTGTGTGTATGTGTATATATAATTATGTGTGTGTGTGTGTTCTTGAGTCTGTGGATGCCACATCTCACGAAGAAATGGAGCTTTTCGAACGTAATTTGGAACGATTATTAAATTTCGTCAATACTGGACACCCATTGATTTTCAGAACATTTAATAGTGGAGGGGATCATTTTATACGTATTTTTTTCCTAAAACAAATGGCACAAACTTTAAAAAGCTAGCTTGAACACTTCTACAGATATTGCGCGTTTTTTTTTAAATGAATGTATCTCAAAAATTGCATAAATATGGCTAGTAGTAAGTATGCATGTAACAGCTCGCGACAAATTTGACGACTAATCTATCAAAATATCGCCAACTTGACGACTTTTTTAATGCAATGCTAAATTGATACAAATGTCTCCAAATTAGGAAAAATTTCTCTAACGTTACGAAAATGGCACCAAATTTATGAATTTATAATAATTAACCTATTTTAATGCAATATAATGTCTTATATTGCTCAGCAGATGTTAACAATATTTTTAATTATCAAGTTAGATTTGCACGAAATATAAGTGAATTGGTTACTACAGAATAGTTTGTCATTCAAAAAAGCATGTCATTCAAAAAAGTTGTCATTCAAAAAAGTTGTCATTCAAAAAAGCATGTCATTCAAAAAAGTTGTCATTCAAAAAAGTTGTTTGTTGTCATTCAAAAAGCACCAAATATCAGTGTACTTTTTAGGAATAAAAGCTTGTCCGTCATAATTTCATATTGAAAGGAGTAAAGTACTTGTATTATGTAGGGAAAGTCATGTGCTGTCCACATCAGATTTTTTTTCTCAGTAAAGTAAAGCATTGTTCTCACTTTTCAATCAAATTTAAAAGCTTTCGGGAGAGCTTATTACGAAATAACATCTTTCTATTTTTTTTTTTTTTTTTTTTTTTTTTTTTTTCATTTACATGTCGGTCGATAACTTCGCGATTTTATATATCTATTTTTCCTCCAAAAGGTACTCAACCGATTAAAACAATATTTGATTAAAAGGTATGCTACCACAAGAATTGGAAAATAACATTTCGATTTCTAGTCTAAAGTTTGATTATTTTCCTTAAAATTGTTCAGCACGTGCATACGCATTCCAAACTATATCTTGTGTATATTGTCAACTATCTAAGTATCGCTAAATAGAGTTTATATGTTTTGCTGATAAATTTCTGAACGCTGAAAAAGGGAACTGATTGGTCGCTGAGCGACAACGACTGGCAGACGATTTTCAGTATCCAGACTTCGAAGGATATAATCTATATTAGACTTCTTTATTCTTATTTTTTTTTTAAATTTTACATGCTACATATTTCATTGCCATACATAAACGCTCCAAAAATCACGTGATTACTTCTAATAAATTTGAATTAGACATTAATTTATTTATTAATTTATTTGCTAATTTATTTCTGCAAGGGAACAGGAGGAAACGGAAACACTTATCAATATTTATTTTCACAAAAGGACTCATTTACGAGCTGCATAGAATATGCTGGGTGGGTGAGTGGAACGTGCTACAAGTTAATGTAGACATCGACTTATTTACTATCACCTCGTCTGGAAGTACATTGTTCATAAATATTATGACAACTAAAATGTCCATCTTTTCAAAAAAACTTGTAAATTCTAGATGAAGATATTTTCTAAATTGTTTGCTGTATATCGAACTTTTAATACTTTTAATTTCAGCAAACAATTTTAGTCACTTGACCTAAGGTAATTTGTTTCTTCTGTTGTCGGTTCTTATGAATTAGACAATGCACTACAAATCTGTAATTTGCATTTTACGTCTATATCGCTTTTTTGTCAATTTTGTTATCCTAACTTTTTAAATTCTCCAATAGAGGCGCTGCAATCACTTACTCGCTTGGGCATAGTCATATAAATCTAATGTGTACACTCCTCATACGTAACCTTGACTATTGATTAGGGTGACTAAGAACTTTACTAGGAACCCTGCACACTCATTACACATAATAGTCACGAATGAAAATGAATTAAAATTTTAAAAACAGGAAGCAGTTTAACCCTGTAGTCATTAATAATGAGATATAATAACATACATAAACACGATAGTAGTCGAAGTTTAAAGACTACTCATCTACTATGCATTTAACACTATGCATAATGTAAAATCATTCCATACCAAAAATAACTGATCTTTGTTAATTACAGGTGGTTTCTTACACAAGTATCACTGCAGTATGTAATTTTTGTTAAAAAAAAACCCTTCTTCTCTTTCGAATCGCAAAAAATTTCCATTGACTACGTAACACTGTAGCTCCGCCTCCTCATCCGGTTCCAGCGCGTGCCACATGACATCAGGAGCGTATCTTTTGATGTTTTATGTCGGAATTTAACATAAAAAAAAAACCATTTACTGGCAGGAAACGCGTTCGTATTGGCACTCAAACCAACTAAACTTAACTGGGGAAATATTTGTTTGCAATATCTTTTTGAGATAAGGGTATATAAGAGTGAATCTTACAAACTTCATAAACATAATTCTCTTGATCCGCCTTGACACGCATCTTAAACATGTTGATCGAAGAGCTATCCAGACAACTCTCTCTAGAGGAGGAGAGTCTGAAAACTCCTACAGAATGTCCTTTTAAAACTCCTTTTAAAGAGTACGGGGTTAAAATGCCATCGAAATGTCCTTTCATGCAAACAGATTATGGAGTCAAGTTGACGAATTTTACAACAGGGGTACAATCGGTTGATACTCTTCACAACTTATCAACGGTGAGTGGTTTTTTTTTTTAATTTTAATTTTAATTTCTTTACTATTTTTCCTGGTAGTTAAATTTTCATCATTAAAACCATTTAATGTTAGTCAGCAAAATAAGAAGAAAATAAATGTCTTATGTATAAGAAATATTTTATATTATGAAAAATTATATAACTTCCAGTAGTTTGATGTGTGACTTTGCGGTGGCGTCACCAAGTGGGGGGAGGGTCATAACCCATCCCATCAACCCATTAAAAGTCGAAGAAATGATATCTGGAGAAATGGGAAACATAATTAGTTAATGATTTTGTTGCATTAAATGTAAAATTTACAATCAGTCAGCAAAATCGTGTAAAAATCCCTTGTGTGGAAGAGGAATTCTTTCACAATACGAAAATTATGTATTTTCAATAGTTCGATATGTAATTTTGTACAAAATGATTCTTACCAGTCAGAAAATTTGTAATACAAAGTGACATAACCAATCAGAATTTTTTTTAATGATTTTGTTCACAATTTCTAAATCTACATGCAGATAATATCATTTAGAAATTGAAATAAATCAGAAATAATTTACGTAACCTCTTAAGAAATATCTTCAATACATTAGTTAAAAACCCTTAAACAATTTCGCACATTTTTATTATATTTAATTTATTTGAAATTTTGTGTTTGCTTTTTAAGATTCTCTTAAAATAAACAGGCTATATGAAAAAGATACAATACATCATATAAAAATTGTTTAATATTAAAAGAACTATAATATTTTTTATTTACACAATTAATGGTGTAAAAATGCATTGATAAAAAGACTTCAGCGCTTTCGAAAATCAAACGCCCTCTATCAGATTCATCAAGTATAGCACAAGAACATTAAAAATTTGTTCACAGCTAAATTCGAACTAAATTTGCATATTACAGTTAGCTAAGGGGAAAAACAGATTCAAAATGAATTGTGTAAATGTGTACATAAATATATACACAAATAAAACGCAGTATAAATAACACAAGACAGACTATAAAGAAAAAGCAATTTTAAATAACAAGTTTTAAATGATTATGTATGTAGACAGTAGTGTTACCTATATGGAGTATTAGCCGCCTAGCGAAAGTTGCTATTTAATTTTTTTTTATGTTAGTCACTTTTATATTACTTATAATGAGTTTTTCCTGTACTTTGCATTTTTATATTCCCATCTTTACATTTCTTATTGCACCTGTGTTTGCCTCTCAGTTAACTACAATAGGTAAATTTCTCAAGCACTTGCTCAAAAAACTGCTGCAATAAATCACTAAATTAAAACTTCGTAAATATAGCATACAAACAAAAACTGCTCTTCTAGTTTCAAGGACAAATAACAGCCTTCTCTTCCAGGGTCGACAAGAAGCGCCGGATTCCCTTACTCAAGTAAAGTCGGCCAGTCGTGAGAGTGGCCGACTCATATTTTTCTAATTTAGTGAACCTTGTTTGAACTTGGTGAACTTTAGTGAACTTGGTATTCCAGGCATATGAAGAAAGTCACAGTACGAGTGCACCGGATAATCCAATGACGGTGCAATGTGAAAAGATGCACCCAACTTCTCTAGTAATTTTCTTATCAGCTAAAGAATTTGTGAAAGTTGTTCCAGCCGGAGATCAAACCGCAGATCTTCGAACTGGTAAGCTGGTGCCATTGAGCTACTGGGACAAGATTCCAATCTCTTCTTGTCGAAGTGAACCTTGTAATCATCTCCCACTAAAGTCAGATGGAGATGCAATTAACGGCAGAACTCCCCCCTTTGGATTCTCTACATTTTTTCATCTAAGTTTATATCTTGTGTGATCGTGATCTTGAAACCTGGTCCATAATTTACGGATTCACTAAAAATCGTAACTGTGTCTATTTCCGACCTGTATCATCACTGCATCCACCCTGCAGGGTTATTTCTTTTGAGTGTCATTGCAAAAACCTCACTGTGCGATTCACGTATTCAACCGTTAATCTGCCCAGCCAATGCTTTACCAATTGAGTTACTGGGACGAAAATTCCAACTTCTTCTGGGCAAAATGAACCCTATAAATTTAATAACATCTTCCTTCGGTCCATGCGTTCAACTCTCACGTTGAACTGTATTATATTTTATGCACTTTATTCTACTTTTTATGCAAAATAGAACTACTTTGACTGGGGGCAAAGCTGTTTTTGACCATAAGCAGAGTAGGTAAATGCTAAGGATCTGCGAAGCTCAGCGGACGCATATCTCATTCTCAACTTACCTTTTCTACAATGAAAGTTTAATAAGTAGGAAACAGAGTTTACTTTTGCTTAGAGGCCCTTCCAAGGGTTAAAGTGGCCCTTCTGAGGATAAAGGTGGAGGGGTGGAACAGTCCACTGGATTAACTCAAGGATATTGTTCTCAGACCGACCCGATTTCGATGCCCATCTTTGCCAAAACTGTCCCCGTGTTCACTAGTACGGACACTAGTATATTCACTAGTATGTTCACTAGTACGGGAGTACGGGCACGTTAAATATGTGGTTCCGTAAGTCCTTCCGAGAGGTTAGTGGTTGGAGAAGGAGGGTACGGTCCCTATAGATGCCGCCCCCACTGGGTTCCAGTATAAATTGATTGACACTTCCCAGCTCTCCAAAAAGATACCTTATACCTTCGAGTAGGTCGGGCGGTCTGAGTCGAAAAAGAAAAACGTCCACAATGCTGTCTCTCAGCACTTGACAGGGTAAACATTTCGAGAACTGTCGCTCCTGAATGAAGAAGTGTTAAAGTGGTCCTAACTGGGAACTATGGCCTAAACAGATTCCCTATCAGTATGAACATGTATGCATATATATATATATATATATATATATATATATATATATATATATATATATATATATATATGTATATATATATATATATATTTTTACTCGTATCAAGAATTCGAACTTGGTTTCTATTAATCTGAAGGTGAGAGATTGAACTATAATGCTAAAAGTGGGCCTTGCAGCTTGCGAAAAGTGTCCGGTGGCTAAGATGCTCGTATTAGTGGCTATAGGAGATATTTCGTTATGAAATTTTTCTTTTGATTGGAAAGCTTTGTGTTTAACTAAAAGTAAGCACCAGTTTTTTTAACTCTATCTTTCTAGTAAAAACCTCATGAAATTTTTACAGTTTAGTACTAAAACGTAAGAATCAATTTTTTTAATAAGGTAAACGTATGCGCAATCTCAGTATAAGCCATTCCGAAACATAATTACTGATGCTACAATCGATGTTAATGCATTTGTTGTTTATTTCAAGCTAGAATTCACTTATTTACAGAGTTCTCAAAATAAGCCTCTGAACAATAACCAAAAATCCCCAACGTATGCATAGTGTATGCATGTGCTGCCACAAAAGGATACACATTTAAAGAATGGACACAAATACATACATTTTGGGTGTGATGCCTCTGATATTAGCCATTATATTCAACAATAAATTTCGACCAGCCATGGTACACTGGTGGAACAATCGCCTGTCTTTCAATATAAACTGACATTATAGAACGGTGCAAGAAAGATGAAATTTATGAGATGATGATGTATTGTAACCGAATGTGGGCGAAAAATGTCAAAATGAAAAAGTAGCCAAAAAGTAGCCATGCTATCCTAACACAGATAGCATGGGTTCTAAGATTAGGACCTGCAATACATTCGCTATTGTGTGCACAAATGAATGCAGCTTCTACTATGTGGAGTAATATACCAACTTCTTGAAATTATTATAATGAAGTGCTTTAGAAAAATTTAACTAATTAACAGATTTAGATTATTACATTTAACCCCCTTAAGATTTCTTACTGTACTAGGGGACTCAACCCTCTGCTCGCTCCGCCCCCGCAACCCCTTCGGGAGGGTTCGCCTCCTACTAGCTGCGCTTGTTTCTTATCTATCTTTCCTAAAAATTCTACTTTCAAGAAATTCTACTTTTCTCTCCCCGCCTATTTTCCGCAGGAGGGAAAAGTGGGGATTTTTCTTAGCCCAGGGAATCCAAAATATTAATTCTTTGATCATGAGCTCGCTTTGAAAGCTATTTCATGTCAAACTAAAGTTTAAATCGATAAACGGTTTATTCCATCGTGTTACCCTATTATTTCTCTATAAATGTACCAAATTCCATATTTTTGTATGCTATAGTTTTTACGGTACGAGACAGAGAAATCGCTAGACGTGCCGATACGAAAAAAAAAGTTCACTTCAGAAGTGCATAAAAAGTAAAATATCTCACAAACTACATCGAAATTAAAAAAAAGGGCTCCGTCCAGCAAAACTTCACGCATGTAGGTACCTGCCTGCAAAAATTCGTGGTCTTGCTATTGTTAATCAATCCAGGACGAGAACACGCAGCTCAAATATTTTGTCTTTGACTTTGACATTAAATATTTCTTAAACTACAATATATATCAAAAAACGGTTTATTTCAACGAATTCCCCAAAGCTTTTTCTATAAGTGTATCAAATTTTATTTTTATATGCAATAGTTTTTGCGGTACAAAGCAAAGAATCTCGAGAAACGAGAAATTTGTCAAAGAGCGGAGGCCGAGGCGACGTCAGTTACTTTTTTTTAATAGAGATATATTATATTATAATTATTAGTGTAAATAATAAATACGCTAAATTTAATTATGCGTCTTAATTGTCCTCACTATTAATTAAAAACAGATATGGCGTTAATGATATGCGTAATGCAACATCAGATAGGAAGTCTTAACCATAACGCAATAACACAAGTGATGACTGATATTTCAACATTTAGTTTGATTAATAAATTGAATATTAATTAAACAAATTAATCTAACTTTCCATTACAGTAAATAAATATGCATAAAATATTATTTCAGCCAATCACATGTTCTAGTTCATCATGTAAAGGTGCGTTAATGAGTGGCCAATCATCTCCGCCTGGACAACGCAAAAAACAAGAAATACTCAACGAAGCTTACCAGTTTCAACAGCAGTACTATGCTTCTCTTAAAAAGTAAGTTCTTCCGGCATTACTAATTTTCTAATAATTTCTTAAATCTTATCATAATAAATAAGATAACTTAGATTATGTATGAACTTTAAACTATAAAATGGAGCTATATAAATAAAAAAATCGAGCAGGATAATGTCTGGACAGATATTTCTTTGCACGTTGCAAGTTTACTCACTGACATTGCAGTTATTGCTTATTCATTGCTGAATAACATTAAGAGCCGGGTCCTGGTATCTACAATGGAAACACAACTTATATTTTACGAAATGATTTTACAGGGTGCATATAAACTGTTTTGACAAAATAAGAGGGGTGATAGTACCCATCAAGACGAACAATATTTACTATGGAACCTAGGGTCGCATTCCACTCTGAGCGTCATAAAAGAGTAACTTCGAAATACGTCCAACAAGCACAAGTCGCCACTTCGGACGACAAAGCTATCGTGCCGGAGAAGTATCACATTTCCAGAACATCACCGTCACTTCTAGTCATCCGATACTTCTTGAATGCTACATATCCCGGACGGTGGATTGGATGTAGTGGACCTGTGGCTTGGCCTCCACGCTCACTGGACCTCAACCCATTGGACTTCTTCTGGGGGCATGTAAAATCATTGGTTGCGAGACGTCTGTGGACTCTGTAGAAATTTCGTCACGAGAATCGTTGTTGCAACGGACAGGATAAACACGACACCAGGTGTCTTCGAAAGGGTGCGCCAGTCGTTCATTCGCCATTGTGAATTGCGCAACGGCACCCTTGGCCGTCACTTTGAGCATCTATTTTAAGTCTTTCTCTGGTGTAAATAAATAGGATTGTGCAACTTATGATTACGTTAATTCTCCCTATTTTCACTGTTAAAAGTTCAACTTTAACTTTACGCTTTTCTGACACTTAGACTGGAATACCTAGGTTTTATTGTAAATATTGTTCGTCTTGATGGGTACTATCACCCCTCTTATTTTATCAAAACAGTTTATATACACCCTTTGGTTCTGTTATGAGACATTATCCTGTATTTCTAGAGTAAACGTTTTGCATTGTTTAACCTGATAGGCATTACGTACAGCACGAAATGCTGCTAAAGTAATACACACAAAATAACATCGTAAATAGTAAAATGAAACCAAAAATTAATAGCATCGATCGATTTCGAAGGTAAAAACCCTTCTTCGTCAGGACACACAAGAAGTGCAACTTTCACTAGTGAGAGAAAGATAGGAGACTGTTGCACGAATGTCAAACGTGACTAAAGCAGAGAAAGGATTTTGCCAACGGCGAGAGGAGAAAAAGAAGTAAAATGAACCGAGAAGAATAAGAAAAAAGGGGGACACACTCTTTCTTCCTTGGTATTTTACCTTTCATTCAGTGTGTTCCACCTCATTCTTGGGTGTTCCACCTCATTCAGTATGTTACTTCCTCCTAGGTTGTTTTAACTCTTTTTTCTCTCGCAAAATAAAGATCTCGAATACGTTAATAGCCACGCTTTTTCTAACCTATATTAATGAATTAATTATTCCTATTAACATAAAAATATGCATGCAGAATACCTCACGCACTCAGCTCAGACGGTATATTGCTTACAAAGTAAGCAGCAGTACCTCTAATCAGCTGCTTTTTTTTTACGTAGTTGATATCAAAACACGAATGGGCAATTCATGCACCGGTAATAGGTTGTAAACCTCTGGATCTTATTAATATTAAATGTGCACTGGAATTATCGTATATATGCAGATGGCACATTGCTCCTCCTTCAGAAAACGGGACAAGGCCGAATATATATATATATATATATATATATATATATATATATATATATATATATATATATATATATATATATATGTATATATACATATATATAATATATATATAATATATATATATATATGTATATATACATATATATAATATATATATATGTATATATACATATATATATATATATATATATATATATATATATATATATATATATATATATATAGTAATCAGGAAATATTAACATCACCATAGAAGCAAAGCCACGATGCCGATGCCACAAAGCCATAATGCCGATAATAGAAAATATCAGCACCGGCCCAAATTCGAAGATTAAAAAGAATTAAATTCATCTTCAGGTCTGAGTACTTAACTCTAATTAACCCAAACAAATGCCAGTTTCAGATTGGACAATAGTACATTACTATAAATGACCAACCGGCTGAATACCACCTTTATAACAAAATATTTGAATTTCCGATCAATTTAAAGAGTGGTTTGGACACATATGATGCCTTTATATCACAATACATAATATAACATCAGGGCATAAATGCATCAGAGTATGTAGTTTACTTTAACAATAATTTCTTTCATGAAATAGATCTACAGATGAAGAATTCAGCAATCGTGTAAAAAGCATCAAAAATGAAATATCAAAAACAGGGACTTACACTTTGACGTATGCAGAACTGGTTTTTGGCGCTAAATTGGCCTGGAGAAATGCATCAAGATGCATAGGAAGAATTCAATGGAGCAAATTGGAACTCCAAGACTGCAGGCATGTCACATCTACAAAAGAAATGTATGATGCTCTTTGTCATCACCTGGAATATGCAACCAATAAAGGAAATATCAGGTAAGGATACTTTTAGAATATTATTGCGGATGAAAAATTAATCAGTCATCTTTCCTACGACTTTGGAAATACTTCGTAGTCTGTGTTTAAAAGAAATATTGAATTATCAATTCCTATCGCATCTCGTGTTATGAGCCTAATAATTATTGTTACTTTAATATAAATATTACTTGAGCAGCACAAAACTGTAATTTTTATGTGAGTGGCAACAGGGATTTATTTTTATTTTTATTTTTGCACGTGGCGAGTTTGTTGTTTTGTTCAAGACAGTGATAAAAATATCTTTTATTTTTGGAATTTTTCTTAACTTGTTGCTTTTAGATGTACTTTGGGGTACATAATAGACTTTCCGTACGCTGTTACGAAACTAAATTCGTGTTCTTTTTTCTCAGTAACTGAAAATACTATGAGTGTAAATTTTTCACAGCTGAAAAATGTAATATATTTACATGTTTTAATAACATTTTTTCTTCAGAATTTTATAAAATATGATTTTTTTCAAAGATCATAGTTTTTAAACAAAATTTTACGACATTTATTTTTGTTTTAAAAAAAGTTAGCAACTTGCCCCTATTATCTTATGTTAAAATAAACATATACATAGTTTAAATATACCATAGGAGTTTCAAAGCATGACGATCAATAGTTGTTGAGATAAACTAACATAAACAGCTAAAAAAGCACATTCAGAAAAAAACAGCGAGAAAAACAAGACTCAGCAAAGCAACTCTCTCTGGTTGGCATATAAAAAGGCATACAAAAGAAGTTTTTCACTTAAAGAAACTTCTAGTTTGCGGATTAACTAATGTGATACATCGTTGGAAAGAAAACATTCTGAAACATTTAAATCGACAATAAAAGATAATTACATTTTTCGACACATAATCAGGATAACCCTTATGAAATAAAAATATCAATAACAGTAACTAAAGGTATATTTCATTATATTTAAGCGATTTTTCGGGATAGTTTTATATAAAAATCATAGAAATAATACATTTATAATTTTTTTAAGTTTATTATTTATAAATATTTACCGCAAAAATTCAGAGAATTCTAAAAACTAAGATATGAAAACATATTTATAATCATTAAAAATAATCGGAGCAAATATTAATGAGGCCACCGTGATAATTACTGCCTATATTAAAATATAATCTATTCTTCTATCTGTTGAATATAATAAAAATATTTTAATTTTTTCCCATACATTTATAAGCATAGGCGAATGCATGTTGGACGAATTGTTTCTATGACAGATAAAATATTATTTAGAATTAATATAAAACTGCAAGAAAAACATGCATAAGAGTGACTGTAAAGTCATATAACTGTCTCCTACCTTTTCACGGCTTATCTGTAAATAAAATATTGCGGAATCCGATATTTGAAATCACTTTCTTCAAGTTCAAAGCAACAGCTTGGAGGCAAACCCTAAAGACTGACTGAAAATTACACTCTAACGTCACGATTTCTCTGTGTGTAAACACACACAAAACGGGCACCGCCTGTCACTCAGAGCCACTGTCATGCCATGCCCTATATTTTGTGCAAATATATTAACACCGGTGTTTTATTCTGCGCCTGGGTGTCACAGTGACATAGTTCTTGTTCTCCCGCCTCCTCCTCCTCACCTATGTGCATTAGGGATTAGGCGAGGGAAGATTTTATAAATAGATGGTAGACATGGTTTTGCAGAATTTCGGTCGCTTTTTTATAGTTACTTGCGATAAAAAAAAGTTATCCATTATAAAATAATAAGAATTCGATAGTATATATATAATAATAATGATGTAATGGTTGATATATATTTTTAAAATTAATATTGCTTTTGCAGATATATTTTGCGGACATGCCACATTTGTACATTTGAAACGAAATATATCTCATGGATAACAGAGAGAAACATTGGGAACACAATTACATCACTTGTAGAATTTTGGGGATGTTTATTGGTGAAAACAAAAGCACTCAGTAGACCATAGAGAATCTTGATTGGTGGAAAGTACTCCAGTTCAGATCTTGAACTCATCTAGCTAAAAAAATTAAAAAAAAAAAAAACTGATGTGGGCAACATATGACTTTCCTTATATAATGCAATTAATTTACTACTTTTACAGTTTAAAAAAATGTTATTCTTATAGTAGATACTTATATTCTTTCCAAGATATTGAATTTTCTTCAATAAGTCGTAATTTTCATTGATTTAGCGTCATTTTTATCCATTTGGCAAGATTTTTGTTAATGTGGCAACAATTAAAAATGTCGCAAAGTTAGCGACATTCCTCAAAATTCATCGCCAAAATCTTGCCAAGCGTTATGGATGGAGAAATAAGTTATTCTTACAGCAGATAAATGACTATTGGCATTCAAATACAAAAGTATTACTAAAAGTATCTTTTCTCGTGAATGGAACAAGTTAGATCCACGAGAATGATGTTACCAAATTTACTGCATGGTATTACATATCAAACGTAAACATGTTTCTCAATAGAAAATATTTTTTTTTTATTTTATATAACTTTTGATAAGTTTTTGAAAAATGCGCAATATCTTAAGAACGGTTCATGTTAGCGTTCTAAAATTTATGTCAATCGTTTTCTAATGAAGAATTACATAAGAAATGTCTATTTGCGTAACTTTATTAGCGGTTTTGATTTTTTGACGATTTTTTCAAAATTTCACTCGAAAATTTAGGGAGGGTTCTGAACTTTCGATTACGTATAAAAATAATAGGCTTCAAGTGTTTACGAATTGTGATTTTTGTGCCAAATTTCGTTCGAATCGGTCCATTCGTTCGTCAGTTATCGTCTCCAAAGGCTCACTGACACACACACACACACAGACATCACTTCAAAAATGTTAGATTCGTGATCAGGGATGCTTGAAACGTGCTCTCCCGTCGAAAACTCGAATTCGAATTTTCGATCCCGTCACAATACTTTCCTCATACATTATGTATATAAGGAAAGTAAAAAAAAATTCTCATGTGGGCAGCACATGACTTTCCTTATATAATGCAATGAATTTGCTAATTTTGCAGTAAAAAAATAGGGTATTCTTATAGTAGGTACTTATATTCTTTCCAATATATTGAATTTTCGAAAATTAGTCGTGATTTTCATTGATTTAACGTCCTTTTTATTCATTTGGCGAGATTTTCGTTAATTTAGCAACACTTAAAAAAGTCGCCAAGTTCACAACATTCCACCAAATTCGTCGTCAAAATCTCGCCAAGCATTATGGTCGGAGAAATAAGTATTTCTTATAGCAGGTAAATGACTATTAGCTTTCAAATACAAAATATTACTAAAAGTATCTCATCGATCAAATGCAAAAGTATTATTCAAAGTATCTTGTCTCATGAATGGAACGAGCTAGATCCACGAGAAGATGTCACTAAATTTATTGCATGATATTACAATATGAAAAGTGAACATGTTTCTCAACAGTTAATATTTTTTTTTAATTTATGGGATTTTTTGATAAATGTATTTGGAAAATGTGCAATATTTCGAGAACGGTTTATGCTAGCGTTTTAACGTTTATCTGAATCGCTTTCTAATTAAAAATTACATAAGAAATATCTATTTAAGTAGCTTTATTAAAGATTTTGATTTTTTGATGATTTTTTCAAAATTTCACTCGAAAATTTAGGGGATTCTGAACATTTGATTGTATTTAAAAACAATAGGCTTCCAGTATTCATGGATTGTAATTTTGCACTAAATTTCATTCGAATCGCTCCATTCATTCGTGAGATATCGTCTCCACAGACTCACTGATACACACACACACATACACACACACATACTTTCACACACACACACACACATACTTTCACACACACACACACACTTACTTTCACACATACACACACACAGAAACAGACATCAACTCAAAAATATTCGATTCGTGATCAGGGATGCTTGAAACGTGCTCTCTCGTCGAAAACTCGAATTCGAATTTTTTAAATTAAATTTTTCAAACGACTTAGTCGCGTGCTGTACGAGCATACGTTTAAATTCCAAAACATATGCGAATTAATGCGATCCCTAAATAAGCGCCTGATCACACCTTTGACCGCTGTTCCAATAAGTAATGCGCCTTTGCACCGACGCTGGGAACATCAATATTTTCGATTCTAGTTACAGCTCGCAATTCAAATAAATCACTAAGCAGATGACGTCAGTTTCGGCAGATGACGTGCTTGACCTTCCTATAGAGTTCTAGATCTATGCTTCAAGAAGTCAACTTTCAACCCAATCATACTAAGGATATGTGGTAGAAAAGTTCCTTTCCCTGCACATGGGAGTGGAACAGTTCCGGTGAAATCCGCTGCCTGCTAGGTTCGTTCAAAAAATCCCAGACATGCTTCGGATGATAATTAATTAAGGGATGGGTTTATGAAATTATTTTTACTAGCTTAGTCTATGATGTATTTAAGAACTGCTGAAAAAATTGAACGTAGCATAACATGTCAAATTTAGTGTATCGTAATATAAAAATTGAAGAGGTTCAAAACGCACGAAAAGTATGTATTTTTTTAAAAATTCATTGAACTTTGAATATTATTCATCATATGCACTCCGTTTAAATTTTATTTGAAAGAGAATTTTTCTGTCTTTCCAGTGGTGTCAAATTGTAAACTCTGTGATACTATTTGAAGCCGCTAATGAGAATCGATTGGTGAATATCACTCTAAAACATAAAATAACTAAAAACCTAATTCGAAATTTAAAAAAATAACGACGAGATACACCTGTGTACGTCGAGAAATACCGAATTTCATGGTCGTACAACTATTAGATTTTCCGCTACACACTACACACACAGAATCACACACATCTTTTATGAAGCAAAATTACTTAAATTATCAACTGCATATGAACTGAACTGGGTCTATTTTCATTTAGGTCTATGATCACTGTTTTTCCCCAAAGAATTCCCGACAGAGATGATTTCCGTGTCTGGAATCCGCAGCTAATTAATTACGCAGGCTATTTGAAGGAGGACGGGTCGGTCATTGGAGACCCCGGAAGACTTCATCTAACAAGGGTAATTACAAAAGTTGCAATTTGTCCATATTAAATATCAAATTTCAATAATTAAAGTTTTTTTATTTTTTGCGTAAAGCTTCTCAATGTCATCAATACAAGTACATAAATACAAATTAAAAATTTTCATCAATATGGCTTTTAAATTCGTAAAAGTATGTTTGTTTTGTGTTTAGCTTGTTTGTAAATCTGTTTCCTTATCACTGTAGTAAACGCAAAACAATCTAAATAAATTATCGCCGTTTTAAGTCACTAATCTTAACGTTTCGATTCAAAGTAGCAGCTGTATTCAACGTTCATAAATGAATGCATTCAAGATTCAAGGATGTGGATTTTAGTTTTTTGAAAGATTTTGCCGGACAGAATTTTTTATTTTCTATGTATATTGATTGCTTTGTTCTTATTTTGTTACAATTTTTAATTTCTATTTGCAGGCCATTTCTCAAAAAATTTTGGTTCTAAGGATCCACCAAATTTTAATAGATTAAAATGCTTTACTAGACTAAGCTGTGTACCAAATTTCAGCTTACCAAGATGTAGAAAAATATGTTTAAATTAGCACAAACAGACAACCACACATCGATCATAACGAGTTAAATAAAAACTTTTACTATAAATATTTTAACACATCAAAGACTTCAAATTTTAGTTGAAGATGTAGGAAAATATATTAAAATTGGCACAGACAACCACACATCGATCATAACGAGTTAAATAAAAACTTTTAATATAAATATTTTAACAAATCAAAGACTTCAAATTTTAGTTGATATCACCTTTATTTCTGAAGCTTTATATATGAAGTATAAATATATCTAGACAGACAGCATATGTTTTGTAATTTGTATGCAGGATATTCTAATGTAGCAGTTACACCAGTAAAATCAGAACCAACTAAGCACATAAGCTCATTTTATTTTCGAAACCAGTTGATGCCATTATATTTTCATTATATCCTGCATAGCAACACTTTTATATTCACCAGTATTTTAATGGTGATTTTTTTTAAATATCTCATTTGTAATATATTTTATATCCAATTTTTATTGATATATTATTGCAGATATGCCAAAGGTTAGGATGGAAAGGAAAAGGAGGACGATTTGACATTCTGCCGTGGATACTTTCTGCTCCAGGTGAAGGTATTAAACTTTATGACATACCAGAAGAACTGATCTTGATGGTGGACCTTGAGCACCCCAAATATCCATGGTTCTCAGAGTTGGGGCTGAAGTGGTATGCTTTACCAGCTGTCGCTGATATGCTGTTCGACATTGGTGGAATTTCGTTCACTGCCGCCCCTTTCAACGGATGGTACATGGCTACAGAAGTAGGGGCCAGAAATTTGTGCGATGCTCAAAGATTTGATCTCTCGAAGGTAAGAATTTTACTACAAGAACTAGAAACATATTATCGAAGAAACTATTGACGAAAATCTATATATTTGTATTTATTATTGAGCAATATTGATGCAAAAAATATTTCATGCAACAATATATAGTTGAACAATAATAGGCCATATCCATACAATTTAAAAAATCTGATGTGGGCAACACATGACTTTCCTTATATAATGCAATGAATTTACTACTTTTACAATAAAAATATAGGTTTTTCTTATAGTAGATATTTATATTATTTCCAAGATATTGAATTTTCGTCAATTAGTCATCATTTTCATTGATTTAGCGTCATTTTTATCCATTTGGCGAAATTTTTGTTAATTTGGCAACAATTAAAAATGTCGACAAGTTGGCGACATTCCGCCAAATTCGTCGCCAAAATCTCGCTAAGCGTTATGGACGGAGAAATAAGTTATTCTTACAGCAGATAAATGACTATTGGCGTTCAAATACAAAAGTATTACTCAAAGTATCTTTTTTCCTGAATGGAACGAGCTAGTTCCACGAGAATGATGTCACCAAATTTATCGCATTGTATTACAAATGAAAAGTGAACATATTTCTCAATAGGAAATATTTTTTTTATTTTATATGACTTTTTGATAATTTTTTTGAAAAATGTGCAATATCTCAAGAACGGTTCATGTTAGCGTTTAAAAATTTATGTCAATCGTTTTCTAATGAAAAATTACATAAAAAATGTCTATTTGTGTAACTTTATTAGCGGTTTTGATTTTTTGACGATTTTTTCAAAATTTCACTCGAAAATTTAGGGGGTTCTGAACATTCGATTGCGTATAAAAACTATAGGCTTCCAATGTTTACGGATTGTGATTTATGTACTAAATTTCATTCGAATCGGTCCATTCGTTCGTCAGTTATCGTCTCACTGATACACACACACACAGACACACACACACACACACACATACATACTTTCACACACACACACACACACAGACATCACTTTAAAAGTGTTTGATTCGTGATCAGGAATGCTTGAACTCCGTGCTCTCCCGTCGAAAACTGGAATTCGAATTTTCGACCCCGTCACAATACTTTCCTTATACATTATATATGTAAGGAAAGTAATAATGGGTGATATCAATACATTTTGAATAATGAATGATATCAATATAGTTTAATTAGTGGATGATATCAATGCATTTTCAATGATGGATGATACCAATACATTTTGAATAATGAATGATATCAATACATTTTGAATAATGGATAATATCAATAAATTTAAAAAAAATAGATGATATCAATATACATTTTGAATAATGAATAATAGCAATATGTTTTGAATAATGAGTTATACCAATTCATTATGAATTGGCCCCAAATGTGAAGTATTCCATTCCCCGACTAGCCTGGAAAATTCATATTATATCATATTTACTACTATGATTCGTTACTGCATCGATAGTGAAGAAAACGAACTTTTTGTGCATTTTAATAAATGTTTTATTTAAAAGTAGGAAACAATTTAACCAGTTTAATATTTTAAAGTAAGCAAACGCATTTTTAAATTCAAATATTTAAAAGTAAACTAAATGTTTTCAAAATTTAAACGTAAACAAATACTTCTAAAATAAAATAATTTACATTATCTATACATGACAGCATTAACAGTGAAAATTAATAGATCTAGAGATTACATATTAAATTCGTTCAGTGGAATGAAACTTTTCATGATTAAGATACTTCTCAAATGGACTACAACGATCCGTAAATTATCAATTGTTTATCAATATCATGAACAAAATAATATGATTATTACATTTTCAAGAACAGTTTGTATGAAAATACATAAGAAACGCTATCAAAGATAAGCTTGTCAAGGGTTCAAAATAAGTATGTCTAAGTGTGTTTTTAAAAGAGAAATTTCCTTGACAAGCATACCTCCTCTGGTAGAATGACAACACCGGGTTCATGTCTGAAATACTTCCTTTCCCGAAATATCCTAATGATTTTGTAAGCAATGGAAATAATTTATCATTAAATACATTTTCGAAAGATTTGACAGCAGTATTTAGCACAGTTGCAACAATTACACGTAAGATATAATTGCTAGTCTTAATAAGCAATCAGTATTATAATAATGCCATAGGATAAAGGTTTATTGCTTTGCTTATATTTACCTAATTCTGATTAAGTCACAGAAATATTTGTTACCAAGATATCGTCTAAAATATAAGCATAAATATTAAATGGCTTTAGAAATTTTATTTATTATGAATACAATATGCATTTTTCTTTTCGTGTCTAATTCAACTACGATTTAAAACATAATTCCAGATATTAACTAGCTTGGCGTTTTAATATTTATAAAAAATCTGATGTGGGTAACACATGACTTTCCTTATATAATGCAATGAATTTACTACTTTTACAGTAAAAAATAGGGTTTTCTTATAGTAGATACTTATATTCTTTATATTCTTTCCAAGATATTGAATTTTCGACAATTTGTCGGCATTTTCATAGATTTAGCGTCATTTTTACCCAGATGGCGAGATTTTCGTTAACTTGGCGACAATTCAAAGAGTCGCCAAGTTGACGACATTCCGCCAAATTCGTCGCCAAAATCTCGCCAAGCGTTATGGACAGAGAAATAAGTTATTCTTATAGCAGAAAAATGACTATTGGCGTTCAAATACAAAAGTATTACTCAAAGTATATATTCTTATGAATAGAACGAGCTAGATCCACGAGAATGATGTCACCCAATTTATCGCATGATATTACATATGAAAAACGAACATGTTTCTCAACAGTTAATATTTTTTCTAATAAATGGGATTTTTTGATAACTGTATTTGAAAAATGTGCAATATCTCGAGAACGGTTCATGCTAATGGTCTAAAATTTATGTCAATCGTTTTCTAAGGAAAAATTACATAAGAAATGTATATTTACGTAACTTTATTAAAGGTTTTGATTTTTGATGATTTTTTCAAAATTTCACTCGAAAATTTAGGGGGATTTTGAACATTCGATTACATTTAAAAGCAATAGGCTTCCAGTATTCACGGATTGTGATTTTTGTACTAAATTTCATTCGAATCGCTTCATTCGTTCGTGAGATATCGTCTCCACAGACTCACTGACACACACACAAAGAGACAGACATCACCTCAAAAATGTTTGATTCGTGGTCAGGGATGCTTGAAACGTGCTTTCCCGTCGAAAACTCAAATTCGATTTTTCGACCCCGTCACAATACTTCCCTTATACATTATGTATGTGAGGAAAGTAAAAAAAGTTCTAGAAACATTATTAGTGAAAACAGAAGGCTAATCAAAATTTGCTATAGAATTTTGCTTATTTTAAAAATAACATGTTTCAAAATATTTCAATAATTCATCAAATGACCTTCCTCCTTGTCAATGTCCGGAATTGAGTTATTTTATAGCAAAATTTTCTTTTTGTTATTAAACAGTATAATTTATACTTATCGTGGGGCAATGGCGATGCTTTCAAGATATTGATTCAATTTTATGCCAATTTCAGGTGAAATTACGGAGTTTCTCTAATATGAATATTTATATATGAATACTATTTTAATTTAGGAAATAGCTGAAAAAATTGGTCTTGATACATCCACGCCCACATCTTTATGGAAAGATACTGCTTTGATCGAGGCTACTCTTGCTGTACTTTACTCCTTCCAGGTATTTATTTCCGTTCTATAATTTCGTCCTAATAAAATAATATTGCACCAAATTTTAACAATAATATTAGTCCCGATATAATTACGCCTCGAATTTAAGGAGACCCGTAAATTTTTACTGTCTCATATTGTGTACAAAAATTAATATTGTCCAAAACATTTTGAATGCAAGATTTAGGTGAAAAATCACGTTTGGACCTCGTGAACACAATTATATTCTGCAACTTCTTACTTCTTTCAGGCAGCTTCATTTGTATTTTGTCGCACCGGATAATTGAAAATTCGCACGATTCTAATCTTTGGTATTAATATAGAGCGATATCTTTGCATTCTAATAAAAGACATTACTCTATTTCTGAATATTTGAGGAATTTTTAATTCGGTCTGTAAAAGTTGAATTACCTAATCGATACGGTAACATGTACCTCTTTGCACGCAAGACAGCGCATGCGTGGCTGCGTGGTCCTACCTGTTTTGTGCATTTACTTAATTTGATCACATTTCAGCTTTCGATTAAGCTGGAGCTTTGCTTTGAAAATTACATTTTTATCTTGAAGGCCGTGTTCTCGGATTGCATGCGACTCGCAAGCTTATTTGGGACGTATTACACACGCGTAGACTACTAAGCATATTTGGACACTTATTTAGGACTTAGGACCACGTAGCAAATTATTTACTTTTTATTCTAAAAGAGTATGTCGTAAGAGTGTTGTTAGATTTCCTGGAATTCGCTGTATGTTCAGGTGTAATTTTAATCAGAAGTTTGCATGTTAAATCGCGAGTAACGTGGAGTATTCCTGTTAACAATAAACAAAATAAAGCAAGTAACGGCGTTTATTTTCACTAATAAGATACAATATTTATAGAAAAACATTTATAGAAATATGGAATTTATATTTTTAGAAATATAGAATTTTATAGAATATTTACATTTATAGAAATATAGAATTTTATAGAATATTTATATTTATAGAAATATAGAATTTCATTGAATATTTATATTTATAGAAATGTAGAATTTTATAGAATATTTATATTTATAGAAATGTAGAATTTTATAGAATATTTATAGAAATGTAGAATTTTATAGAATATTTATATTTATAGAAATGTAGAATTTTATTGAATATTTATATTTATGGAAATGTAGAATTTTATAGAATATTTATATTTATAGAAATGTAGAATTTTATAGAATATTTATAGAAATGTAGAATTTTATAGAATATTTATATTTATAGAAATGTAGAATTTTATTGAATATTTATATTTATAGAAATGTAGAATTTTATAGAATATTTATATTTATAGAAATGTAGAATTTTATAGAATATTTATAGAAATATAGAATTTTATAGAATATTTATATTTATAGAAATATAGAATTTTATTGAATATTTATATTTATAGAAATGTAGAATTTTATAGCATATTTATATTTATAGAAATGTAGAATTTTATAGAATATGTATAGAAATGTAGAATTTTATAGAATATTTATATTTATAGAAATGTAGAATTTTATTGAATATTTATATTTATAGAAATGTAGAATTTTATAGAATATTTATATTTATTGAAATGTAGAATTTTATAGAGTATTTATATTTATAGAAATGTAGAATTTTATAGAATATTTATATTTATAGAAATATAGAATTTTATAGAATATTTATATTTATAGAAATGTAGAATTTTATAGAATATTTATACTTATAAAAATGTAGAATTTTATAGAGTATTTATATTTATATAAATATAGAAATATTTATTGAATTATCTAATATTTATGTAAATATAGAAATATTTATAGAATTGTCTAATATTTATAGAAAAATAAAGTAACCATCATGGACCACCACACTGCAGCGGAAACTTTCATGAAACACATGGCGACAGAGCAAAAACTGCGCGGAGGATGTTCAGCAGACTGGGTGTGGATTGTGCCTCCAATAAGTGGATCTAGTACACCGGTGTTTCACCAGGAAATGATTGTATATAATTTGAAACCAAGTTATGAGTACCAGGAAAAAGCTTGGACTACATACGCGTGGCCAAAGAACAACAAAGTACAACTTAAGTTCAACTTTGCCACGATTGCCAAGTAAGTTGCTTTGACATTTTTATTCACATATAAGTTTGGGAATATTTTTTCTATATGTTACAAATAATTTTTGTGACAATTCATACAGAATGTAAAATGAAAACTTATAGATAAAATTTACGCTAATTTTTTTATTATCTGGATTAAATTACATTCCATGTAACGATGACTAAAGTTGTTCAATGGTGACTTTAACATTTTTGTTCTCTCATAAATTTTCAATGCGTTTGTTATCTGTTACAAATAATTTTTGCGAACATTTATAGAAAATCTAATGTCAAAATTTATAGATAAAATTTAGGCTAGATTTTTTTATTAGCTGGATTGAATACTGGTCGTGTAACGATGACTGGAATTGTTCGATGATTTCTTTGCCATTTTCTGCAATGGAAGATTTAATTTGCTTGAACAGGCTCTTAAAAACATATCATATTATCAGATTAAGCAAAACTAATTTCAAACATGACGCTGCCATATCAAATTTAGAGAATACAGTGTAAAATAGAAATGTCACCGCTCATGTTCAAAATTAAAACATATTTTTAAAAAGGTTTTCTAAAAATGTATTTACTAGAAACTCATCTTTGTGAATGCAATATACCAATGTTATCTAATATGCTATATAATAAAATACTGTACAATATGCATATTTAGTAATGACGGCGACCTTCCAGAAAACAGATAAATGTCTTATGCAACAAAATTCAACTATAGCCAAATATTATTTTGCTGAACTTACTTTGAATATATTCGACTAGGCTGTTAGTTTCAAACATGAAACCTCTTTTTCAATATTAGGTATTTAAACTTCAAGCGTAACATTTTTCTTTTCGGTATAATCTGTGAATTTCATACTGCACTCTTAAGTTTCATACTACACTCTTAATTTCATACTGCACTCTTAAGTTTCATACTGCACTCTTAATTTCATACTGCACTCTTAAATTTCATACTACACTCTTAATTTCATACTGCACTCTTGCCATTTATACTACACTCTTAATTTTATACTGCACTCTTAAGTTTCATATTACACTCTTAATTTCATACTGCGCTCTTAAGTTTCATACTACACTCTTAATTGTGTTCTTTATATTTTACTAATTTCTAATACGGGGGGGGGGGGAGAGGAGACCCCCATCCCTTGTTTAAAACAATCACAAATTAATCCACTTTCAATATGGGTATAGGGGAAATTTTTAAATACCGCAAACTTATTTGATTCTCTCCAGATTTGTCTAATGGTTATTATTTCTTACTGATCAGGATTAAAATGGATCACTCTTAAACATGTTGGAGTCTTAAAAACACCTATATACATCGTATCGACTACCATATCCTCAAAACACTGCGTAATGTGCACTCTTAATCATTAATATTACTGTAATATTAACATGTTAAATGCTTAGGTATTTAAACTTGATTTTGCGCACAATCAATAAAATGCGGCGCAAATAAAGTTAAGAAAGCAGATTTGTCTACGTTTCGTGAATTTTTGTATTTATTTCTTCAGTGTGAACAAACCTGGACATGAAATCCCTAAATTAACGCTAGAATATGAAACGGTAGAAAGAATGGCTAAACGACAAATCCAATTAAGTAGCGTCACCTAGTGTGACGAAAGAGAGATAAAACAAAAATAAATAGAAAACGAAAGAAATGTGAACTGAAGAAGCAAATAAGAAAAAATTAATAAAATGTACAGTATATGAAATCAACGTGTGGAGCAGAAAAATGGTGAAACATAGAAACAAAAATTAGAGATGGTCATGCCATACCTCGGTAAAATAGGATGTCAATCCTAAATCATTAATCAGATTACTGGAATATTTATTGATACGAAAAGTTTCAAAGAAATCTAAATAGAAAACTGAAGAGCACTTATCAATAATAGAGTTAGAAAAAGAATCAGACTTATGACTTAGCATTCAACAATGATTAAAAACATTTATTAATTTCTTGGCTTCTGATACAATTTTGCAGTTTCTCAAGCGGTGCTTTAAGGTCCTTTTGTCTTGGTCAATATACGATAGATCATATTGACAAGGCATTTAAAAAATGCCCCAATTATTGAACTTTTCAATGAGGCCCTAAGGGAAGAGCAATTTATTTTTTATAAGGGAGAAGCAAATTCAAACTTATTGAGTATTTTAGAAACTTTCTGACTTCACTTTATTTTTTCTGCATTTTACGTTTCTATGTCAAATGCTTATTTAACGCTCAGTGACTTTTTAAAGTTATTTCTTTCCATGTAGCAACTCACACAAAAACCATTGTTGAAACAGTCGCCAACTAAACTACTGTTGTAAATGATAATCTAGTATCAGCTGGAACAATCACGTATATTTAAATATTTTGTGTTATAAAGACAAATATTAGAAATAACATTGTCTATCAGACAAGCTAGACATCAAAAACATTTTATTGCTAACAATCCCGACACCAATTTCAGGGTTGTTTTCGCCTCTTTGGATTTGGTTTCCAAAGTATCTGCTAAAAGACTTCAAGCTACTATTTTGTACGCAACAGAAACAGGAAAATCTGAAACTTATGCACGACGTCTAGAGAAAGTTATGCGTTCTTCATACAACACAAATGTAAGTAACCTTTTGCATTTATGTATTTAAATATAACAATAATGCATACTTAAGTAGTCAACTAAAGGCAAATATAAATTTGAAATTGGTTATGAATATTTATTTTCAATAAAATATCATCTAAAACAATATTTAAATTAAATATTTAATATTATAAGTAATGTTAATAAACTCAGCACACATCATAGGCATTAAATTTAAAAAACTTATTTGTAGGTTATGTGTATGGAAGATTATGCAGCTTCAGGGCTTGCTGATGAAGCTTTTGTAATTATGGTTGCCAGCACTTTTGGTAGTGGAGAACCTCCAGATAATGGAAAGGTGAGTTTTCAACTTACAATCATCATTAATTTGCACTTCAATTTTAAAGAAATGCACATTAAAAAGTCGTTTATAACAGAGTCACGGAAGTATGCTTCCGTAAGTTATAAAATTATCAAATTATTTTTCCTGCAATGTAACACTGCATAAAGAACTTATAAAGAATCAGTCTTATACATAAATTTGTTACACCGTAGTTCTAACTAATGTTTAATTATGTATATCCAGGCATGCTACCCAGAGATATGAGAACAATCGTTGCAAACTCTTCTGATAAGAATCTATATTACTCATTTCATTATGGGATGTTTTTAATTGAAGGAATACCTGTTTTATTACCTTTTTATACAGTTTAAAGTTAATAATGTTTTTGTGAAAATATTTTTAAACCTGAAGAGATTACTTTAAGGCAAAATCCAAATGTATTCATAATACCAAACGTGTGATACTTTAAGGGAACTTTCAAAGGAAAAATATGTCATATTAATATGTCACATGTTTAAAAGACTACGAATGTTCAGCATGAACGACATTCCAAATCAACCAATAACAATTTTATGTACTTTCTTAATAAAAGCAGGTATATAAAGAACTTAATAAACATAATTTTGCCCAATGCATTATGAGATCCTTGCAGGTAAAAGAATATGTAACATTTATTGAACTAGAAAATGTATTGAAAATATAGTTATTTAATGGGAAGTACTTATAAAAATCTAAAGAGTTAATAATGGGGAATCCTTTCCTCCTTATCAGTAATATGTATATTCATTAAAGTAAAATTATAAAAACATACCTTTAAATCCAGGTTGAGGTATGTAGATGATACATTGCTGCTTATGCCAAATTTTTCTAATATATCTTCTATTTGTAATCCTATTAATTCCATTAAAATAAAGCTTAATGATGAAAACACATAAGTTTCTTAATATAGTTGTTTTTATCGAATTTGTATATGATTGCTTTTTTTAAAAGAAGTACGCATCATTTATATTTCCTTAACCAGCAGTTATTTTATTATGTCATTTCATTGCCAATTATTTTTTTATTTAATATCATGTTTTCTTGATTGTTTTGAGTCCAACTTAAGTATATGATAATATATCAAACATGTTAGCCTATATATATATATATATATATATAATTTCTCAAGCAAAACACTTTATCAATAAATAAAATACAGTTTGTGCAAAGGATAAGGAAAACATGAGCAACGTATATGCGCACAAATAACACGATGATGCAGCATACTTCTGTTTCGGGGATGCGCGGAATCCCCTTCGTCAGTGCAAGAGAACCAACAAGCCCGAAGTCCAAAAGAGACATGGATTCCTCTCTTGGACTTCGGGTTTGTTGGCTCTTTTCAAAGGACTTTGAAGGTTCTGTTCAAAGTCAAAAAGAGGAATGGATTCCTCTTTTTGACTTTGAACAGAACCGTATGCTCATTATTGTGTTATTTGTGCTTATATACATTACTCGTGTTTTCCAAAACGCATTATATTGAATTTTTCTAGTGAAATGTCATACAAGAAAACGACATATGTATTTAGCTTTTAATTTTGTGTGTCTCAAAGTCAAATAAACATTCATGTGCATCATAAATTAAATCAATATATTTTTTTATGTTTTTCAAGGACTTCTGGTCATCTCTGAAACAAATGAAAACAAGCAAAGTGTCACTGAAGAATCTCAAGTAAGGATATTATTAATTTTTAGTAAGAATATTATTAGTTTTTTAGTAAGAATATTATTAGTTTCCCTCCAAGTATATTTATATTACCATAAGTTAATACACCACAACATTGAATTTAGTTTAAATGCAAATAAATATTCAACTGTCCCCTAAATTATTTTGATGTTGTATTGGTAAAAAAATGCATCTAAATTAGGCAACAAATATCAATTTTTATACATGACATTTTTTATCTACACACTCTTTAAAAAAAGACTACAACATTTTCTATCAATACATTTTTTGATTAATAGAAATGATGCTCTGTGATACTAATATGCAATTCAATACCTTTTCCTTTCGTGTTCACTCGGAGTACGGGCACGTTAAATATGGAAGTCCGTATGTTCTTCCGAGAGTTTAGTGGTAAGAGAAGGACCTTACGGTCTCTGTGGATGTCTCGCCCACTGGGTTCCTGTCTATATTGGGTGTCACTTACCGGCCGTCCAAGCTGATACTTTACACCTTCTGGTAGGTTGGGCCGTCGGGGTTGAAGTGGAGAAGAAGAATACATTTCCCTTAAATTCTACAAAAGTATCACGACCGTAGTCAGTGAGCATAAATAAATGTAGGAGAATATTAAAGAACAACAAATTTATTTAAATTACTCTAAAGAAGCGTAAAATTGCATTACAATTACACTGACAGATCATCGTATTGTCAGTGCGTAGTATCTCAAAAACTCGTGAACAATAGGAAATATTATTATAATCCTACTTCACCGAAATCATATAAACATGTACTATGCCGAAATCATATGAACATGTACTACACCGAAATCAAATGAACATGTACTACACCGAAATCATATGAACATGTACTACACCGAAATCAAAGGAACATGTACTACACCGAAATTATATGAACATGTACTACACTGCTATCATATGAACATGTACTACATCGAAATCATATGAACATGTACTACACCGAAATCATATAAACACAATGAAAACTTTCACTTCATCATTCTTTACCGAAATTATTCATCTCCGTATGCAGATGCACTCTGAAAATATTTCTAGCTGGCTCGAACATTTCCGTTACCTACTGAAAGGACAGCTATATAGCAGCTTGTCATAATAACACGACTTTTCCCTCGCTCCGAATCTTGGCACCTACAAGACGTTCTGTATCAGTCATGCTTCTATTTACACGACTTGGTCTCTATGAAGTACGAGTCCATCGAATTGGTGAACCTATTAACAAACAGGAAAAACAATCGGCATACCCTAAGCTAATTCATCAACAGAAATCGAGTCAGCTACCACTGGACTAAACCAAAGTCTTCATGCTGCACAAATTAAGTGTAATACCCGAGCGAGAGGTAGGTAAAGCAAAATGGTAGAAAACAAATCGCGACACAACCTAACGCCCCCTTAAATATCGAAAAGTCAAACCATGTTCACAATGGCTGTTAACACTGTAACGATCGTGCCAACAAGCATCACACCATCGATATCACATCTGCGGGAGATTCTGTCCCCTTAAGGATATCATCACCTAACCAGGAATATCTTAAAAGTATGCAAGACAGAATCTTAATATTATTAAATTATGTAAATAATTTGCTTATTTAACCACCAAAATATATTTAAAAAGAAAAAGATGTCTATTTTTTTATTTCCGCATGTTTTCTATATTTTCTGTCACTTTCTTCTACAGATATGCTGTATTTGCTTTGGGATCCAGCCAATATCCGGATTTTTGCAATTTTGGTAAAAATTTAGACCGGTGCCTGGAAGAAATGGGAGGAAAGAGAATCACATCCTTGGAAATGGCCGATGAATTACGCGGCCAGGAACATACTTTGAACCTCTGGATTCCTGATATTTACCATGTAAGTCAAACTAGACAACTTTTAGCGAATGAAGGAAATAAAACACATTTAAAATTTAGATGAAGGATAATGATTTCATGCGTCATCAGAAGTTAAATTACTACAGAAAGTGAAAAAAAATACACTTTGAATTTAGGAAAATAATGATATTAATTTAATTATTGCAAAAATATGTGACAATCTTCAAATTACTTATTGAATATAGTTGCATTGGTGTATCAATGCATGATCTTACGAAACATCGATGTTTCGTATCGATACAATTAGACACGATACCGATATTTGTGTAGCGAGAATAAGAAATCACCAACTTTGCAGTACCGGGATTTGATTCATGGAGAAAAGTGTGGTAGGCCAGTATCATAGCGTTGAGCTAAAGGCGTCTCCAGCTCAAAGCATTTAATACTGTCTTATGAGCAATCGCTACAGGTATATCTATAATTTAAAATAGTGTACAATGTTTTACCTCCAAACTGATATGGTGATATTTGTATAAAAATTCGATCAAGCTGATGCCCCAAAAGAGTTGAATACATATACTAACTGTTTTTGCTGTTACTGAGTATTTTCTGTTCAAATTATTTTAGACAGTAGTTTGGCCGATTTTTTTTTATTTTTACGGGGATTTTCTTTTTATTTGTTCCAATTTTTTTATAAACTATTGCCTTCCTGGATCATGTGATGCAACTCTTTAGTGACAGACACATTTTTGCCTTTACTGGTGTATCTGCTCTGTTCTTTTATCCTGTAGAAAGATGGTTTCTTTTGCCTCTTTAACTGATTAATATTTCAAATCAACTGTTTAAGCTGCTAACTAAATATTTTAATTTTAGATTATATATGTGTGGATTTTAAAATATTGTATTGTTTAACTTATCTATTGAATAATGTTGAAAATTAAAATAGTACTATACAAATTATCTCCTTAAAAATTAGAGTAAAAATTCTCTAAAACTTCAAAAAATTTCATGTAATTTACATGAGCTAATACTCTAATGTTGTAATAAATATTTATAAATTTCAATGTTGACGGTGCGTGGGAAAAATTAGACCCCCCCCCACGCGTGATCAAATCTCTCCTAAATCTCAGACCTATTCATGGAAAATATTTGTAAAAATAAAATATCCATATATTTATTCTTTACTAGGTGTACGTTAAAATTGTTTTTATTGCTGATAAAATTATGAAAAATAAATATATTTATTTCATAACAGTCCTCATGTAAAGAATTTGAAATAGAGGCATCAGAAGTTGGCACCCAAGAAATTAACGTGTGCACATGGAAAAATGGCTTATTTCGTATAGCTCCTGCCAAAGAAATAAAAAGGGATATTTTGAAAGGTAAGGCTATCTAAATATCTTCTCAGGCTGTATAAAAGTGTATGCATAATTTTATATATATATATACGTATATATCAATATCCGATATCATTATACATTTCATATTATTGGAAAGTGACGACAAGGAAATTTGAAGATCACGCGCCCATTGCAGATCTCATGGAAAGAAAACTTTCAACAAATTTTCTTACTGCCATTCCAAGCATTGGCTATTCCATATTGACAATCGCACAGTGCTGCGAAATGTGATAAAATAATTTGGGAAGAAATAAAATCAGAAAATTAGAGAACAAAATTATCAAATAAAGTACTTCATGCTGCATATTTTAACAAGATTACGGATAAAATAAAACATAATATCTAAATTACAATGAAAATAAATTAATGACATTATGAACTTTTGTTATCACAGCGGAAGCCCAGTTATGCGTTTCTCTATGAAACCGAATCAAAAACGTTTAATGCAGGAAAACACAATACACGAGAAAATCCCTGTTAACTATTTCGTATTTAAAAATCAAGGGAAACAAATAAGAAAATAAATATACTACTCACGAAGTTTACTTTCACACTTATCAAAACTTTAATTTATGATTCACATAGATAAAATCCGTATCAAAAATGTCAAGCAACCTCTTTCTAATCAACTTGAAACATCTGTGGTACTTTTTTCTGTTTTGGGGTTGTGTTGATGTATCTCTCAAAAATCAAAAATGTGTTAGACGTCTTAATTCTTTTTAAATTTATAAAAAAAAATAATAATAAGTCCACTCGCCAAAACTTGTATATCCAGCCTGCAAAACCCCCTAATAAAGTGCTTAATAATTTTCGTTTTTGTTTTTGTTGTTATTTAAGAACTTAAACTCTGTTGGTGCTGCTTGGTTTCAGTGGTATATATTTAAAAATGAATTTTATTTTCTAGATCTTTCCAGTTTACACAACAAGAGTTTAATATCTGTGAAAATGCTAACAAGTGCAAAATTGCAAGCTAACTATTCTGAGTAAGTACTAAATAAATTTTTAAAATTATATTTTATTTTAAGTGGGACTCTTTTATTCCAGAAAACTGCTAACAATAACAGTCAGTAATTATGCTTTTTCCTTCATTATTTTTTAAAGCAGAAGTAATCGGTGGTGGCTTCAGTCCGATGGCGGCAAATTGGTTTTGAATGAATAACTGTTTGTAAAGTAAAATATTAAAACATCGAAATTATAACCACTATATTTCTAAAATTAAAAACCAGATACGAAATTCTAATCTACATCATTTTAGAAATTTCAAAAGCCTAGGAATTAATCTCTTACTGTTATAGCTAGTGTTATCTAGTTCATAGCTAGCACTTTCAGTTTTGAGATGTAAGCATTAGAAACTTTTAAAACAAAAAATTTCTATCTTCTTCAATTTGACGACTAAACTATGAGAAGAACTTTCAAAAATAGATTTATAAACTAGAAATTAGATTTCCTTCTGAACATTTTTTTTATTTATATCTATCTTTTATAGTTTAGAAGACATTTTGAAGGAAAGTAAGAGAAGTTATGCAAAAAGTCGCTTGAACAGAAGCTTTTTTTTTTCGAGAAAAATAGTTTAAAAAATAAAAATGCTGAGAATATATTTATACATTCATAAATGTACCCATTTCCAACATAAACCGTATAAATTGTTTAAATTTCGTCACTTCGGTTCGAAGATACAAGCGCTCAAAGAGTCTACATTTTTCGTAATGTTCCAATTTCAGCCACGACCATAGATGGACGTTATTTGCTTTAAAAATAGGCATATCAGAAAATAGACTGCAGCAAAGGAAGTGGAAACGGCAAAAAACATTTAGTGTTTTTGCCATTTTGCTACAATTGTATGCAATCAGTATAAAAAAACTAACCATTTTGCTAACCCTATCCGAGGAGGAAATGAATACTGCATCTATCAGTTTGGCAATTCTAAGGTATCGGTGAATGTATTTAATAATAACTAATGTAGCCAACCGCTTTAATAAAAACCTACCATCGCCTCAGTTAAATTCCAAAAGCTTCGAGACTGCATACACTCAACTTAGTTGTATTCTGCTTTTTTTATAAAAATCATCTTCGTGACTGCATGCATGCAGCTCCTGGCTGCTTTTAACATTTCTCTTAGCTGCAGTTTAAAAACCCTAAACAATGAATTACTAGATTTCAAATAATTAAAAACAAGACCACATGATAAATGTTAGAATTTTAAATGAATAGAGAAAAGCGTAAGAAAAGTTGAGGTGATTAAAATGAAGCCGACTAAAAAACTTGTTTTTAATCAATTGCAACACCCAAAATGAAGGTGATGAAATTTCGATAATAATTAATTGGACTACTAAAAGATTAATTTCTCTAAAAGTAATAAATCAGATGTCAAAAAAAAGAATTATTTGGATGAAAACCCACTTTATAATTTTTTCTATCGGTGCACAAATAACGATAATAGTACAGGATAACTCAAAAGAACGTGAAATCGGGGAAAAAGCCATCGATATTCGCGACGTGTGTGCTGTTGCTCCATCTTGTTGAACCAGGTGCTCCCAATTCTTTATGGAAAATTCCGCAATTTATGCGCAGCAGTTTTCAAGCATGGCAACAGACCGAACAATGCTTTGTGCGAAGGATAGGGAAAACTTTAGCAACGTACAAGAGCACAAATGACACAGTAATGCAACATACAGCTATTTCGAGGACACGCTGTATCCTCTTCGTCAGTGCAAAGGAACCAACAAACCCGAAGTCCAAAAACCAAACAAAAAGAAACAGTCTTGAGTATATAACTCCCCCCCCCCCCCTCTGTTTTTTTATATATAGTTTTTTATAGTGATAATTCATTTTGTGATATCAGATTTCACTATAACTTTGTTTCATGTATTGACCTTTAATTTGTTCATGATCTATCAAGTGGTCCCACTTGTTCTACTACTTTTTCAGATTGCTCAACTATGTTAATTACTTTACCTTTTTAGTATTAAATAATCTGAGAGCTTCTGTAAACGTTCTTGAAAACTGGTAAAGAAATCTAACGTCATCATTATGTCCCTACTATATTTGTTCATTAACTGAAAAGTTGTCAAACTTTAAATAATACTTTCTCAGAATTGATCCTTATAATACTCTCTGATAAATGATACTCTTGTTGCTTTCCCAGAATTTTAGACAATTACGCTTTCCAAGCATTAATGTCAAAATTGCTATTCCAGAATTCATACGTATACTGCTATCACAGAATTTATGCCTATAAGCAAATACCTGTATATGCTGATTTTCCAGATTTTCCAATGTATCTTGATTATTTATTGCAACAAATAAATTTTCATTCAGTAATTTATCTTTTCCTCTGATAAATGATCTGCAAACTACTTAGAATCCTTTAATAACTAGGAAAAAATTTTAAGATTATAATCCAATCTTAAAATATATTTATACTTGCTTTTTAACACTAATAATCTTTTTTTTCAGTCGGCAAACACTACTAATTCGTCTGAAAGGACAAGATGCATCGACTTTGAACTACAAACCTGGAGATCACATTGCAATTTTCCCTACCAATCCCCAAAATGTGGTCAATGATGTCTTGCAAAGACTACAGACATGTGGGTACAATAACTCCGAAATTATTCAAACAGAATATTTTAAAGGTAAAGTAAAGACATTCTGCGATTTTGTATAATCCACTTAATGTAACTTTTATTAATGGAATATTATGTCTATGGAACAAGCATGCATTCTAAAATACCAAACCATTACCATTCATCACACTAAAACAATTATCCTGGCATAGAATATCATTAAGCAAAATAATCCCATTGATGTTTAACAGAATAATTCCATAGATGCAATTTTCTTTGATAGAACGATCTTGCTAATAGAATATTTTAGAACCATTCCGTTGATAAAATATCATTTAATACAGTTGATATAATTTTTAATGAATATTGTTTAATCGAATAATTCCTTTGAGGAAATGTAATTTAGTAGAATAATATCTTTGATGGAATATCGTTAAATATTGTTAATATTTGGTACTTTATTCTTTAAAGTATCGAATTTAAGGAATTTGAAACTTTTAATAACGCCAAAAATAGGTTATACGCTTTCATGTACAACATGATATACAACAATTTTAAATATAATAATATTTTGTAACACTATGGACATCAATCTCTGTTTACTATTCTCCTGGGACCCCGTTTTATATGTGTAAACATCCCAAATTTTAAAAACCGTAAAAGGTTAACATTTTATAGTCTCTTACGCTTTCATGTATAACATGATATACAACAATTTTAAATATAGTAATATTTTGTAACACTGTGGACATCAATCTCTGTTTACTATTCTCCTGGGACCCCGTTTTATATGTGTAAACATCCCACATTTTAAAAACCGTAAAAGGTTAACATTTTATAGTCTCTTACGCTTTCATGTATAACATGATATACAACAATTTTAAATATAGTAATATTTTGCAATACTATGGACTTCAATCTCTGTTTACTATGCTCCTGGGACCCCGTTTTATATGTGTAAACATCCCAAATTTTAAAAACCGTAAAGGGTTAGCATTTTATATTCTCTTACGCTTTCATGTACAACATGATATATTTCAATTTTAAATATAATAATATTTTGTAATACTATGGACATCAATCTCTGTTTACTATTCTCCTGGGACCCCGTTTTATATGTGTAAACATCGCAAATTTTAAAAACCGTAAAAGGTCAACGTTTTATATTCTAATCAAGTTAATCTTAGGTCAGTTTGATCAAGAATTAGTTGAATCTCTGTAAAGCAGAGTGTCATTAAATGAACTTTTACATGTGGCTCTTATAATACCCTCGAAGTGTAGCATAATGAGCACATGATTTTAATCAAATAAAATGATTTTCACCAGCAATAATGTTCTATTCGCACAAAGTTAGTTCAGTTTATCTGGTGACTAATACACACACGACTGTAGAAACTTCTCCAGTTAACCACTGATTAAATTATAATCCAGAATGAATGAAAGTACTAGTAAAATGATTCGATTAATAAATTTTATTAGGAGAAATCTTTATTTTGTATTAACCTTCTTGTATTTTAGAAACATCTAAAACATTATTTATATTATTCTTTGCTTCTTTTAGATTCCAATTGGGTACATTATGATCGTCTTCCGGCAGCCAGTCTCAGGACGTATTTAAGCAGATATCTAGATATAACATCGCCACCTACCAGTAGTCTTCTCAATCTGTTATCAACAATGGCAAGAAATAAATGGGATAAATATAGATTGAAAAGGCTATCAGAGGTAATATGATATTTCTTAAGCCACACCATTAACCATTTTCATGAATTAATGCATTTTGATCCATCTAAGACAGTGATTTCGAAACTCCAGGTAAAGAACCTAATTTGGGTGAAAAATAATTTTTATGGGTTGTAAAATAATACAAAAAATAACAAAAATTGCATATGTCACCAAGCAAATATATTTGGAGATTTTGGGCAGCTAACGAAAAAGCTTGGAAAACACTAAAAATGTACATTTTCCGCGAATTTCCAAGCTAGCTACATTGTAAAAATAAATAGAACGACAAAATTATGAAATGAGTACTAAAAATAATTATTTTATTATTCATATATCGACGTTAATAGAAGCAAGAAACACCAAGATGTAATTATTCCAAAAATGTTTAACTCCTTCTGGCTAAACTTGGACTAACAACCTCGTCTTGACACAGAGTACGCTAAGCCATCTTTCTTAATTTAGATCTAATGTTACCAATTTGCGAACATTATCTGTGTTTCTCATTAAGAACCTATTGGATCTAAGTTAAGACGGATTTCATTGTAATGGTTCAAACTGTAGTATCAAATATTAAATTATCAAGTATATTACTTATTGCTTTACTGGTGATTAAAATAAAATAGAATAATATTTTGCTTTAAAAACACTTCGCCGTCATTAAAATATCATATACCAGTGCTGAAATTACTTCCAAATTAAGTTCTTTAACAGCACCAGACGTTATTTACGATGATTTTATGCAGTTGATTCTAATTTACAAATATGAGATCATTGTAAAAACGATGCTTTTGGAGAAACATTATAGCTCTTTACTTTCTGGATGTAATAAAAAATCTGTTAAAAAATTCCCATGTGTTTCATCTAATTTTTATACTGATATATAATTTCAAATCTTTAATCATAATTTCAAGCTTAAATATCGTATAAATGATTCAACAACAGATAATACCTCACCATATTCGATATACTAACATCCAATACCCCAAGTGCTCCAAATAAGACAATTCTTCATGCGAATTCCCCTTTATAAGCCAAATTTATGTATTTCAAAAATAATACTCAAAGTACTCCAAATGGGGCAATTCTTCTTGCAAATACTCTTTCATAAGCCAAATTCATTTATTTCAAAAATAACAAACACACTCATTTAGATTTACATTTTCCAATATCAGCCCTATGGATCAAATCATGAGAAGTCAAGACGCTGAACTAAAACTATATCCTTATTTTAGAACATATTAGGAGGATTGCTTATTTGTCATAGCATATAAGTAAATACCAATGTCCTTCAATGACATTCACCTTGATCGAAAATGCACATCAAAATCTAGCCGGAATAAAATCTGTCCAATTGTAAAATATTATCTGATTCCAAAAAACAATTTGTTCCATTCAGGTCACCGAAGACTACGAAGGATGGAAAATCTTCCGCTTTCCTCATTTAGCAGAACTTCTGGAAGAATTTCCCTCCATACAACTGGATCCGACCCTCCTCTTATCAGAACTACCACTGCTTCAGCCAAGGTACTATAGTATCAGCTCCTCAAAAATGGCTACTCCGGATGAGATTCATCTCACTGTGTCCTTGGTGTCATACCGTACCCAAGGTAAATAATCGCAATAAATTATACAACTTTCTATGATTTTATTCTACTCAATATGATGCCAGGAAATACTTGATATGGAAGTTTGTATTTATGACTTTTGGGGGAGTAAATGGCCCTGAGACGTCTATCATACACAAATGCATGGTATAGGAACTCAAGGGCTGGGTATGCCTACATTTTAGGTACATGTGTTTTGTTAAATGAATAATTTGGAGGGAGACGTCAAAAAGGAATTTTTTTAGCTTTCATCATAGAAGTGTTGGAGGTCAAAGGTTCTCATCACGCATGCAATCATTCACACCCAGAGAAATAAAGTAATTATGAATTCAATTTATTCATTAAGAAAAGTAAATTGGTACGATGACTTCTGTTGATACCGATTCTTCATTTCAACAATGGTTTTTGTACGAGTTAACAAATGAAAGATTTATAAACAGGGTGGCAAGTGCAACCGGTGCCCAATGCCTATTTCCTCAACCGTTAGTCACAGAGATATAACTTCCAGTTGCAAAAATGTTTTAAATTTTAAAATCTATTACCTTAGAAACAGTTTAAATCAATAAATACATTTCTGAAAGAAATACGAAATATAAATTTTTATACGGTCCCCCGTCCAACCAATTATATTTAAGACTCATACAATGTCATGCAAAATTAAAAAAAATCTTCCTTTCTCGACCAAAATTCACCGAGTTATGAAGCATTAAACTTTATGACTTAAATCGCTTTTCCACGCATAAAAATGTCCCGGTCAGGCAACCAACCAACTAGGGACCGTATTGACCATTTCTCAGCGCAAAAGTGCTTCAACTTTAAATAGTTGTAAGTCGGTCAATTTTGGTCGTAAAAGAATGATTCTTTTTTTATTTTGCATAAAATTGTATGAGGATGATTTTCCTAAATATAATTGATAATACCGGGGGACTGTATAAAAAATTATATTTCGTTTTTCTTTCAGAAATGCATTTATTGATTCAAACTGTTTCTAAGATAATAGATTTTAAAATTTAAAACATTTTTACAATTGGAAGTGTATCTCTGTAACTAACGGTTGAGGAAATAGCCATAGGGCACCGATAGCACTGTATAATGGGGCAGTATTCCAGAGTTCTACGTTGCGACTCTATTTATAACTTATTTACAACAATGAAAAATTCTGGTGCTTTACATCGCGTATGACATCAGATGATGAAAACAAAGCTAAATATTGGACTCAGTTTTAATTTATTTACAACAATAGATATCGTAATACCTCCTTTTGCGTTGTGGCTACGCAGATAATGATTGAGTGTTGTCCTGTATTATAGTTGATATCCCATGAATCTACCGGATTTTTAAATTACTTACGGACTGAATATCCGCGGACCTCACTAGTAGGGAAGACCAGAGTAAGATGACGAGCTTGGCCAGATGACGAATCACAGTTTTAACGACTTTATTCTTAGATGGCAGCACTTGACGAGCATAGGTACAATCACCTGTATCACAGCAACTAATCGCATGCGGGAGGCCCCATTCTTGCTACTCGTACAATTTATATTCTTAGTCAAACTTTATTAACGGCCGTGAAACTATTTTCGACTTGTACTAAATAAGATTAAGCTACTTAAAGGTAAGTCATAAAATTCTGATATAATTCATGGTTACACTTTATAGTATTAAATACTCAGCTAAGCTATCATAGTTTTAATCTGATGCATAGTTTACTGTATACCAGCCATGCTGTTTCTTTTAGTCATTCGGGTCAAGATGACGAAGTTCGGCGGGGGCAAGATGACGAAGTCCGTCATCTTCCACAAATGAAAGCACGCCTATTTCTTTGGGTGCTAATGATAGCTACACTGAAAGTGTAGATAATCCCAACTGCGAACAAATTCCGGGATCAAGATGCTCTCCTCTTCCATCAATATTTAATTGTAAACCCTTACCACAAGTTAAAAGATTAAAAAAAAGGAAGAAAAATGTCAACCAGTGTTTTAACAAGTTCACTAATAAGAAATTTGTTGTTTGAGAAACAAAATTCAAAGGATGAAATGGAAAAAAAGAAAACACAGAGAAATAAAAAGAAAATTTCTAAACAATTGCGCTTCAAGGTAAGCGCAGATCAAAAGAGCAATGATATTAACTGCCCAGCTTGTGATGAACTTTGTATTTGCTTGCTCTCAATGCATAGCTTGGTGGCATGAAGACTGTACCGGATACGAAGGAAGGACATTCATCTGTGACTTTTGTAAATAACATAATTCATTAACGATTGTACACCTTTAAACTCTATTAATGTTTTGCACGTTCTTTAAATACCTCAAAAGTCTTGTTAGGTCAAAATTTGCAAGTTGTCATCTTGCCCGTATTGAAAGTCATCTTGCCCCAGCACTGGTGCAAGATGACTTTTTTTGACAATATGTTAAAACATGTTTCTGTATGGTTTAATTTGGGAGATTATCCGATATAATTTTTTTAATTAATAATGAAACGTATGAATAATTTATTTATGTTGCAAAAAATATATACTGTAAGTTTTACGAATTAAAAAAGAATCAAATTCGTTAACATCCGTCATCTTACCCCGGTCTTCCCTATCTTTAACCGTTTCAATCGTGAACAGTTACAATTACATTCTAAAAATTTCAGAAGGATACATCAATTCCTTCATGGTGTTGCGTAATCAGTTATGAGCAGTGTATACAGTTTGATACAATTAAAGAGAAAATTCTGTTACGGGTAACGCACATCAAAGCCTACGAAACGCTTGTTAACTTTAATGCCTAGAAATTTCAATCTCAAAATTTCGTGCAAAGGTATATAGTTTAACACAATTAACGAGAAAATTCTATTACGAGTACCGGACACGAAAATCTACGAAACGCTTAGTAACTTTAATGCCTAGTAATTCCAGTCTCAAAATTTTGTGCAGAGGTATATGGTTTGATACAATTAATTGTCCCAAATCCTACCAAAATGCCCTCTCTTTGCCCCCACCTATTGGAGCCAATTCTCTCTTAGGATCACTTATGCTAAATTCTAATTATGATGTCATTCTACCTTTCCCCCTTTAAATGGAGATTAAAGGCAGTTGTAATTCTTTGCTGACCTAGGCACTCCCTGTGCTTGTCTTGAGATCTTGATATGTTGATACATTTAACGAGAAAATTCTGTTACAGGTACCACAGACCAAAACCATTGAAACGCTTAGTAACTTTAAGGTCTTGTAATTCCAGTCCAAAAATTCCATTCAAAGATATATAATTTAATGCAATTAACGAGAAATTTCTATTACGGGTACCTCACTCAAAACCTTCGAAATGCTTAGTAACTTTAATGCCTAGTAATTTCAGTCTCGAAATTTAATGCAAAGGTATGTAATTACTTTCCTTATATACAAAATGTATAAGAAAAGTACTGTAATGGGGTCGAAAATTCGAATTCAGGTTTTCGACGGGAGAGCACGTTTCAAGCATCCCTGATCACGAATCAAACATTTTTGAAGTGTTGTCTGTGTGTGTGTATGTGAAAGTATGTGTGTGTGAAAGTATGTCTGTGTGTGTGAAAGTGTGTGTGTGTGTGTGTGTGCGTCAGTGAGTCTGTGGAGACAATAACTGACGAATGAATGGACCGATTCGAACGAAATTTGGTACAAAAATCTCAATCCGTAAACACTGGAAGTCTACTGCTTTTATACGCAATCGAATGTTCAGAACCACCCTAAATTTTCGAGTGAAATTTTGAAAAAATCGTCAAAAAATCAAAACCGCTCGTAAAGTTACGCAAATAGACATTTCTTATGTAATTTTTCATTAGAAAATGATTGACATAAATGTTAGAACGTTAATATGAACCGTTCTCGAGATATTGCACATTTTTCAAAAAATTATCAAAAAGTCATATAAAATGAAAAAAAAATATTTCCTATTGAGAAACATGTTCACTTTTCATATGTAATACCATACGATAAATTTGGTGACATTCTCGTGGATCTAGCTCGTTCCATTCAGGAAAAAAGATACTTTGAGTAATACTTTTGTATTTGAACGCCAATAGTCATTTATCTGCTGTAAGAATAACTTATTTCTTCGTTCATAACGCTTGGCGAGATTTTGGCGACGAATTTGGCGGAATGTAGTCAACTTGGCGACTTTTTCAAATGTTGCCAAATTAACGAAAAACTCGCCAAATGGATAAAAATGACGCTAAATCAATGAAAATGACAAGTCATTGACGAAAATTCAATGTCTTGGAAAGAATATAAATATCTACTATAATAATAATCTATTTTTTTTACTGTAAAAGTAGTAAATTCATTGCATTACATAAGGAAAGTCATGTGCTGCCCACATCAGATATTTTGATATAGTTTATAGATAAATTTGAAGTATAAAATTTGTATTATTTTAAACCACGAGTAGCCGTATCTATGCAAGTATTAGTATGAAATATCCGCAGAGTATGATTTTGTAGATATTTATAAACTTCCCCCATTCTTAAGATTTCTTTCCTTGTAGGAAATTGTTATTCAACACAACGTACAATATGTGTATAAGGCATTGAATAAAATATGGTTCGCATTCTGTCACAGTTCTTATTGTATTGTCGATTCTTTTCAGACAACAAAGGGCCGATACATCACGGCGTCTGCACTTCCTTTCTGAACAGCAATCCAGATGAGGACATACCTTGTTTCATAAGAAGGTTTGTTCCATTGCTTTTATCGTTTATTAAAAATACTAACGAATTAAGGCTTAATGTTAAGCATAATGACTGACTAAAATTCCTTTTAATTTTGTGAATTGGGAAAAATGGATAGTTGAAATAATTAAATTAAAAAAAATTAATGTAAATAATTTCAAAATTTTAATAATTACAGGAATTTTATTGGTGGCAAAAATTTTACCAAACTATCGATTTTGCTGAAATATTTTCCTTGAAATATCTCATTTTTTATCAGACATCACATTTCTTAGGATCTACTATAAAAAGAGATTCGGTGATGGCTGATATAGGTTAAGCATCAAATTACAGAGTAGGTAAAGGGATTTACTAAGAATTTACACTTCCGGTTCTTCTTTCATTTCCTGTTTAAAAATATTCATTTCCTTGAAACATCTATTTTTCGAGAGTGGCTATACACTAAATTTAGATGATAAATGATATGAATTCAGCATCAAATCCTGAAGGAACTCTCTATAATAGGGCCTGAAGATCCAAGCGTCCCTATTATAGAGGTAGAACAGTTTACTAGAGTTCACTAAGGATTTTCGCTTCTGGTTCATAAAATTTTCCCTGAAACTTCTATTTCTGAGTGTTTGGCTATAGATATAGTTCAGAAGATAGGTATGGATTTAGCATTGATTCATTGGGGGTAAGGGTTCACTGACGATTTTCACTTCCAGTTCTGGAGATGTTACTTCCAATTTTTCTGAAAGTTTATGTGGCTGTACAAAAAAAGTATGCAAAAAAGAATAAAAATGCTTAAATTTCGCCACAAGTGGAATGTACTCACCATTTTCCACCAAATAAAGTCTCCTTCGTAAATTTATTATTTCAATTGTTTTATCATCAGTATGAAAAACTTCTCAATCTTTCAGATGTATTTATAAAGAAAATTACTTTAATATATATATATATTTAAATACTGCATGTATGTGTTCATAATATAAAAAATATAATTTCTCTAATCTGAAAAATAAAACACGTCCCGTTAGGAAGCAATAAAATAACAATTGTTTAGTATTTATACATTTAGTTTTACAATACTCACATTTTGAAATTCGCAGCTCAAATAGATTATCTGGAAGAGTGCTAATCTCAATATCAAGAGGTTATCAGAAGTAAACTTCAAACTGGCATCAATACATTTATAGATAAACTAAATATATACTAACAGATAAATTAAAAGATAAACTGAATATAATACTATCATTTTTCTAGAGATATGGCGTTGCTTGCGAAAAAAAGTTTCTAATATCTCGAGAACGCTCGAAATACTCCATAGCTAATAGTGTCCATTTATGTTTGGTTATGTTCGGTTCATTTATGTCCGGTTATTCATTCATTTGAAAATGACAGATTTCATTTGCTCAGAAGTCTTATTTTAAAATCTGAAAAAAGTGCATATCTCAAGAACGGGGTGTACTAGCGTTCTATAAATGGTGCTGTTGGCTTTTAGATAGAACAAGCAAAATCTTTTTTTTAGGAGAGCTCCTTTTATGATTCGTGTGTAGCTAAATTTAACTATTAATTGAAATGTGTGTAAATTAAAAGTATAAAAAACAACATACCAAAATTTGGAATTTTGTAGATGCTCCGATTCCGGGGTTATTGTCGAGTTCATAAATATCATATTTTATCTTTTCTGCATGAAAATACATCTTACTTATGTCAGAATTTAGATTATGTATTTCCGAAACATCTTTCAAGGGAGTTTAAATATTTTTGCTAATTTTACAGTGCCCCTAAATTCCACCTGCCTGAAGATCCAAGCGTCCCTATTATCATGATTGCAGCCGGCAGTGGTGTTGCCCCATTCAGAAGCTTCTGGACTGAAAGAAAAATTGCACTGGGGAATAAAGATGAAACGGATAAGACTAGATTTGGACCAATGTATCTGTTTTTTGGTTGTCGACAATCAGCAATTGATAACATTTATGAAGAAGAAACATCAACTTTGTTGGAAACAGGAGTTTTATCAAGAGTTGCCACAGCCTTCTCCAGAGAACTTGGTCATAAAAAGGTAAAGATAATTTCAAAATTATAAACTTACTGCATGCAACAATGTACGGGAAAAACAGTTGTATATTTGTATCTGAGCAGAACTTACATAACAATTATCATTAGACATACCAGTTGCAAGTATCAATTATAATTGTTTATCATAGTATTAATGTAAGTGTTCAAACTTCTTGCCATACATTGATATATGACCTTTTATTATGCAGACTTTATTGTAGAATATCACATTTTGTTGCCATTACGCAATACTGTTATTTATTAATCACAATTGGCAACAGTAGATCTCTACTTTTATCTTTAACGAATGGCAACACTGGTCTTGTCATTTAATGCTCGGCATGGTTGTACATTTGAGGTGTATGTTCAATTATTTATGTTTCCTATCTATTTTTTCAATATTTATGCTTGTTGTCCAAATAATACGAGTTTATAGATAAAATCTATCTCGTGTTTCAGAAACAAGCTTTTTTGTGTTCATTTCGATTAAATATTTGGACTTGAAAATAATTTTATAAAAATGGACAATTCTTAGGCGTAGAGCTTTTCCACGTGCAAGCTTTAATGCTTGGTATTTTTTGTATTCCTATTTTCGATTCCACACCAATGATATTCGCTGATTATCTTTAGCTTGATGACTAGAGTAACATGCGTTCAAATTTCCTCATAATGGTTTAATTTCTCTTTTTTACTACTTTGTAATTTGTAGGCAAATTTTAATTTAGTATATTATGAGTTACAACTTCTATTCTATCATTGGATTTTCATTATATATATGTATATATATATATATATATATATATATATATATATATATATATATATATATATATATACATATACATATATATACATATATATATGCATATACATATACATATATATATATACATATATATATATATATACATATATATATACGTATATATATATATATATATAAATACATATATACATACATATATATATATATACATATATATACATATATATATATATATATATATATATATATATATATATATATTTATATATATATATATATGTATGTACATAATATTATATAAAATTGAATTTTGTATTTCAATATAATTATCAGTTCGGGGGGTGCAACTATAGCTGATAAATCCTCCTCTGTTTGCTGATCATCTTTCATACTTCACTTGACTTCTACGACCAACTGTTGATTTCATATTCTGCATTGATTTCATATGTCTTTCTAACACTCACCGTGAAACTCCCGTTACAGTAAATTGTATAAGAAAAGTGAGACTACTTTGAAAATTTGATTTCTTGTGACGATTATCTTATCTACATGAAATTCTTCTCTTACAGCAATACGTACAGCACAAACTTCAGGAAGAATGCGATCTCGTAAAGAATGTGTTGTCCGAAAATGGACACATCTATGTGTGTGGAGACGCAGTCATGGCAGCAGACGTTCGAAATACTGTACAGGCCATCTTAAAGAGCGACAGTCATAAAACTAACCTTGAAGAGCTTATAGTAAGTAAAATTAATTTTACTCACAATATTTTGATGCAATTCGCACATTGCGCATTTAATGTACGGTGCTACCGACAGAATTTTCGGGCCTTTGTGCAGCAAATGCACGGCCCCCCTTCCTTCCCTCTATTATGCAAATTACTGATCTCCGTCATAAACTGTTTATGTGTTCCTGGGCCCCAAGTTTTTCGGGTCTCTATAAAGAGAATTATTTTGCCCTTCCCCCTATCGGCGTCTCTGCTATTGCAAATACCCAATATAAGTTAGAAGTCTGCACAGGCCGAAATTTCAAACTTTCACGTGACCCAACCCGACAGAACCAGTACTTAAACCCGGCTTGAACCCGAAGAAATTTACAGAATGTAGAGCACGAGCCCGTCCCGACCTGAAATTATTTGTATTCAAATGTGTTTGTTCAAAACCCGAATTTGTAAAATTTTTGTACAAAGAGTTAAGATAAAAGTTGATATTCTTTAAAGCATTTATATCTGCATAGCTGAAATCAACTCAATTTCATGTACTCTATTAATATTCATTTTTTTTTTCAAAATTAAATATGTTTATCCCGGCTGGAATCGAAAACCCAAATCCGGCCAAATCCTGAAACAATGTTTGAAAATTCCAGCCCGGCCGACATGTGGATCGAACAAGGCTTAATCCCATGGGCCCGACCCGAGCCCGTGCAGACATCTAATTTAAGAACCCGTTAATAATCCTGGAATAAAATCTGTTAAAGAATTAAAATTATATTTTCATTGCATTTATTAACATCTTGAATTTCGTTCTTTTAGGAAAATGGTCGATACCATGAAGATATCTTTGGAGTTCTGCACCGAAGATAAAGCGATGATTTTGTGAACATTTTAAGGTCAAAAATGACATTTTTAGTGAGCAAGGAATCTTCTAAAATGCATATCTGCGATATGGCTTTGGGAAATGGTTGCCTTTGAATCTGTGATATATTTTGTATTCATATTTATAATTTGCAATAAAATAGTTTTGAATGCGGAAAGTTTCTCTTTATTATGCCAAAGATTTTAGTTAAATGACTCTTTTATAACTTCCTATTGCATATATACAGGGTTGCCAGGAACGTCCTTAATCGCCCTAATAACTTTATAAAAAAATGTCCATAAGTGTACACGTTAGAGCTGTGTATAGCAAAGCGCCCGATCTAATAAAAATGTTTGCAACACCCCTAAAGAATAATTTCAAAAGTCAGGAATGCGTGCTCGGCAACAAAGCGAGATAGACGAAGAAAATAAATTACAAACTTGTGCATTACCTAATTGGGAAGAATCCACATCAGAAACTCAATAGTACTCAATAGGCAATAAATACCTGTTAAAAATATATTATCAGGGCATCTAACATAGTAACTCCAGAAATACTTGTCAAAATGCGCAACAATATTCTTTCTGGAATGCAAATGGACATTCTTTCTAACGGACGACACTTTAAATTGGCTCTGCATTATATTTCTGTTCCTGTAGGTATTGTTTATCGTATCATTCCAGAACAGGACGATCATTCGCCAATAACCGTAAATGTCTTCTGTAACAGTTTTGTAATCAATTCCTACGCATTCCTAATACTCTACATCTTTATAATCTCTCCTTGTTGCCGCGTTTGTTTCAACCTTTTAAATTCTCCGCTAAGGAGCGCTGCAACCATTTTTATTCAATTGGGCATGGTCACTTTACTGTATATATACTGCGGCATGTAACACATATATACAGGGTGAGTCGGAATTGTTTTTACATAAACAGAGGGGTGATTGTACGACCACCAGACTAGCAATAATTACCATGGAACGTAGGGTCGCATTGCACTCTGAGAGGCAGAAAAGAGGCGAACCGCGTCGAGCATGACGCAGTCAGCGCCTCGGATGCCAATGTGTACCTGCCTACGTAGTATCTCCTACGCCAGACACGAACGCAGTTACCGTATGCAAATGTCGAGGGAGCAGAATCAGTATAACTGGCTCCTAGTAGGTTCCAGCGATAGCCAATCAGAGCACACGTTGCCCTTTAAAAACCGGCACGACTTCAACGCTGCAAGTTATTCCCATTGGACTTTATCTTCTGGGGCCACATGAAATCTTTAGTGTACGAGATGCCTGTGAACTCGGCGGAAGATCTCGTCGCGCACACGTTGTTGCCGCAGACCACATTAACATAACACCCGGAATCTTCGAGAGGGTGAGTCAGTCATTCCTTCGCCGGTGTGAACGGTGCAACGACACGCGTGGTCGCCACTTTGAGCACTTGCTGTGAGTTTGTTGCTGCACAATAAATCTGTTTGTGCAATGTTTGGTATCGTTCATTCGCTTTCCCAACGCTGGTGTACGTGCAGGTTCTAATTCTAATTTTACTTTTTTCTGCCTCTCTGGGTGCAATGCGACCCTATGTTCCATAGTAATTATTGCTCGTCTGGTGGGGTACTATCACCCCTCTGCTTTTGTAAAAACAATTTCGACTCACCCTGTATATATAACACAGAGATTAACTGATTAACCACCTATAAGCACCGGCTCGAAGATTTACAGTAATTACAGCCTATGGCGGTGAAATATCTGTCAAAATCAGAAAAAAAATTAATGCCAAGATAAAAATAATAAACACATATATACAATAAGTTTGTCTATACTAGATACAGATAGTATTTCACAAATATTTCACATCCATAAACACTTATGTGCAGAACTGTTTCAAATGGGAGCAACGATAAACATAAAAATATTTCTAAAATTAGTTATTATATATACAAAATGACACAAATAATTTTAAAAGATATATACATATATATATATATATATATATATATATATATATATATACACTCATTGCCATAAAAATTTGCGCACCAAGTGGGATCGTAACGAAACTTGGTATGAAGGTACGTGTCAAACAGATATGCAAATAATTAGAAATACAGCGTGATTGCGCATTGCATAACGCCACCAGAGGGCGTTGAACTTCGTTCTCCCTGGCGCAGAAAAAAGTACGCAGAGGATTTTTGCTTGTATTTAATCTGTTGCGGAAGGACGCTTTTTCAATAGGGATCCCGTTACATAGCCATGGAATGCAATGTGAACAGCTGTCAGAGTTCGAGAAGGGAAGAAACATCGGGATGATAGAAGCCGGATGGTCAGCTCGGCCAGTAGCACGCCACCTAGGTCGTTCTGACTTTACTGTCAGAAGGTGTTGGGACCATTTTATGAGAGAGAGGTCGCATTTACGACGGCCAGGCTCAGGACACCCTCGGCAAACCAATAGCTGAGAAGACCGTCACGTCACATGACACGCACGCACAGCGCCAACTGCATCATTGTCCGCCATCTGGACACAGGCAGCACCTTCACTATGAGCCTCTGTGTCTGTCAGTACCATCGTGAGGAGCCTGGCTGAAGAACGTTTGGTATAGTGGCGCCCATTACGTGTGCTGCCAATGGCATCCACCCACCGTCGCCTCCGTTTGAAGTGGTGTCGCGCTCGACGGAATTAGAGCGCAACAGAATGGAACCAGATCGTCTTCAGCGACGAATCTAGATTCAATTTGGGCAGTGATGACAACAGTGTATGTGTTTGGAGGCTCCGTTTTGAACGCCTCAATCTTGCCTTCGCTTTACAGTGGCACTCCGCTCCCACAGCTGGTGTGATGGTATGGGGTATCTTAGCATACGACACCCGGTTACCTCTTTCCGAGAGGTTGGTGGTAGGGGAAAGAGGGTACGGTCCTTGTGGATGCCTCCCCCACTGGGTTCCGGTCTAAATTGGGTGGCACTTCCCGGCCGTCCAAACGGTTACCTTACACCTTTCTGGTAGGTCAGACGATCTGGGTCTCAACAACAACAACCCTGTCACCTCTGATATTGATCCACGGAACCATGACAGCCCAGCGGTATGTTCGTGACATCCTTCAGCCACATGTGTTGCCACTCATAACAGGGCTCCCTGGAGGCATTTTTCAACAGGAAAATGCTCGGCCACACACAAGGATGTTACAGAAATGCATCCGCCAGATTACCACCCTTCCCTGACCTACCTGATCCCCAGATTTGTCACCGATGTAGCATGTCTGGGATCACTTGGGACGACAAGTTGGACAGCCTATAAGTTTAGTCGACTAGAGGCACACTTACAACAACTGTGGAATGAGATGACGCAGGACCCCAAAGAGGAACTGTATGCCTCAATGTCCCCCCGTATCACATCGTGTATTAACGCTGGAGGTGGCCCAACAGAGTACTAGAACCTCCATTCATTTGTAGTTTTTCCTGTAATAAAGGATCCATTAGCTTTGATTTTGTAATCGCTAACTTATATCAACGTTGCATTCACATATATAAAATTTCGTTCGATTCAGACAACTCTTTCTTGGTGAGCAAATTTTTATGGCAATGAGTGTACATAACTACTTATGCAAACATACATACAAAACTATATATACAACACATACATACAAATCTCACAGATTACCATGGCTTATCATACTACATTGATACATAGTACAATGATTTTTGCCACTGCGGTATATATGGAAATGAGCGGGCAGATTTATTGTCTAAGAATGGATCTCAAATGATTCAACCGGATTCTCCCTTGCCTGTGCGGCATATGAAACGATATATATCCTTCTCTATTAAAGCTACCCGTTTCAGTCTACAGGGAGAGAGCTTCTGGAAAAAAGTGGAACTTCCTGTTAAATAAGTCTGCAAGAATACGCAGTTCCTTGCATAGAGCAGTTGGCGTGGCTTGCTTTAGACTTGCCAGGGGTCATGATTACTTAGAAAGTCACCTTTATCAAATGGGACTGACAGATACAGATGTCTGCCCTCTGTGCGACCATGGCGTTCCCATGACTGGAGAGCACCTCAACATTTGCCCTGCTGTTCTTGACTGTTTTCCCTTATATGTTATTAACAGGGCTTTTAGTGACAATTTTTATCGTTCTTCTTTGTACTGGGCTGCTCGTCGACTTATGATCGAGAGGTCGGAGATGGGCATAGGATAAAAAAAACAATGATATTTGCAATGATTAAAGCAAATGTGAATTTAAAAGTACTTTAATGGCAGTATATATAACAAAATTGACAAGTACTACGAATAAATATGCAGTAAACAGTGAGCGAGTGTGTGAGGGTTAACAGTAATAATTGACAGGATATGTTCGTTTTCCTCTAGAAATTAAATTATAGATTTTATTCTCTGCTTAGCCCAGCAATTATCCAGAAAGTTTTTGTCAAATATTGGCATATGTTGTCTACTGGGTCTTTTAAGGTGTTAAGTCTTTGTAAGTTGGCAGTCAAAAATACGAAATTCTTCGGAGATCCTATTTCACCACAAATAAAGTTTTCCGTGTCTTTCGTTTAGATTTCGTAAAGATAGGTTGGGAAACAGCCACGCCCCGAGAAAAACTGTACCAATTTTCTGCTGCAAATCAGTTGCTCTTGAGATACTTTAGGAACAGTATCTCAAGTCTGGTATAGTTGAAAGTTTCTCTTCCTTTCTCACTTTCATTCCACTGCTTTTGCCATTTTTTTTATGGTATTAATATTTAGATGTGACCTTAGCGATGAACAGGCATATGGTAAGTTTGTACTCTGAACAGAGATATCTCAAAAGTTAGGCAGTCTGCAACTTCCTTTCCCAGAACAGCGGGGTAACCTTTAACCCATCCTATAAAAAACTTTTGATGGATGCTACTGGTTATGCTAGTTATAATTTGATGAGCTATCGGATTCTTCGTTTGATATTTTTTAAGAGTTTCTATACTCAATAGACTGTCAATGTAAATAATAAAATTCTTATGCAAACTTGTTTTAGGTCAAAATGCAGCTCCCTTTATTGCGAGCAGCTCTGTCTGAAAGACGCTATTTTCATAGTGTAGACGAGTTGACCACTTCTGGACACATATGCCATCGTAAAAAGCACAATAGGCTTATGCTATTCCAGAATCATATATATAGAGAGGGAGATATATATATTACAAACTATGAATATTATATCTTGTTGTGAACGCGCAATGTTTCGTTTAGCGCCTCCTCTTTCGTCTGTCTCGAAGACCAAGAGACGAAAATGCATTTCATGACGTCAGCATGAAGTGGGGAAAACGTGAACCCGGGGTTTCCTGAATTTCCCAGTTAGAAGAAGCTTTGCCAGATCTGGCGATTTATCGCCAATTTGCCAATGTTTGGGGACTTCCAGAATGTTTCAGAAACTTTTCGATAGAACGATTATTCTTCGAGATATAGAGATTTCCAGAAGTTTCTATGGGGAGACTATAAAAAGGACTCACCCCTCCGTTGCAGGGGATTTGACGAATTGACATGACACGAGCTACATTGGACTGTGATTTTTGTCAATGTTTTGAGAATAGCAGCTGCTGCTTTGCAAAATTACTTTCGTCAACATTCTGTGAATAATAGTTATTTGGGAAAATTAGTGGAACATTTAAGTGCTGTTTGATTGCGCATTGTTTCTATTTACTTTATGACTGGGGATAAATGTAGGTTATCCAGAAACTTGGACTAGTTTTTGTATCCTGCGTATACGCTTACGATTCTAAAGGATGCGTTTCTCAATAATATTAACTAAAAAACGTACCCACCGTTGCCCGGGAGTCAAAACAGGGTAATTATATAAATCATCAAAATAAATAAATTTGTTTTGTATAAACAAGTGAAAATTTCCCTGCAATCCGTGTACATCAGCACAACGGGCATGATACGTACCCCCCCCCCCCCCCTCAAATCACAAAATCGAAATACAGCACGGAAATAAGCGGTTACTAATAAATAAGAGAGTTAAGGCTCGGTACATACATAAGTGGTCAATACTCATGAATAAATTAAATAAGCGCCCACTACTTAAATAAAAATAATTTATGTAATGCATCCTAGATAAGCGACCATTACTTATAAATAATTAAATCAGTGCCCACTACTTAAATAATATATCTTCCGTTCCAAATCCTCTCCACAAGAAAAATAAATCTTGTCGCCGATGGTACGTAGATGGCAGTATGCGTCCCACACAGGGTGGAGAGAAAATATCGGGCCTTCAATGGTGTTGATTCAAAAACCTAAATTCATAAATAATGCAGATACATAACACAAATCAATTCCCGAAGCACCTGTTTTATACAAAAATCATTCCCGCACTCAATGTTTTCCATTCGCAAACAAGTCAATTGTATAGCGCAAAGGTCGGCAAACTTTTTTCTGTAAAGGGCCAGATTGTAAAAATTTTTGGCTCGACGGCCCAGGAAGCATACTCTGAGATACTTATATAGGTAATTCTACTTAAATGTCAAAAAACAGATTTTCCAATATTTTTTATCAGGCACTGATAATTCTTAAACAAATCTGTTATCCACTTTGCTGACACACAAAAGAACGATTAAAATATTTATAAACTAGCCGCCTTTGGCGACCAGCCTGTTCGCTACCCTTGAAAATCCTGACTGTGGCAAATTCTGGCCGTGGCAAACTCGCTGGCGCGACCTACCAGAAAGGTGTAACGTAACTGTTTGGACGGTAAGGAAGTGCCACCCAATTTAGATCGGAACCCAGTGGGGGAGGCATCCACAGGGACCGTACCCTCCTTCCCCTACCACCAACCTCTCGAAAGGACTTACGGACCCACATGTTTAACGTGATCGTACTCCGCGTGAACACGGCAGCAATTTTGACAGTGGCGAAAATCGAACCCGGGCCTACCGACTGCAATTCCCGAGCGCTAACCACTGGGCTACCGCGTCCTCCACGACAATCTCCATAACTTTCTTTTTATTCACCCAATTTAGACCGGAACCCAGTGGGAGAGGCATCCACAGGGACCGTACCCTCCTTCCCCTACCACCAACCTTTCGGAAGGACTTACGGTCCCACATGTTAACCATTAGTTACCCTCGATCCGTCCATTTCTGGACATACGAGGTCCCGCTGCTGACCCGCCGCTGCCATAGCTGGCACAAGATACACAGCCTGACGCAACGACGTTCACGCCAAGAGCCACCCCAGGAATATGCAGACACCAAATCCTATAGACTTCAACACCAATCCAAGTACCGCCCCAGCAAAGCAGCCGCGGAATACATACAACGGCCAAAACACAACAGCACCAATTAAATTTCGAACCTCTGAAACTCATCCTCTGTCTGGAATCACAACAGTCCCTAATTGGTCAACGACCTTTATTGAAATTCAGAAAAACTACAAAGTGCAACTTAACTTAAGTTGCTCAATTACAATCAATCATATTACAATACAATCATTTACAATAAAATAACCTTTTCCACATAATCACAAAACAAATTATAATTAACCAAACTCTGGTTAAAACAAAAATATAATACATTTCAACTATATACAATACATTTCCATTAATTCTTTCACCATATAACAAATTCCAACTCTAACCTTCTCACATTTAATCAAATCTTTTAAGCAAATATCAACAAAATTACTTGGAAAATATTTAGCTCTATATACATCAAACTTTCTGCAATAATAAACATAGTGATTTACATCACCCACCATATTATCACTTATACAAAACTTTGACTTTCCAAATCTATTAAACTGATGATTTGGAAAGATTCCGTGGCCAGTAATCAATTGGTTAAAATAAAAGTTCGATAGACATCTATTGCTTCCAACTTTCGGAATTAAACCATAAGTCCATCTTCCTTTTGTTGTTTCGTTCCACCTTTCTTGCCAGATATTGTACGCTTCTAACTTCATTCTTGATTTAACCTGGATCCACGTCAACTTTTCTTCAACATCAACTTGATCTTCAAAAGTTGCTTCTTTGGCTAATTCGTCCGCCTTCTCGTTTCCGGTGAATCCGATATGAGCCTTAATCCAGTTTAACTTAATTCGTTTCTTCCTCAAACTCAGATAAGAAATATTTTTCTTTATCTGAGTAATCCAAATATGCGTGTCTTCCAACTTCTGTAAGCTTTTCAAACAGCTTTCACTATCGCTATAAATATAACACTCCTCTTCCTGTATTATTTTCCTATTACACTTGATCCATTTTATAGCCTCCTTTAAGGCCAACAATTCAGCTAAATATACAGTTGAATGATCAGAAAGGCGAAACTTATCATTCCAAATTTCATTTCCATTATAGAATACCACAAAAGCCGCTCCAACTCTTTGCACTTTCTTTCTCCCATCTTTGATCCATCGGTAAAGATTTCCCAACCTTTACCATTTGGTTTCCTATATTTAAACTCCATACTTTGAAATTTATATGGATTTACATCCTGCTTATAATCGCTAATTTCTCCATACTTTATCTTCACACCATAAAAATTCACATCTTTTTTCAACATTCTATAATCATATAAGCTCTTCATCCATTTCGCTCTTATATCAATGGGTACTACTCCTGAAATAACATATAAAGCTTCTGTAGATGTAGTTCTGTAACATTTAGTCACCAAAAGGAGACAGCTTCTAACAATATTGATCAACTGATTTATTTGCCTGCAATGTCCCGAATACCAAATCTCACATTCATGCAATATCATTTTCTCAATAGCTCTAACATATATCTGTTTTAGTACTTTGCCATTCAAACCCCAGGTTTTCCGTTATATTCTTACTAACTTGTTTGAAAAATCAAATATTTTATCCCTCACTTTTTTCAAGTGTTTGTCGAATTTCATATATGGATCCAACTTGATCCCAAGGTACTCCATTTCTTCTTTATTTACAAAAATTTTTCCATCTAATGTAATTCTAAATACAGTTCTCAAATCTGTTTTCAATGGAATAATCATAAGTTGAGTTTTATCAACACTGAGTGTTAGTTTATAACTTTTACCCCACTCAAAAATGTATTTAGTTGCGTTTTCAATCTGCTTCTTCAAAATAGTTCTGTTTTTTCCTGCCACCACAAATAAGAAATCATCCGCAAATGCTATTAAATCCATGTCTTCAAACTTTTCTCTATAAAAGTTCTTTAATAAAGTGTCCGCCACCAGCAACCACAGAATCGGTCCCGAATTTGAACCTTGTGGTAATCTACAACTGTTTAAGACTTCAACATTTATATCACCCTCTTTAAAAACCACCTTTCGGTCTCGCAAAAAGTCATTTATAATGCAGAAAGCCTATTGGTAATAGGCAACTCATTCACTATACTTTATATTCGAGTCCAATCCACATTGTTAAATGCTCCCTTGATATCAAATGACATTAGGGCTGTATGCATTTTTCCAATCTTATTTTTTTCCACTATATTTTTCATTTTATTTAATGCATCATTTGTACTTTTCTCTTTTCTGAACCCGAATTGATTATTATTAAAATACTTGCTGACTCTAAGTGGTAAAGAATCCTGTTTACTAGGATTTTATCCAATATTTTCCCCCAGACCGATAGTAAACATATAGGTCTGTATGAGTCCACTTTATCTTTATCTTTCCCCGGTTTATCCAGCAGAACCACCAATGAAATTTTCCAAGATTTTGGAAACATCCCAATCATTAAACATTTATTAAAAATACCAGTGAACCAATCCATGTTACTTTCAAAAAGATCCCTGATTACCTCTAACGGTGACCCATCTAGACCGGGAGCCTTACCACTTTTCATATTCTGTATAACATACTATACCTCTTCCTTCCTAATGACTTCCTCTTCCTCTTCTTTATACCTACTACTACTCTCCAAGTATCCTCTTTCAGGAAAATGGTATCTTACTATAGTTTTTATAGTTTCTTCTATATTTTTAGTCTTTTCACCATTTTCTTTCCATACTGTGGCATATTTTATTAAACCGCTTCTTGGATTGATGATATTTTTACTTTCCATACTGAAACAATTACTTTCCGTAATTTTACCTAAGAACTGAACCAGAGTCTCTTTCTTCGCTTTTACAATTTTTCTTCTTAACACTGCTAATTCCCTTTTATAGATTAGCTTCCACCTATTCCTCTCTTCAGATTCCTGGATTTTTTTAAATTTTCGTCTTAATGCTCTTGTCTTGGATCTCTGGATTTGTATATCCATTGTCCACCAAGGCATATTAACTATTCTTTTTATTTGGCCGCCTTTACGAATCCTGCAATCTTTGCAAGCTTTTATTAATAATGATGTTACATATTCAATAAAACAATTCATTTCACTTTTAGAATAAATTTCCTCATAATTTACATTATTAATTTTATTCAATTCTACTTTTAATTTGAGCCAATCCAAATTTTTATATTTAAACTTAGTTACATTTCTACTTTTTACAACATCACCAATCACAAGATCCATAGTTATATATTTATGGTCACTTAATGTAATTTCATCAAGTACCTTCCAATTTTCAAATACTTCCATATTATCAGCTCTAATAAGAACCAAATCCACCCAACTCCTACCCCTGACACAATCAAAGGTCGGAGGACTATTTGATTCATTCATTATAACAAAGCCATTTACATTTACAAATTCTATTACCAAGTTACCCCTACTATCAGTGGGATCTAATCCCCACAAAGTAGACTTAGCATTAAAATCACCCATAATCACAATGTTACAATTATAATATTTACAAACAATTTCATACAATATTTGCAAATTATCTTCCAGATTTTCACTAAATGAGTTATATATACTTATTACAATATACTCTACATTATTTACATTTACAAGAACCACAACAATATCTCTATGTACAAACAATATAAGTGGTGAATAATCACCATACACTAAAATAGCCGCTCTTGGGCTATTAAATGAATATATCAGCTTGATATTTTTACTAAATCCTGCAATGCTGTTATTAAAACAATAAGGTTCATTTACACTGATTATATTAACATTTTTACTAATAATGAACTGAGATAACAGTAAATTGGCTGCTTTTGCATGGGCCAAATTACACTGTAGAAAAACACAATTTTCAGCCATAGTCAATTCTTGACCTACTAAATTCCATTTCTCTTTCAAGACTCATGCATTTAGTATCAGAAGCACTATGTTTCACATCATAATTTTTCTTATATACAATATTAGCATGCATACAATTTATACAATTTAAAGGATTTATACATTCTGGACTTTCATGTCCAGTTTTCCCACATTTGAAACATGTTTTCTCATCTTTACAATTTTTCCCAATGTGTCCAAACCTATTGCAGTTGAAGCACCTCATCTCTCTAAGATATTCTTTCACATTTAATATTTCCCATTGCAGATATAGTCTGTCCCTCTTCATTATTTTCTTGAACCCACTTGGTTCAACCTCTAAAACCCAATGCTGAGTTTTTTCATTTCTGCTTTTAATGGAAAATAATGCTTTTATATCACCAATTATCACTTCTTCAGTATATCACCAATTTTATATCACCAATTATCACTTCTTCTTTATGGATTTATCCACATTATATATGATCACCCTCGGATGTCTTTTCTTAGGTTTCACCACATTCACTATCTCTCTAAGATTTTGGGATAGTTTAATTGCCTCTTCAAACAACTCAATATCGTCCAATTTCTCACACATAATCTTCACTCCACCATTCTTAACTTTTCTCACTGACTTTACCTTAACTTTAAGGTTTGTTGGATTTAAATTTTTTACTATTTCCTTCTGGACGCTTTCTGAGCTCATATCCTTCTCTGTAGGATAAACATGTTAACGTGATCGTAACGGTCCCACATGTTAACGTGATCGTAACGGTCCCACATGTTAACGTGATCGTACTCCGCGTGAACACGGCGGCAGTTTTGACAGTGGCGAAAATCGAACCCGGGCCTACCGACTGCAATTCCCGCGCGCTAACCACTGGGCTACCGCGTCCTCCACGACAATCTCCATAACTTTCTTTTTATTCACCCAAATTAGACCGGAACCCAGTGGGGGAGACATCCACAGGGACCGTACCCTCTTTCCCCTACCACCAACCTTTCGGAAGGACTTACGGTCCCACATGTTAACATGATCGTACTCTGCGTGAACACGTCGGCAGTTTTGACAGTGGCGGGAATCGTACCCGGTATGTAATTTTTTCTAGAGAATCCAAATCTGCAATAAAAAATGGGGGTTTCCATTGATGATTTCGAAGTTGCCCCACCCCCCTCTCCCCAGGAGGGGGAGGAGGGTCAATTTTGGTATCATTGGATAGCTTTTCTAAAAATATTGAATATGTGTTTGTTTTATTTTTTGATCCGAAGTGTATTTCTCGAAATATTGTGCCGTTCCGGAACTTTCTGGACATCCTGTATATTTTAGATACAGAATGACTGTATAAGTATATTTTAAAACAAATACGCATCTTAAGATCTTTTGTTTTATGTATATAAAACTCTGAAGTGATGCAGTGCTTGACTTTCCTCACACATCGCGATGAATTATTTTGATATATTAAAAAAATATTCTTCATTCTCATTTGCACCCACAACAAAGAATGTCTAACAAAAAATTAAAATTCTGCCCATTCTTGGTACATGAATTTTATTTATACGCATGTGCAAAATCCAAACCAAAGTAACATTGATATTAATTAATGTTAAGCCAAATGAGTAAAATTTGGGGAATGACTTGACAATAAAGCTAAAAAATAGTGTCTCTTTTCGTGACTTGAAGCATGCAAAATCCACTAGTATGGCATCGCACAATACTGCATATGGAAAGGCAGCCTTTTAATATATGAATCTCTGATTTTTATAGCTGGCTTAGATAATGGCTGATATGAATTTGGCATCAAATTCCGGAAGAGGTAAAAAGGCTCATTACGATTTCCTATTCCAGTTCTATAGATATCACTTCCAATTCAAAAATTTACATTTTCTATGGTATATCTATTTCTATTGCAGATGTAGCTTGAGATGATGGTTGATATAGATTCAGTATCAAATATTGGAGGAGATTTTTCTCTAATGATTTTCACTTCCAGTTCGAAACATCAATTTCTCAACCTGTAACTACAGATAAAGTTTAACTCAAGATTAACTACATATTAACGACAGGAAAAAAGCTGTCTAACTTTTCCTATATTTTGAATTTTTTCTCCCTCTAAATTTTCCCTTTAATTTCATATATTTCCGAAATTTAATTCTAAATAATTTTATCCAAATGGTCTTTCTTCATTTTTCTTCTTTTTCGCATTTTCCTCTCTTTCTTCATTTTCCTTCTTTTTCGCATTTTTTTCTCTTTCTTCATTTTTCTTCTTTTTCGCATTTTTTTTCTCTTTCTTCACTTTCATTTTATTTTGCGTGTTTCTAAATTTTATTTCTATATTTTTTTCTCTAAATTATCCTCCTAATATTCTATTTTTGATTCGTTTCTGCATATTCAAATTTACATTTTTATTTTTCCAACAATTTTGTCACCCGCAATCAACTTCTTTCCCAGCTGTGCCGAGTTGGATGTACCAGCAATGATCATTCCAGCCTAATATGTAAAACAGGTTGTTTAACTCACATTGTTATTTTTCAAAGACCGAAATAAATACAGGACTGTCGGGGGTGGGGACCAAGCCAAAGGCGTATTCATAGAGGGGGTCCGGGGGTCCGGACCCCCCTCCCCCGAAAATAAATTTGCAACATATGCATTGCCAACATTTTTTAGTGGTTCTGACATGCGTTTTTCTCAAAAAAAATTTTTTTTTTTTTCAATCTTTCCCTAGTTTTACTTGCGTAATCATATTTTTTTTAATATTTTTTGCATTATACCTATGCAATTTTGCAGTGTGGCATTTGACTATGCTGTGGCATACAACAATAAGTTCCAGAGACGCCACGAATTATACCTGAATCACTCATGACTGTATTTTCGATAAGTTTAAAAAAAAAAATGCGCATTTCCTAACACTATTTCCTTGCCGAACTGTTTCAAAAATTGACCATTAGATGGCGAGCATCCGATTAGAATCGCGGATTGTAATATTACTTCAAAATTGCATCATCCCTGTGCTCTCGTGTTTTCTCGTTCAATTGTGATCCAATATCAATTTATTATTCGACATTCGTGTAAATGTAATAAGCTTATATATTCGCATATGATAAATGCAACATTAATTATATAAGTCCAATATTAATTACATAATTAATCATGAAACGGACCCGAATTGATAGTTTCTTCAACCCGATATGTGGAGCATCGTGTCAGGACGATACGCCCTGTTCTAGCAGCAGTAAAAGAAAGAAAATTCCTGTCGTTGAAGAAACCAAATTCGTTACTTCAGATTCTTCAAATGAAGCTGGTACCACATAACCAGATATCAGTTTTGACTTTTCGCAAACCGTTAAGGATATCGGAGGCATAGCAAACAAATAATTTTCATCGAATTGCGATACAAAAGAATTAAAAATGAAGTTCTTAAACAATGTATTCGATCCTACTGAAAGTCACATATTCCTTGTGCATGAAATTAATAAAAAGAATTTATGATGGTGCATTTTGTAAATATTGTGTATTTTTTTTTTTTTTTTTTTTTTTTGTGGAAAAGCTGTAGGAAAAAGACCGCATCAAAGTATTGGCTCTCTTGTTGCTAATCCTTTCATAAAATGGAAAGATGCGATTCAAAAGTTTAATGAGCATCGAAGTGCATCTTATCACAAAAAATGCGAAATTGCAGCTGAAAATTTTTCAAGCATTATGGCAAGAGAAAAAAAATATTGCGCGAGCATAATTGATTTTTGAAGAGGAGAAGAAATTGAAAAAAATAGAACTGCTATAATGCCAATAATTCAGTCTCTAATTTTTTGAGGACAACAAGAAATTGCAATTTGTGGGGATACAGTGGTCCTCTAACTTTAGAAAGACTGGAATAATGATGGAAATTTTCACGCTCTGTTGCGCTTCCCCCCAAATTCGGAAGATGAAACATTAAAACAACATATTAAAATTGTAAAAAATATGCATCCTACGTACGTTAGTCCTATTATTCAAACCTTTTTTTTTCCAATGGCGGGTACAAAAGACAAACTGAAGCCAAACAACAGAACAAGAGAACAGTAACAAAAGGCAACAGAAGAAAGTCTATGGACCCATTCTGTCCCTTGCTTCCCAGTAGCGTTCACACATAGGTGCAGTGGAGAGCGCAGGACAGCGTTGCAGGTGAGAATAGTCCATGGGTTCCCGAAGGCTGCAAAGCATGCAACAAGGGTCATCAAGTATATTTATGAGATGTAAATGCCCGGCAAGGCAGTCATCACCAGTAGCAAGACGAAATTCTGCTACAGCTTTCTTCCTAGGCCAGTCAGAAAGACTTGAGATGTTTTTCCACCAGGGTTTGTGGTAATTCCTTTCCGAAAGCTCTTTTTCCAAATTATTCTTAAAAATCGATTTAATGATTGACTTTACATTATGATAAGGGATTTCATCAATATTAGTTTGAATAATCGCTGACCCTTTTTTGGCTAGTCGATCTGCTTTTTCGTTACCCTCTATACCGCAGTGGGCTGGAATCCACTGCAGGCAAATAATCTTATTCTTGTGGAACAAAAAATTCAGGAGAGATTGGCAATTCTTAATGGCTGCTGAGTACGGGGCTTTAGTAGAATTAATTGCCTGCAAGGCGACTTTCGAGACGGACTAAATTACCACTCTGGAAAAACGATCTAAGGGACACTGGAGCTGAGAGAGTGCAATACGTATGGCCTCAATTTCGCCATCAAAAGCAGTTCTATATCTCCCCACTGGAGAATAGATAGCAAAGGAGTCGCAGTAGACACCTGCTCCATAATTAATGCTATTATCCACACGAGATCCGTCAGTATAAATCCGGAGCCAATCACTTTCAGGATATAAAGTGTTAATAGTCTCATAAGCCAGAATCCGCAATATCAAGTCATTTGTATTGCTTTTAAGGACAGGCTGATTAAGTTCGGTACAGACACGAAATCCCATTCAAAGCTAAATACTTGAAATTTGTGGAAATATCATTCAAAAAAAGCATTGTCGACGAAGTCAACAATTCAGGGTATTTTAGCATTTAGCTGACGAAACCTTAGATATCTCTGGTGTTGAACAATTTTCATTGCGTGTTAGGTACGTGAACGTAAATAATATATTATGCGTTCATTTTTTGACTTTCGTTTCAGTGTTCGATTTATCTGCAAAAGGACTGACAAACACTCTTTTAAATCAGTGCCAACATCTGGGACTTGACATGATCAAACTTGTCGAGCAAGGTTATGATGGAGCGGCCAATATGAGAGGAGAAATGAATGGCTTACAGGCAAATTTAGAAGAAATTTATCCTAAAGCTATGTACGTTCATTGTGCCAGTCATCGTTTGAATCTTGCTTTGTCGTCATCTCTATAAATTCCATCCATTAGAAATTGCAATGGTACTAAAAGAGAAATATGCAATTTATTGAGAAAAAATACTTATGCAGGCAATATTTTAAAAAATCTGATGTGGGCAACACATGACTTTCCTTATACAATGAAATGAATTTACTACTTTTACAGTAAAATAAATAGGTTTTTCTTCCAGTAGATACTAATATCCTTTCCAAGATATTGAATTTTCGACAATTAGTCGTCATTTTCATTGATTTGGCGTCATTTTTATCCATTTAGCGAGATTTTCGTTAATTTGGCAACATTTCAAAAAGTCGCCAAGTTGGCGACATTCCGCCAATTTCGTCGCCAAAATCTCGCCAAGCGTTATGGACGAAGAAATAAGTTATATATATATGTATATATATATATATATATATAACTTATTAGAAATTGAATTTTCGACATATATTATATAACTATTATTATATATTTATATATTATATAACTTATTAGATATTGAATTTTCCACAATTAGTCGTCATTTTCATTGATTTAGCGTCATTTTTATCCATTTGGCGAGATTTTCGTTATTTTGGCAACATTTCAAAAAGTCGCCATGTCGGCGACATTCCGCCAATTTCGTCGCCAAAATCTCGCCAAGCGTTATGGACGAAGAAACAAGTTATTCTTACAGCAGATAAATTGGCGTTCAAATGCAAAAGTATTACTCAAATATCTTTTTTCATGAATGGAACGAGCTAGATCCACGAGAATGATGTCAATTTATCGCATGATATTATATATGAAAAGTGAACATGTTTCTCAATAGGAAATATTTTTTTTCTGTTTTATATGACTTTTTGATAATTTTTTTGAAAAATGTGCAATATCTCAAAAACAGTTCATGTTAGCGTTCTAAAATTTATGTCAATCGTTTTCTAATGAAAAATTACATAAGAAATGTCTATTTACGTAACTTTATTATTGGTTTTGATTTTTTGACGATTTTTTCAAAATTTCATTCGAAAATTTAGGGGGGTTCTGAACATTCGATTGCGTATAAAAACAATATGCTTCCAGTGTCTACAGATTGTGATTTTTGTACCAAATTTGGTTCGAATCGGTCCATTCGTTCGTCAGTTATCGTCTCCACAGACCCACTGGCACACACACACACACACACACGCACACACACACAGACATCACTTCAAAAATGTTTGATTCGTGATCAGGGATGCTTGAAACGTGCTCTCCCGTCGGAAACTCGAATTCGAATTTTCGACCCCGTCACAATACTTTCCTTATACATTATGTATATAAGGAAAACAAGAAAGATCAATCATGCTTAAAGCATTGATTATGAAACACTTTCCAACTTCAATGCAATTTTATTTTAAAAAGTCGAAAATGCAATACATTCCTCGGTAATATTTTAAAACTTATCACAATACTACATTGATTTATTAAATTTGAAAACTTAAACCTTCATTGAAAAAAATGAACTTCATTCAAATGACGGCATTGAAATATAAATTGCGTGGTTTAAATATCTCTAAAATGCCATACATTCCACGGTAATATTTTTAAATCTATCATAATACTACGATAATTTATTATATTTGAAAACTTCATCGAAAACAACTGAAATTAATTCAAATGACGTCATAGAAAAAATAACACGCCTGGATCTCTCTATAAAAGCAGGATTTCATTCATAACTTTCTCCATTTCATTCATCACAATACTATAATAATTTATTTTATTTAAAAATTAAGACCATGGAGCTACAATTCATAAACTTTATGCTTAAAACTTCATCGAAAAATATCGTCCTTCTGTTTATAAAATCAATTAATATTTCATTCATATCAGCCATGCAGACTCCATGGACTGAATTATTTCGTGTTAAAGAAATACAGTAATTCTAATACAACTCATTCTACATATTTTGCTGTTTACATTTTACATAGGTGAAAAATAGGCTTAGTTGTAGAAATAATCAGATTTGAATGAGAATTTAAACTCAAATATATTGTCATTGTGTTGTTTTAGTATGTAGATGCACAGAATTTAAGCAGAAATAAAGTAGTTTTAGGATGGATACAACACTCAATATGAATTAAAAAGAACTTTAAAAAATCCCGAATTTGAAACAAGATGGATGCCATATATCATTTTGAAGTGGGTCATGTGATCGTTTCATATCATGGTCACGTGATCGTTTCATATAAGATGTGTAATTATTATTTTAATTTTTATTTAAAAATCTACTGAATATATTTAGCTGAATTTTTTTTTATATATTTTATGGAACAATTTGACTATTACTTAAAATTTTCGAAGCAATCTGTGAATTTTAAATCCGCTTAAAAAATGTTAGAAAAATTAGGTCCCATAGGGCTCAATGTATTTCATTTTTTCAACCCGGGTTCAATCCAAAACTAATTGTGTGATATTATTCATTTATATTCCCATAGGTCCTACAGACCGTCTGAACAACATACTAAAATTTCATTTTGATTAAGTCATTTTTACGGCAGTTATCGTGCTAACGGACAGACAGACAGACAGACAGAATGAACAAAGTCATAAACACTTTTCAACTTTGTTGTAAAGTGTTAATAATAAAAATAGCACTAACTGATTTCTTCCAGACAGTAGAAAAGGTCGATTACTTTAATTATGTGAAACACGATTTGTGAAAAAACACGACGCGATTATTGTTTACGTCGAATTATTCGACGCAATTATTGTTTTCGTCGAATTATTCGACGCAATTGTTCCTAGTTTGCAAGAAATAGCGGAATCAAATAAAAGTATTTCAACTACTGCTGAACTATTACTTGCAGCAATTGAAAAAGGCCCATGTTTAGTTTCTCTTTTGATATGCGAAAAGCTTCTTACTTTTACTTTGTCTTTGTCACTTTGTCTTCAAAATCCATATCACGATCTATCATCGGCTTTAAATTATACAAAAAGTGTTACGCAAAAACTGCAAGATATAAGAAACAAATCCTTTGACAGTTATTTCACTGACATATTTATAGCAGCATCTGTAATAATGAGTAAAAATTTTGATTCTGAGATAGGAGTTCCGAGGATTGTTAAAAAGCAAACGGCTCGAGATAATCATCCATTTGATACACCAGAACAGTACTACAGACGTGCAATATTTTTACCATGTTTGGATGAACTAAGTTCTCAATTACAAATCCGATTTGATGAAAATGACAAAATTTTTCCATATATTGAAATTATTATGCCAAAATATGCAACGCCCAAAAAACTGGATCTACTGGATAACTTAAAAATATACTTTGATAATATTACTTCAGATTCTGCAATAAAAGCCGAATACATGCTGTGGTGTCAAAAATGGGAATGCGTTGAAGAAAAGTTGAGGCCAAAATGTGCAATGAATGCTCTTGTATCCTGTAATGAGAATTTTTTGCCTAATATATACAATTTTATTAAAATTTTGTGTACTTTACCAGTTTCCACTGCAAGTGTTGAACAATCGTTTTCTACCATAAAAAAGTCGAAACATTCCTTCACAATAGAACTGTGCATGAGAGGTTGACAAATTTAGCATTACTATCAGTGCATAGAAACATAAGTATAAATGCAGACGAAGTTTTGAATAAGATGGCTTTAAAAGCCAGAAAAATTAATCTATTATTATGAAACTGTGGATAGGTGTTAAATTACTTAACGTTAAAAATTCCTCGTAGTTACAAAGAGAGAAAAAACATATTGTATGCTGTATATGTGTGCTTACTGATTATATATATTTATTGTTCGATTTGATGCGATATGCGATACAAGTGAAATACATAAGAGATTTTGCGGAAAAAATTAAAGAATATGTCATGAAGTTAAAACTAATAATTAACTTTCGAATTTTTCTGAATCGTTTTTCTATTCTACATGTTTAAAATATTGTATACAGTTGAAAACTATAAATCCGGACGCCTAAAAATCGAAATGATCTATAATCCGGAATTTTCTTAAAGATGAACGATTCCGATTAATCGTTGCAATTCTTGATAATTTCCAGAAAAAGAGATACGATTACCGATAACTGTCCAGAAAATTTTCAATACCTATGTCTTTTCAAATTCTCTAAACGAATTTCCACTATATTTCTGTAAGGACATGATGTTTATTTACATTTTCGCATTTTTTGTTTATGATTTCGATAAAAAGTAGTTTTCCTGTTTAAAAAAACATGACTCATAATCCTGAAAAGTCGAAATCTCTAGTGTTCTGGATTTCCGGCTTTGCACTGTATATAGGTGTGTGTATGTGTGTGAAATAAACTTTCTTTTTTGGATTGAAAGTTCACTATACTTTGGACCTCCCCCCCCCCCTCAGAAATAAATTTCTGGACACATCCTTGGACCAAGCTATGTGTTATGGCTGGATATTTTCATATGCTGAAGATATAATTTCCCGACCATGCATCTAATTACTCAATAGGTGAGTTCCATGGTCTTTGGGTTCTTAAAGATAAAGTTTATGAAAGGCTAATATGAAATTCAGCATTAAATTTCAGAGGATATTTCAAGATTCACCAGCAGTTTCTTTTTAACGTCATTTTTATAAACGTTAAATATTTCTGTATCGGGCCGACCCAAATTTATATAAACTTAGCCCAATTCAACCCGGCTCAAAACCATCTAAAATAAATCCGGCCCAACCCATAGATCGGGCCTCAACTCTCAGGTCAGACTGGATCCATAAAATCCATTAATTGAAGCAGCTTAATGAAATCGTTTCAATTAAAGTATCAACTATTTTTAAACGTTTGTTTATTTCTAAAATAAAATATTAATACATCCAGTTTTGATCACAAATAGTTTTAAAATAAATTTTTTGAATGATATCAGCTTAAACACTTTGTACAACAGGTCTCGTATGTTTTTAATAGTATGGCTACTTTAAGTTTCTTATTTCTTAGGATGACGTTCATTTATTCATGAGTTGTTTGAGGCGTTAATTTTATTTTTTATTCAGTGTCTTTGCGATCTTCGTCTTTATTTCTTTTCCTAGATGTTTTGCTGTCACTATCGTCCTCTTTACTATCGTCCTCCCTTTTCGTATCATCAGACGTTTTTTCAGTCTTATCTGAAACTTGCCGCTCAGAATCATCTTCGTTAATGCTGGGTGATGGGGCATCTGAATCGGAATGGCGGTCTTCTGATGTTT
>OX578149.1:67868803-67943803 GCA_951213105.1 Amaurobius ferox
GTTTTTGCAGCTCTGCTAGCATCAGAAACTTGACGTTCAGATTCAGAAGTTTCCGTAGTCTGTGGACTTGAATCAACTCTACTGTCTGGAGGTGGTTTTACAGCACCTGTAGCACCAGGCACTTGACGTTCCGATTTAGATATATCAGCAGCCTCAGTAGTTGAAGCAACAGCAGGACTTGTATTAAGAGATGTTATAGATTTCATGTCAATCGTATGCACAATAGTTCCATCCGGCGCTGTTTCCATAGAGCCAGTATTTGCAAAGGACTGGCTCTTGCTTGAAGGGGCTAAATCCTTACTGTAAGTTACTTTTGTAGATTGCTTGCTTATAACATATGGCAAATTATCTCGAGCCTTCTGAATAACAGGTGTGACAGGTATCTTAGACTCAGAAAGACCGGCGAGCTGATTATAAGATATTTCCTTCAGATCTATAACGATACGAAACATCTTCCTCAACATTTCTTCTGTAACATCCTCTGGATGGTCAGATAAAACGTCTTTAAATTCTTCAATGTCTTCCCATTTGCTAAAATTCTACAAAAGTAAAAAAAAAAAACATTTTAGCATAGTTTTATAATAGTCACAAACTTTAATGCTACTTGCAATTAGTGTGTGTTATTTCAACATTTTAGCACATTTTTAGAGGTTTTTGGATATTTCATTGTATAATGTAATATTTTTGTGCTGAATTTACATTTTAGGAGATTTTTCGCATTTTAAGAAAAAAGGAAATTTTACATGCATTACAGAATCCACTTCGGCGATAAGATCTTGCAATTCCTGCCTAGCAGCTGAGCAGTAGAACGTCGGTTGGCCAGTAAGAAGATCCATATTTCGATTCCCAGTTGTGACTACAAGGTTCTTTACAATAGCGAACGAGCAAATCAGTCTTGCAAATTAGTTCAATAATATCCGTGGTCTAAAAGTGACCCTAATACGACTAACACGGATTCAGTGGCCTCTGGTATTTTGAGAGCTTATTTCAAACCGGGAAGTCAACGATCAAGCAAAAAACTAACCTGGAGGATAAAAATAGCAGCAGCAGGCTAACGCGAAGAAAGAATAGCATAAGATGGTCAGTCAGATTTTCAATTGTATGCCAATCTGACATTACAGAAGGAATAAGACAAAGTTCACTCCGAAGATAAGAAATTGCAATTCCTTCTCAGCAGATCAAAGGTAGAGCTATGGCTGGCCAGTACCAATTTTCTCGGTTGGGACTGCAAGGTTATTTACAACATTATAAGAAACTTTTACATATTATCGTCGACTGTTTCAGTGGTTAGAAATAAATCCATGAAACTCATCGATGCTATCAGATATGTACAAAATCAAGCAAAGCTCTTAATTAAACCAAAAGGCAATTGGACAGCATTCTTAAAATAAACAATGTTTTAAAAAATCGTTTTGATTCAGACTTCAAATAAAATCTTAGGTTAAATAAATTATAAACTTAGGGAAAACTTACTTATTTCATGAAGCATATATCTAGTGGTGAAAGTAAATTATTGGTATTACTAAAACTGGTATTACTAAAGTAAAAATCTGATGTGGGCAGCACATGACTTTCCTTATATAATGCAATGAATTTACTACTTTTACAGTAAAAAAATATATTATTATAGTAGATATTTATATTCTTTCCAAGATATTGAATTTTCGTCAATGAGTCGTCATTTTCATAGATTTAGCGTCATTTTTATCCATTTGGCGAATTTTTCGTTTATTTATCAACATTGAAGAAAGTCGCAAAGTTGGCGACATCTCATCAAATTCGTCGCCAAAATCTCGCCAAGCAATATGGACGAAGAAATAAGTTATTCTTACAGGAGATAAATGACTATTGGCGTTCAAATACAAAAGTATTACTCAAAGTATCTTTTTTCATGAATGGAACGAGCTAGATCCACGATAATGATGTCACAAATTCATCGCATAGTATTACATATGAAAAGTGAACATAATTCTCAATAGCAAATATTTTTTTTTATTCTATATGATTTTTTGATAATTTTTTTGAAAAATGTGCAATATCTCGAGAATTGTTCATGCCAGCGATCTGAAATTTATGTCAATCGTTTCCTAATGAAAAATTACATAAGAAATGTCTATTTGCGTAACTTTATTAGAGGTTTTGTTTTTTTGGCGACGATTTTTTTCAAAATTTCACTCGAAAATTTAGGGGGGTTCTGGACATTCGATTGCGTATAAAAACAATAGGCTTCCAGTGTTTATGGATTGCAATTTCTGTACCAAATTTCATTCGAATCGGTCCATTCGTTCGTCAGTTATCGTCTTCACAGAATCACTGACACACACACACACACATAATTTCACACCCACAGACACACACACACAAATACACAGACATCACTTCAAAAATGTTCGATTCGTAATCAGGGATGCTTGAAACGTGCTCTCCCGTTGAAAACTCGAATTCGAATTTTCGACCCCGTCACAATACTTTCCTCATACATTATTGTATATAAGGAAAGTAATTAATGATATTACTAAAGAAATTACTGGTATCACTATATAAACCAGTACTATTGAAGAAAATAATAGTACCTATATACGCTTGTCGATAAGCTACAAATATTTACCTACGTTTTTTTTTATTTGCAAAAATGTCAAATATAAGTATATTTGTTCAGTGTTTATTTAAAACGATTAACTAACATTTTCAAAAAAAAAAAAATAAAAGACAATTCTTCTTAAAAGTTGAAAAAAAAAATTCGAAAGCAAGAAAACCAAGAAAGATCAATCATGCATAAAGCATTGATTATGAAACACTTTCCTACTGAAATGCGACTTTATTTAAACATCTCAAAAGTGTGATACATTCAGTGGTGATATTTTTTTAATTTTCACTACAGTAATTTATTATACTTGAAAACTAGAAACTTCATCGTAAAAAACTTGAAACTTCAAGTATAAATCGTCTGCGCCTACATGTAAAATCAATGAATATTTCATTCATACCACTTATATTCCAGACTCCAGAGCTCCATAATTTTGATTGAAAAAAAAATTCAACATTTCTTATACAACTCACCTTACAATCGCTTGATGTGTTTACATTTTGCATAAGTTAGAATTAGGCTTCGTTGTAGAAATAATCAAAGTATAGTGATCATTTAAAATAAAAAATATTGTAATTGTATTGGCACAGAATTTAGATACACATATATTATGCAAAAATAAAGCGGTTTTATGACGGATGCCACACTAAATATAAATTTTAAAGATCCTCAAATATCACGATCTTTACACACGGAAAAAAATGGATGACGTATTTTATATTACAATGAGTCACGTGATCTCTTCATATACCATGAGAACAATTATTATTTCACTTTTTATTTAAACCTAATATATTTTGCTGAAAAAAAAAATTCCACATTTTATACGATAATTTCAATATTTTTTTAATTTTCGAAGCAATTAGTGAATTTTAACATTGATTAAAAAATGTTTGACATATTAGGTCCCATAGGGTTCAATGTATTTCAGTTTTTTAATCCGGGTTTTAATCCGAAATTAATTGGGTGATATTATTCATTTTCATTCATATATGTCCCAAAAACCGTCTCAACAACATACAACAATTTCATTTTGATAAAGTCATTTTTACGCAGTTCTCGTGCGAAAGGGCAGACAGACAGACAGAATGACCAAAATCATAAACACTTTTCAACTATATTAGAAAGTGTTAAAAATTGAAAAGTATGTATCCTGGATTCAAATGATCACAATTAAAACATGTTACCCTTTCTTATAAAGGGCTTGAAAAAATTTTCGATTGATAAAATTTGACAATGTACCGTGGGGGAGGGGGGTAACTTGTTCTCCTCCCAAGGAGACTAGTGACGTCACGGACACAAAAATTGTATGGCTTTATGGACGGCGTGATCTTTTGAACTTGATCTAGCATTTTTTAGGTCAAAGGGGCTTAGCAACTACAAAAAAATTATGTAGCGACTATTACTCACTACAGTGATTGAAACTGCTAAGTTTAGTAATCATCAAACCATAAATAATCCCTTTCATTCATAATTGTGTCAAATTTTGTCCCATACTTCCATGTTAATATGCTTTAATGTTACAATTCCATGCTTTCAAAAAGTATTTCGAAGATCGTATTTAAAAAAATTCTATCTATTTCTAGATCTTCAGATAGCAAAACCAAATATAAAGTTTCGTGAATATCCATTAATACTTGGATCAAATATCGTGTACACAATAAATCGACCACAGACAGACGGGTATCACTCTAAAAATAATCATAGCGTGTTTAAAAGGTTCTAAAACTTATATTGACATCAAAATCAAGAAATAGAAAATTTTCGGCACACCAATATTCTATAGTACGAGTAAGGAAAAAGCTCTAGGAAAAATCATAGGAATTCCCATTCAAGGTCATTACGTGTTTTTGTGGGACTTCCATTTTTAGTTGTTGTTCAACGGCAAATTTACGAGATTTAAACTCTACAATTCGCATGGCGAATTCACAAAATAAATCGCATTTAATTATTGCGTGTTTAAACTATTTATGAGACACATGGCTAAAATATTAAAATTTAAAGTATTAAAATAAAAACAAAACAGTCAGTAAATATCCTAAATTTAAAATTATATATACTTTGCATAATTTTTGCACAGAATATATGCATTATGCAAATATACCTAGATAAATTTAAAGTGAAATTTAAAGTTAAAATTTTATATTTTTAATTCCATATCTATTAATAATTTCCTGCGCCAACTGTCTACGATATGATCATCATTCTCTTTCAAACGATCTGTCCGTTACTTATAACAACAGACTTTCGTGAACATGTATAAGCAAAGCTTTTCGGCAGGCAGCAAGCAATTCCCCCGTCTCTTAAGCCTTACAAAAAGTCGTCAGTATCCTCAATTTAAAATGTAATTGACAAAAATGACTAAATCACTTAACTGTCGTTTTATAGTAGAGCAAAATAAGAAAATTTCACCTTTCAAAGTTTGAAGATCGGACTGTGACTGGATTTTTTATGTCGGAATTTTAAAATATACATGCATCTTGTTTTCGGAAATAATCGGAAAATTTTGCTACGGATTCCATTTAAAGCATTCTTTGATCTTTCCCAAAATGTATTAGGATTGAAATATATTAAGACTAAAACCTGTCAAATTTTCGTCGAATTCTATGAGTTTCGTTTGGGAACGTTTGCTTGTTAGTTCAGTCTAGTAAATAAGCAATACCTTTTCCTTGTTTCATCTTTACTGTATATATTTTATTTTCATATAATTTAATTCCGTAGTTAAACATTACCTAGCTTTCTTTATTTATTTTTCTTTTATTAAGAGTATATATTTTTAGATTTCGGATTCATATTTCTGAACTATCTTTGTTATACATTTTTATATTATTATATAGTTAATCCTATATTCTCATGGTAGAAATACTTATAATTTTTTAAATGGTAATGAACTTAGGAAGCAAGCTTTTAATGTATAAATCCATTAGGTTATTTTTCTTTTAAATGATTTTTAATTACACACACACACACACATATATATAAAGTCGTAATATATATATATATATAATATATATATATATATATTTATATATTTATATATATATATATATATATATATATATAATATATATATATATATATATATATATATATATATATATATATATATATATATATATATATAAAGGTGCCCATGAATTAAATCTTTCGGAACCACTGCACTGATGGATACAAATTCACCCTTGCAACCCATTGTGGGTGGTTATCAAGACAGAAAGAAAGCAAATCTTACCTTGGGAATGTATTTCACAAGTTGCCAGTTAAGCTCGTTTATCAAATCTAGCAGGTGTCGATATTTCCTTTTAGCAGAGGCTCTCTGATAGCATTTTGAATCCATCGTATCCATAAGCACGATGCCCATGACATAAGATAACATATTTACACCCATGGCAACAAAGCCTAAACCCAAAATCATCCAAATCAGCATCAAAACTACGTCCAACGAATAATAGGAATCACCATAATGGTCTGCAGAGACACCTAAATGAATAAGATTAACTTTCAGAATACGGGCAGAAAAGAAAATTACAATGCAGCAACTATAACAGAGTTGTTCAACTGATCATTCATCACCATCCGTGGCTTATGGTTTCGCGGCCAGCACGCTCTTTGATGGCTTTCGTCAGCAGGTCCAATGCCGTTTACCAGCACGCTGTACGTGATGAAAGAATTGGTAAGCAAAAAAGTCCTTAATACCAGAATTTTTCTGATAAAAGTGTTTGTACTTCGAATCTAGAACACTTCTGAGACTTTTAGATTTCTCTGGGGTTATTCCACAAACTCATTCTCCTGTCTCATTAAATTTACTTTTTTTATTATCTTCAAGTCTGCAGGTTTTGTTATTTTATTTGACTTTATTTTTATTTCATTTGTTATTTCTTATATGTATATTCTATGTTACTTGACTTTATTACTGCAGTTGTTCTATTTATTTTTTTCTTAATTTTCCTCGTTTCATAATTATACAATGATCTCATATTAATGCAGTTACCATGTTCTGCATTAACATTACAATATTATATTGGATTAATTTCGTTTACCCTTGTGTCAATATTATGTATTTGTTATGTTTATGCTTTTAAAGTTACTTGTGTCTTCTTCCTTAAATTATGATATTGTTTCTATGGGTTTTTTTCTATTGTATGCTATTTGTTAAGAATTTTTGTTGTTATAATTTTTTTGCCGTTACTTTTTTTTTTATATAACCTTTTATTTAACTTAATCTGGTGTTTGTTTGTTTGTCAGTATGAGTCAAATCTTTGAAACTCTAACTAATCAAGTTCCATTAAACCTAGAGACGAGAACAGATTTAGATATGAAACAGAGATCATGAAATAGAGATCATTCAGATTAATGTAGTGAGAGATGTAAGTTAGAGAGTAAGTGAGAAATGTAAGTTAAAGATGTAAGTTAGAGAGTAAGAGAGAGATGAGTAACAGTAACAGACTACCACAGTAAGAAGGAAGACGCCCATTGAAATATTCATGAAGTTATGCGCACGCAGTGATGATGTGTCAGAGTTCAGACGAGTGTATGTCACTGTCCAAAGATAAAATTGGAGGTATGTATCTCGCAAATATTATAGAAGGTCATAATCAGTTTTTGTAATAATTATTTACTTGGTCTCACATACTCAATCTCCTCCTTAATTATACGTGGTAATATATTGTAATTAATTTAATAATGAATAGAATGTTCTTAATAAATAATGTTATTTTAAAGTTAAAATGGGTGCAGTTAATTGTGTGTGGTATTATGTTAATATATTGTATTCCAGAAACTCTTGCTAAAGATTGTATATGGTGGGTTTTAATGCGGCGCAATGCAATGTGATACGACTTGCGAACAACGGCCATGTTTAAGAGTTCGATTTAAGATATGCTTTGCATATCTAATAATTATGAGCACCACAAATAGTAACATGCCATTTGGTATACCGTTGTCTTTTGTGGTATATTTTAATTTTGATTTGCAACCTTATCGGGCAAACCCATCCGAAGCTCTCCATAGAATGTAGTCTATTTTTCAAATCTTTAAGGCTAACTAATCATCAAGTTCCATTAATTAAAGTATCGTGAAATTTGGTATGTAGTTGTCTTTTGTAGTACGTTTGAATTATTTTTAATATTCAACCTTATCGGGCAAACCCGTCCGAGGCTCTCCATAGAATGTAGTCTTTTTTCAAATCTTTAAGGCTAACTAATCATCAAGTTCCATTAATTAAAGTATTGTGAAATTTGGTATGTAGTTGTCTTTTGTAGTACGTTTGAATTATTTTTAATATTCAACCTTATCGGGCAAACCCGTCCGAGGCTCTCCATAGAATGTAGTCTTTTTTCAAATCTTTAAGGCTAACTAATCATCAAGTTCCATTAATTAAAGTATTGTGAAATTTGGTATGTAGTTGTCTTTTGTAGTACGTTTGAATTATTTTTAATATTCAACCTTATCGGGCAAACCCGTCCGAGGCTCTCCATAGAATGTAGTCTTTTTTCAAATCTTTAAGGCTAACTAATCATCAAGTTCCATTAATTAAAGTATTGTGAAATTTGGTATGTAGTTGTCTTTTGTAGTACGTTTGAATTATTTTTAATATTCAACCTTATCGGGCAAACCCGTCCGAGGCTCTCCATAGAATGTAGTCTTTTTTCAAATCTTTAAGGCTAACTAATCATCAAGTTCCATTAATTAAAGTATTGTGAAATTTGGTATGTAGTTGTCTTTTGTAGTACGTTTGAATTATTTTTAATATTCAACCTTATCGGGCAAACCCGTCCGAGGCTCTCCATAGAATGTAGTCTTTTTTCAAATCTTTAAGGCTAACTAATCATCAAGTTCCATTAATTAAAGTATTGTGAAATTTGGTATGTAGTTGTCTTTTGTAGTACGTTTGAATTATTTTTAATATTCAACCTTATCGGGCAAACCCGTCCGAGGCTCTCCATAGAATGTAGTCTTTTTTCAAATCTTTAAGGCTAACTAATCATCAAGTTCCATTAATTAAAGTATTGTGAAATTTGGTATGTAGTTGTCTTTTGTAGTACGTTTGAATTATTTTTAATATTCAACCTTATCGGGCAAACCCGTCCGAGGCTCTCCATAGAATGTAGTCTTTTTTCAAATCTTTAAGGCTAACTAATCATCAAGTTCCATTAATTAAAGTATTGTGAAATTTGGTATGTAGTTGTCTTTTGTAGTACGTTTGAATTATTTTTAATATTCAACCTTATCGGGCAAACCCGTCCGAGGCTCTCCATAGAATGTAGTCTTTTTTCAAATCTTTAAGGCTAACTAATCATCAAGTTCCATTAATTAAAGTATTGTGAAATTTGGTATGTAGTTGTCTTTTGTAGTACGTTTGAATTATTTTTAATATTCAACCTTATCGGGCAAACCCGTCCGAGGCTCTCCATAGAATGTAGTCTTTTTTCAAATCTTTAAGGCTAACTAATCATCAAGTTCCATTAATTAAAGTATTGTGAAATTTGGTATGTAGTTGTCTTTTGTAGTACGTTTGAATTATTTTTAATATTCAACCTTATCGGGCAAACCCGTCCGAGGCTCTCCATAGAATGTAGTCTTTTTTCAAATCTTTAAGGCTAACTAATCATCAAGTTCCATTAATTAAAGTATTGTGAAATTTGGTATGTAGTTGTCTTTTGTAGTACGTTTGAATTATTTTTAATATTCAACCTTATCGGGCAAACCCGTCCGAGGCTCTCCATAGAATGTAGTCTTTTTTCAAATCTTTAAGGCTAACTAATCATCAAGTTCCATTAATTAAAGTATTGTGAAATTTGGTATGTAGTTGTCTTTTGTAGTACGTTTGAATTATTTTTAATATTCAACCTTATCGGGCAAACCCGTCCGAGGCTCTCCATAGAATGTAGTCTTTTTTCAAATCTTTAAGGCTAACTAATCATCAAGTTCCATTAATTAAAGTATTGTGAAATTTGGTATGTAGTTGTCTTTTGTAGTACGTTTGAATTATTTTTAATATTCAACCTTATCGGGCAAACCCGTCCGAGGCTCTCCATAGAATGTAGTCTTTTTTCAAATCTTTAAGGCTAACTAATCATCAAGTTCCATTAATTAAAGTATTGTGAAATTTGGTATGTAGTTGTCTTTTGTAGTACGTTTGAATTATTTTTAATATTCAACCTTATCGGGCAAACCCGTCCGAGGCTCTCCATAGAATGTAGTCTTTTTTCAAATCTTTAAGGCTAACTAATCATCAAGTTCCATTAATTAAAGTATTGTGAAATTTGGTATGTAGTTGTCTTTTGTAGTACGTTTGAATTATTTTTAATATTCAACCTTATCGGGCAAACCCGTCCGAGGCTCTCCATAGAATGTAGTCTTTTTTCAAATCTTTAAGGCTAACTAATCATCAAGTTCCATTAATTAAAGTATTGTGAAATTTGGTATGTAGTTGTCTTTTGTAGTACGTTTGAATTATTTTTAATATTCAACCTTATCGGGCAAACCCGTCCGAGGCTCTCCATAGAATGTAGTCTTTTTTCAAATCTTTAAGGCTAACTAATCATCAAGTTCCATTAATTAAAGTATTGTGAAATTTGGTATGTAGTTGTCTTTTGTAGTACGTTTGAATTATTTTTAATATTCAACCTTATCGGGCAAACCCGTCCGAGGCTCTCCATAGAATGTAGTCTTTTTTCAAATCTTTAAGGCTAACTAATCATCAAGTTCCATTAATTAAAGTATTGTGAAATTTGGTATGTAGTTGTCTTTTGTAGTACGTTTGAATTATTTTTAATATTCAACCTTATCGGGCAAACCCGTCCGAGGCTCTCCATAGAATGTAGTCTTTTTTCAAATCTTTAAGGCTAACTAATCATCAAGTTCCATTAATTAAAGTATTGTGAAATTTGGTATGTAGTTGTCTTTTGTAGTACGTTTGAATTATTTTTAATATTCAACCTTATCGGGCAAACCCGTCCGAGGCTCTCCATAGAATGTAGTCTTTTTTCAAATCTTTAAGGCTAACTAATCATCAAGTTCCATTAATTAAAGTATTGTGAAATTTGGTATGTAGTTGTCTTTTGTAGTACGTTTGAATTATTTTTAATATTCAACCTTATCGGGCAAACCCGTCCGAGGCTCTCCATAGAATGTAGTCTTTTTTCAAATCTTTAAGGCTAACTAATCATCAAGTTCCATTAATTAAAGTATTGTGAAATTTGGTATGTAGTTGTCTTTTGTAGTACGTTTGAATTATTTTTAATATTCAACCTTATCGGGCAAACCCGTCCGAGGCTCTCCATAGAATGTAGTCTTTTTTCAAATCTTTAAGGCTAACTAATCATCAAGTTCCATTAATTAAAGTATTGTGAAATTTGGTATGTAGTTGTCTTTTGTAGTACGTTTGAATTATTTTTAATATTCAACCTTATCGGGCAAACCCGTCCGAGGCTCTCCATAGAATGTAGTCTTTTTTCAAATCTTTAAGGCTAACTAATCATCAAGTTCCATTAATTAAAGTATTGTGAAATTTGGTATGTAGTTGTCTTTTGTAGTACGTTTGAATTATTTTTAATATTCAACCTTATCGGGCAAACCCGTCCGAGGCTCTCCATAGAATGTAGTCTTTTTTCAAATCTTTAAGGCTAACTAATCATCAAGTTCCATTAATTAAAGTATTGTGAAATTTGGTATGTAGTTGTCTTTTGTAGTACGTTTGAATTATTTTTAATATTCAACCTTATCGGGCAAACCCGTCCGAGGCTCTCCATAGAATGTAGTCTTTTTTCAAATCTTTAAGGCTAACTAATCATCAAGTTCCATTAATTAAAGTATTGTGAAATTTGGTATGTAGTTGTCTTTTGTAGTACGTTTGAATTATTTTTAATATTCAACCTTATCGGGCAAACCCGTCCGAGGCTCTCCATAGAATGTAGTCTTTTTTCAAATCTTTAAGGCTAACTAATCATCAAGTTCCATTAATTAAAGTATTGTGAAATTTGGTATGTAGTTGTCTTTTGTAGTACGTTTGAATTATTTTTAATATTCAACCTTATCGGGCAAACCCGTCCGAGGCTCTCCATAGAATGTAGTCTTTTTTCAAATCTTTAAGGCTAACTAATCATCAAGTTCCATTAATTAAAGTATTGTGAAATTTGGTATGTAGTTGTCTTTTGTAGTACGTTTGAATTATTTTTAATATTCAACCTTATCGGGCAAACCCGTCCGAGGCTCTCCATAGAATGTAGTCTTTTTTCAAATCTTTAAGGCTAACTAATCATCAAGTTCCATTAATTAAAGTATTGTGAAATTTGGTATGTAGTTGTCTTTTGTAGTACGTTTGAATTATTTTTAATATTCAACCTTATCGGGCAAACCCGTCCGAGGCTCTCCATAGAATGTAGTCTTTTTTCAAATCTTTAAGGCTAACTAATCATCAAGTTCCATTAATTAAAGTATTGTGAAATTTGGTATGTAGTTGTCTTTTGTAGTACGTTTGAATTATTTTTAATATTCAACCTTATCGGGCAAACCCGTCCGAGGCTCTCCATAGAATGTAGTCTTTTTTCAAATCTTTAAGGCTAACTAATCATCAAGTTCCATTAATTAAAGTATTGTGAAATTTGGTATGTAGTTGTCTTTTGTAGTACGTTTGAATTATTTTTAATATTCAACCTTATCGGGCAAACCCGTCCGAGGCTCTCCATAGAATGTAGTCTTTTTTCAAATCTTTAAGGCTAACTAATCATCAAGTTCCATTAATTAAAGTATTGTGAAATTTGGTATGTAGTTGTCTTTTGTAGTACGTTTGAATTATTTTTAATATTCAACCTTATCGGGCAAACCCGTCCGAGGCTCTCCATAGAATGTAGTCTTTTTTCAAATCTTTAAGGCTAACTAATCATCAAGTTCCATTAATTAAAGTATTGTGAAATTTGGTATGTAGTTGTCTTTTGTAGTACGTTTGAATTATTTTTAATATTCAACCTTATCGGGCAAACCCGTCCGAGGCTCTCCATAGAATGTAGTCTTTTTTCAAATCTTTAAGGCTAACTAATCATCAAGTTCCATTAATTAAAGTATTGTGAAATTTGGTATGTAGTTGTCTTTTGTAGTACGTTTGAATTATTTTTAATATTCAACCTTATCGGGCAAACCCGTCCGAGGCTCTCCATAGAATGTAGTCTTTTTTCAAATCTTTAAGGCTAACTAATCATCAAGTTCCATTAATTAAAGTATTGTGAAATTTGGTATGTAGTTGTCTTTTGTAGTACGTTTGAATTATTTTTAATATTCAACCTTATCGGGCAAACCCGTCCGAGGCTCTCCATAGAATGTAGTCTTTTTTCAAATCTTTAAGGCTAACTAATCATCAAGTTCCATTAATTAAAGTATTGTGAAATTTGGTATGTAGTTGTCTTTTGTAGTACGTTTGAATTATTTTTAATATTCAACCTTATCGGGCAAACCCGTCCGAGGCTCTCCATAGAATGTAGTCTTTTTTCAAATCTTTAAGGCTAACTAATCATCAAGTTCCATTAATTAAAGTATTGTGAAATTTGGTATGTAGTTGTCTTTTGTAGTACGTTTGAATTATTTTTAATATTCAACCTTATCGGGCAAACCCGTCCGAGGCTCTCCATAGAATGTAGTCTTTTTTCAAATCTTTAAGGCTAACTAATCATCAAGTTCCATTAATTAAAGTATTGTGAAATTTGGTATGTAGTTGTCTTTTGTAGTACGTTTGAATTATTTTTAATATTCAACCTTATCGGGCAAACCCGTCCGAGGCTCTCCATAGAATGTAGTCTTTTTTCAAATCTTTAAGGCTAACTAATCATCAAGTTCCATTAATTAAAGTATTGTGAAATTTGGTATGTAGTTGTCTTTTGTAGTACGTTTGAATTATTTTTAATATTCAACCTTATCGGGCAAACCCGTCCGAGGCTCTCCATAGAATGTAGTCTTTTTTCAAATCTTTAAGGCTAACTAATCATCAAGTTCCATTAATTAAAGTATTGTGAAATTTGGTATGTAGTTGTCTTTTGTAGTACGTTTGAATTATTTTTAATATTCAACCTTATCGGGCAAACCCGTCCGAGGCTCTCCATAGAATGTAGTCTTTTTTCAAATCTTTAAGGCTAACTAATCATCAAGTTCCATTAATTAAAGTATTGTGAAATTTGGTATGTAGTTGTCTTTTGTAGTACGTTTGAATTATTTTTAATATTCAACCTTATCGGGCAAACCCGTCCGAGGCTCTCCATAGAATGTAGTCTTTTTTCAAATCTTTAAGGCTAACTAATCATCAAGTTCCATTAATTAAAGTATTGTGAAATTTGGTATGTAGTTGTCTTTTGTAGTACGTTTGAATTATTTTTAATATTCAACCTTATCGGGCAAACCCGTCCGAGGCTCTCCATAGAATGTAGTCTTTTTTCAAATCTTTAAGGCTAACTAATCATCAAGTTCCATTAATTAAAGTATTGTGAAATTTGGTATGTAGTTGTCTTTTGTAGTACGTTTGAATTATTTTTAATATTCAACCTTATCGGGCAAACCCGTCCGAGGCTCTCCATAGAATGTAGTCTTTTTTCAAATCTTTAAGGCTAACTAATCATCAAGTTCCATTAATTAAAGTATTGTGAAATTTGGTATGTAGTTGTCTTTTGTAGTACGTTTGAATTATTTTTAATATTCAACCTTATCGGGCAAACCCGTCCGAGGCTCTCCATAGAATGTAGTCTTTTTTCAAATCTTTAAGGCTAACTAATCATCAAGTTCCATTAATTAAAGTATTGTGAAATTTGGTATGTAGTTGTCTTTTGTAGTACGTTTGAATTATTTTTAATATTCAACCTTATCGGGCAAACCCGTCCGAGGCTCTCCATAGAATGTAGTCTTTTTTCAAATCTTTAAGGCTAACTAATCATCAAGTTCCATTAATTAAAGTATTGTGAAATTTGGTATGTAGTTGTCTTTTGTAGTACGTTTGAATTATTTTTAATATTCAACCTTATCGGGCAAACCCGTCCGAGGCTCTCCATAGAATGTAGTCTTTTTTCAAATCTTTAAGGCTAACTAATCATCAAGTTCCATTAATTAAAGTATTGTGAAATTTGGTATGTAGTTGTCTTTTGTAGTACGTTTGAATTATTTTTAATATTCAACCTTATCGGGCAAACCCGTCCGAGGCTCTCCATAGAATGTAGTCTTTTTTCAAATCTTTAAGGCTAACTAATCATCAAGTTCCATTAATTAAAGTATTGTGAAATTTGGTATGTAGTTGTCTTTTGTAGTACGTTTGAATTATTTTTAATATTCAACCTTATCGGGCAAACCCGTCCGAGGCTCTCCATAGAATGTAGTCTTTTTTCAAATCTTTAAGGCTAACTAATCATCAAGTTCCATTAATTAAAGTATTGTGAAATTTGGTATGTAGTTGTCTTTTGTAGTACGTTTGAATTATTTTTAATATTCAACCTTATCGGGCAAACCCGTCCGAGGCTCTCCATAGAATGTAGTCTTTTTTCAAATCTTTAAGGCTAACTAATCATCAAGTTCCATTAATTAAAGTATTGTGAAATTTGGTATGTAGTTGTCTTTTGTAGTACGTTTGAATTATTTTTAATATTCAACCTTATCGGGCAAACCCGTCCGAGGCTCTCCATAGAATGTAGTCTTTTTTCAAATCTTTAAGGCTAACTAATCATCAAGTTCCATTAATTAAAGTATTGTGAAATTTGGTATGTAGTTGTCTTTTGTAGTACGTTTGAATTATTTTTAATATTCAACCTTATCGGGCAAACCCGTCCGAGGCTCTCCATAGAATGTAGTCTTTTTTCAAATCTTTAAGGCTAACTAATCATCAAGTTCCATTAATTAAAGTATTGTGAAATTTGGTATGTAGTTGTCTTTTGTAGTACGTTTGAATTATTTTTAATATTCAACCTTATCGGGCAAACCCGTCCGAGGCTCTCCATAGAATGTAGTCTTTTTTCAAATCTTTAAGGCTAACTAATCATCAAGTTCCATTAATTAAAGTATTGTGAAATTTGGTATGTAGTTGTCTTTTGTAGTACGTTTGAATTATTTTTAATATTCAACCTTATCGGGCAAACCCGTCCGAGGCTCTCCATAGAATGTAGTCTTTTTTCAAATCTTTAAGGCTAACTAATCATCAAGTTCCATTAATTAAAGTATTGTGAAATTTGGTATGTAGTTGTCTTTTGTAGTACGTTTGAATTATTTTTAATATTCAACCTTATCGGGCAAACCCGTCCGAGGCTCTCCATAGAATGTAGTCTTTTTTCAAATCTTTAAGGCTAACTAATCATCAAGTTCCATTAATTAAAGTATTGTGAAATTTGGTATGTAGTTGTCTTTTGTAGTACGTTTGAATTATTTTTAATATTCAACCTTATCGGGCAAACCCGTCCGAGGCTCTCCATAGAATGTAGTCTTTTTTCAAATCTTTAAGGCTAACTAATCATCAAGTTCCATTAATTAAAGTATTGTGAAATTTGGTATGTAGTTGTCTTTTGTAGTACGTTTGAATTATTTTTAATATTCAACCTTATCGGGCAAACCCGTCCGAGGCTCTCCATAGAATGTAGTCTTTTTTCAAATCTTTAAGGCTAACTAATCATCAAGTTCCATTAATTAAAGTATTGTGAAATTTGGTATGTAGTTGTCTTTTGTAGTACGTTTGAATTATTTTTAATATTCAACCTTATCGGGCAAACCCGTCCGAGGCTCTCCATAGAATGTAGTCTTTTTTCAAATCTTTAAGGCTAACTAATCATCAAGTTCCATTAATTAAAGTATTGTGAAATTTGGTATGTAGTTGTCTTTTGTAGTACGTTTGAATTATTTTTAATATTCAACCTTATCGGGCAAACCCGTCCGAGGCTCTCCATAGAATGTAGTCTTTTTTCAAATCTTTAAGGCTAACTAATCATCAAGTTCCATTAATTAAAGTATTGTGAAATTTGGTATGTAGTTGTCTTTTGTAGTACGTTTGAATTATTTTTAATATTCAACCTTATCGGGCAAACCCGTCCGAGGCTCTCCATAGAATGTAGTCTTTTTTCAAATCTTTAAGGCTAACTAATCATCAAGTTCCATTAATTAAAGTATTGTGAAATTTGGTATGTAGTTGTCTTTTGTAGTACGTTTGAATTATTTTTAATATTCAACCTTATCGGGCAAACCCGTCCGAGGCTCTCCATAGAATGTAGTCTTTTTTCAAATCTTTAAGGCTAACTAATCATCAAGTTCCATTAATTAAAGTATTGTGAAATTTGGTATGTAGTTGTCTTTTGTAGTACGTTTGAATTATTTTTAATATTCAACCTTATCGGGCAAACCCGTCCGAGGCTCTCCATAGAATGTAGTCTTTTTTCAAATCTTTAAGGCTAACTAATCATCAAGTTCCATTAATTAAAGTATTGTGAAATTTGGTATGTAGTTGTCTTTTGTAGTACGTTTGAATTATTTTTAATATTCAACCTTATCGGGCAAACCCGTCCGAGGCTCTCCATAGAATGTAGTCTTTTTTCAAATCTTTAAGGCTAACTAATCATCAAGTTCCATTAATTAAAGTATTGTGAAATTTGGTATGTAGTTGTCTTTTGTAGTACGTTTGAATTATTTTTAATATTCAACCTTATCGGGCAAACCCGTCCGAGGCTCTCCATAGAATGTAGTCTTTTTTCAAATCTTTAAGGCTAACTAATCATCAAGTTCCATTAATTAAAGTATTGTGAAATTTGGTATGTAGTTGTCTTTTGTAGTACGTTTGAATTATTTTTAATATTCAACCTTATCGGGCAAACCCGTCCGAGGCTCTCCATAGAATGTAGTCTTTTTTCAAATCTTTAAGGCTAACTAATCATCAAGTTCCATTAATTAAAGTATTGTGAAATTTGGTATGTAGTTGTCTTTTGTAGTACGTTTGAATTATTTTTAATATTCAACCTTATCGGGCAAACCCGTCCGAGGCTCTCCATAGAATGTAGTCTTTTTTCAAATCTTTAAGGCTAACTAATCATCAAGTTCCATTAATTAAAGTATTGTGAAATTTGGTATGTAGTTGTCTTTTGTAGTACGTTTGAATTATTTTTAATATTCAACCTTATCGGGCAAACCCGTCCGAGGCTCTCCATAGAATGTAGTCTTTTTTCAAATCTTTAAGGCTAACTAATCATCAAGTTCCATTAATTAAAGTATTGTGAAATTTGGTATGTAGTTGTCTTTTGTAGTACGTTTGAATTATTTTTAATATTCAACCTTATCGGGCAAACCCGTCCGAGGCTCTCCATAGAATGTAGTCTTTTTTCAAATCTTTAAGGCTAACTAATCATCAAGTTCCATTAATTAAAGTATTGTGAAATTTGGTATGTAGTTGTCTTTTGTAGTACGTTTGAATTATTTTTAATATTCAACCTTATCGGGCAAACCCGTCCGAGGCTCTCCATAGAATGTAGTCTTTTTTCAAATCTTTAAGGCTAACTAATCATCAAGTTCCATTAATTAAAGTATTGTGAAATTTGGTATGTAGTTGTCTTTTGTAGTACGTTTGAATTATTTTTAATATTCAACCTTATCGGGCAAACCCGTCCGAGGCTCTCCATAGAATGTAGTCTTTTTTCAAATCTTTAAGGCTAACTAATCATCAAGTTCCATTAATTAAAGTATTGTGAAATTTGGTATGCAGTTGTCTTTTGTAGTACGTTTGAATTATTTTTAATATTCAACCTTATCGGGCAAACCCGTCCGAGGCTCTCCATAGAATGTAGTCTTTTTTCAAATCTTTAAGGCTAACTAATCATCAAGTTCCATTAATTAAAGTATTGTGAAATTTGGTATGTAGTTGTCTTTTGTAGTACGTTTGAATTATTTTTAATATTCAACCTTATCGGGCAAACCCGTCCGAGGCTCTCCATAGAATGTAGTCTTTTTTCAAATCTTTAAGGCTAACTAATCATCAAGTTCCATTAATTAAAGTATCGTGAAATTTGGTATGTAGTTGTCTTTTGTAGTACGTTTGAATTATTTTTAATATTCAACCTTATCGGGCAAACCCGTCCGAGGCTCTCCATAGAATGTAGTCTTTTTTCAAATCTTTAAGGCTAACTAATCATCAAGTTCCATTAATTAAAGTATTGTGAAATTTGGTATGCAGTTGTCTTTTGTAATACGTTTTAATTATTTTTAATATTCAACCTTATCGGGCAAACCCGTCCGAAGCTCTCCATAGAATGTAGTCTTTTTTCAAATCTTTAAGGCTAACTAATCATCAAGTTCCATTAATTAAAGTATCGTGAAATTTGGTATGTAGTTGTCTTTTGTAATACGTTTTAATTATTTTTAATATTCAACCTTATCGGGCAAACCCGTCCGAGGCTCTCCATAGAATGTAGTCTTTTTTCAAATCTTTAAGGCTAACTAATCATCAAGTTCCATTAATTAAAGTATCGTGAAATTTGGTATGTAGTTGTCTTTTGTAATACGTTTTAATTATTTTTAATATTCAACCTTATCGGGCAAACCCGTCCGAGGCTCTCCATAGAATGTAGTCTTTTTTCAAATCTTTAAGGCTAACTAATCATCAAGTTCCATTAATTAAAGTATCGTGAAATTTGGTATGTAGTTGTCTTTTGTAATACGTTTTAATTATTTTTAATATTCAACCTTATCGGGCAAACCCGTCCGAAGCTCTCCATAGAATGTAGTCTTTTTTCAAATCTTTAAGGCTAACTAATCATCAAGTTCCATTAATTAAAGTATCGTGAAATTTGGTATGTAGTTGTCTTTTGTAATACGTTTTAATTATTTTTAATATTCAACCTTATCGGGCAAACCCGTCCGAAGCTCTCCATAGAATGTAGTCTTTTTTCAAATCTTTAAGGCTAACTAATCATCAAGTTCCATTAATTAAAGTATCGTGAAATTTGGTATGTAGTTGTCTTTTGTAATACGTTTTAATTATTTTTAATATTCAACCTTATCGGGCAAACCCGTCCGAAGCTCTCCATAGAATGTAGTCTTTTTTCAAATCTTTAAGGCTAACTAATCATCAAGTTCCATTAATTAAAGTATCGTGAAATTTGGTATGTAGTTGTCTTTTGTAATACGTTTTAATTATTTTTAATATTCAACCTTATCGGGCAAACCCGTCCGAAGCTCTCCATAGAATGTAGTCTTTTTTCAAATCTTTAAGGCTAACTAATCATCAAGTTCCATTAATTAAAGTATCGTGAAATTTGGTATGTAGTTGTCTTTTGTAATACGTTTTAATTATTTTTAATATTCAACCTTATCGGGCAAACCCGTCCGAAGCTCTCCATAGAATGTAGTCTTTTTTCAAATCTTTAAGGCTAACTAATCATCAAGTTCCATTAATTAAAGTATCGTGAAATTTGGTATGTAGTTGTCTTTTGTAATACGTTTTAATTATTTTTAATATTCAACCTTATCGGGCAAACCTGTCATGTGCTCGCCATAGAATGCATTCGTTCTACAAATATACCCTAAGTATCCAAGTGCCGTTAATCATAGTAATATAAAATTCGTAATGATGTTGTCTTTCGTAGTACATTTTAATTCTTTTGATTTTCCATCTCATCGGGTTAGCCCGTCTTGGGCCTGCTACTGAATGTTTTTCCCAAATCTTTAATGCACTAACTAATCAAGGTCCATGAATCATAGTAACATGTAATTTGGTATGTCGTTGTCTTTTATGGTACACATTTTGATTCTTTTGATTTGAAACCTTACCGGGCTACCCCGTACTGGGCACGCCAAAGTATGTATTCTACAAATCTGTAAGGCCTTAACTTATCAAATTCTATTAATCAAAGAAACGTGAAATTTTATATGTCTTTGTATTTTGTGGTATATTTTAATTTTTTTTGATTTTCAACTATATCGGTCAAGCTCATCTGGGCCTGCAATAGAATGTACTCGTTTTTCAAATGTTTAAGGCCTTAACTAATCAAGTCTCATTAATCATAACAACGTGAAATTAGGTATGACGTTGTTTTTTACGGTATATAGCCCGTCATGGGCCTAGGATTATAAATGTACTCGTTTTTGAGAAATAAATCGAGAACCAAAGCAGTTAGAAAGTCCAAATTCGGCATGTCGTTGTCTTTTGAAATATATTTTACTTCTTTGAATTTTGAGACTTATCAGCTTATTGCGAACCTGGACTAGACTTAACAATGTACTAGTTTTTGGGGTATAACTCGAGAACCGAAGCAAATAGAAAGTTCATATATTCGGTATGTCATTGTTTTTGTAGTATGTTTTAATTCTTCGTATTAAAAACTTGATCGTTATAACCAGTCCTGGGCCGGCCTCAGGAATATATTCGTTTTCCTATGGCCGTTAGGAATAACTCTAATAACTCCAGATCTATTGTAGCTTGAAAGATCATATTTGGCATATCTCTGCCTTTCGTCGAATAGTAATATATTTTATTCTATTTATTTTCATTTATTTTAAACTTTACCATCTCAGCCCGTCCTGGGCCCGCCAAAGGAATGTACACGGTTTTAGGGAAATACTCCAAAACCGAAGCAGCTAAAGAGTCCAAATTTTGTATATCATTGTCTTTTTTTATACGTTTAAGTTACACACAGTTTAATAAATACATTCTTCATTTAAGTGGCATAAAATAATAAGATGGTGTACTTTGAAACCTACGATTTTTGCCTTAGTAAAATTAAATTCAATAAAAATAATGGAAATGTTAGATAACTAAGAAGATAATATATATATATATATATATATATATATATATACATATTAGAAAAATATCTGAAAAATAATATACATAAAATACATTATCATAACACTGCAAAATATTAAGGCGCAATGCCGCACTTTCATCTTAAGCAGATATATTATAGTAAATACAAAAACAGATTTAAAAAAGGGGGCAAAAAGAAAGGGGGGAAGATGAGAGAGCGTTTACAGGAACGACAGTAGAAAGGCCGGGGGGATTGCGATCCCCCGTTCCCTGTTAAAGCGCTTTTGTTCCCAGGAAACACTCCCGGTGCCACTGTCTTCCCAAAGCATCCGTCCGTCCGATGAAATCAATGAAACATCCCGAAGTAAAAAGACCATGAAGCACAAAAGGGCTCGAGATATGAAAATAAACCAAACCTGACCCTACAGCAAAATGCTCGAAGACCACGAAGAACGCCATGTAAAGATACTACACCGATATACAGTCATCATATAATACCGTGTTTACCGTGTTTTTCCTTCTTAAAGACCAAACGTACATACTGCCTTAGATATCGAAGCGGATAATGGTATTTTGCTGCTTCTTGGAGTAATTTATTAATACAGTGTTGCCGTTCTTCGTTTTCTGTATTAAGACGTCTATATCGATTTAAAATATTAATTATTACATTTCTGAATATACCACTGCTTAAGTTGGATTTCCAGTCTATTATAAAAATAGCATCGTAATCAAAGTTGTCCCGTTTGTCATAAAGTTTAAAACATATTTTGTCATTTTCATTATAGTAAATACTTAAATCCAGGAAATTAACATTTCCTTTATTTGTATATTGAGTTTCTGTAAGTTCCAGGCATTTAGGGTAAAGCCCTAAATCAATATAGTCATGTTGATCTGTTTGTCCAATTATCACATCGTCAACAAAGCGGTAGAATGGCAATTCATTAACCAAATAAGTACCTTGTTCATACTTGTTCAAGTAAATATCCGCAAGAATGGAGGAGCATCCCCATGAGGATACCCTGTATTTGGCGATAAAAACCCATTCCGTTGTGCAGAATATTTTCAAATAAGATAATATTTAATAGCTTTCTATATTTGTTGACTGAGATGGTAGAGTGTAGATTATAATGTTCATGAAGCTCCATCAAAATGTCGAATAAATCATTTAAGTTTGCGTGATTAAAGAGGTCTTTAAAATCGAAGCATCTAAAAAACATTTTCTCCTGCATTCTACTTAATTTGTCAATTAATTCATAAGAATTTGACACCATGCAGGTCCCTTCTTTTTTAATTTCCTTTAATAAGGGAGTCAGAATAGTAAGCAACTTGGTTTTAGCCACTGTAAGGTAAGATCCGCATCCGACTGTCACAGGTCTAAATTTGATCGGTTTTTTGTGCATTTTTGGAATTAGTGCAAGATAGGGAAATTTTACTTTTCTTAAATCATGTCCTATTTTTTTATAAAGTGCCTTGATACGGCTTTCCACTGTTTTTCAGGTGGTATTGATTTCTTTATACATACTTTCATTTTCATATCTTTTGCGCAATGTGTCTACGTAGTATTTTTTTACAGACAAATACGTAATTCGATGACACTTTATCCATGTAAGTTATAGCAAATTTTTCCTTCAATGTCTTCATTGCTTGTACTTTGTTGTCTGGAAATGTGCTATGTGAATCTGGATGATACTGCATTTCGAATCCCTTTATTACTTCTTTTCTCCGTTCGTTGAAAGACTGAATGGGGTAACTGTATTTCACCGCCATTTTGTATATAAAATAATCCACGTCTTTAGCAAAAATAAAAGCACTTCCGTAATGCATTTGATTACGGAATTTTGTTCCTTGTTTTAACAGTAGCTTGACATCATTATTATCAATGATTTCCAATTTTCCAGTTATAACGTGTCCGTGCGTGGCGTCAATATCTTTATTAGTGTTGATATTCCTACCACATTCAAGTCTGAGTAATCGTCTAATTTTTTACCGATATCATTATAATTGAAATATTTTCTTCCGTTAGTTTTTAGATATATGTAAGCAATCTTAATAGTGGTATTGCGTATGGGCAGTAATGCATCACCCTGTCTTAAAATAGCGTTAAAAGGTATAACGTTATAGTTTTTATTATAAAAAAGTAGTAATCATAAATTCCTTTTTATTTGATACAATAGGGTCTTCGTTCAATACGACGTTCAATTATTTGCTCGTAATTTTAGAAAATTATAAAATACTGCAATCTTGGTACATGCTGTATAACAATTTTGATTTGGGATTATAGGACGATCGTGCCATTTCCTCCATAGACTTTGAATATGAATTTTCTTGATACCTTAAATTCTATTTTTTATCCATGCCGTTTTGACCTGATTATACTGCTTAATTTCTTCAACGAAGGTGTTCGATTTCAGTAAAGTTTTATTATAACTTCTATCTTCATTGTTATTTTTATTGCCTCCTCCTCTTTTTCATCTTGTAGTTTTTCTATTACACTCAAACCTGTTTTTGTGCGGTCTTTTTTTTGTGCGATTTTTTATTTGTGCGATTTTTTTGTGCGATTTTTCATTTGTGCGATTTTTTTTGTGCGATTTTTCATTGGTGCGATTTTTTTGGTGCGGTATATGAAAATTTCAATCAAATTGGAACATAATTGACGAAGTTATCAATAAAAACAATTAGTAGGTTTTTCGGCCATTTAGTTTTTCGATGCCAATTCTGAAAGAACTTCAAAATTCCAAAAGGAACTTCAATCTTGTATATGGCTACCGAGACATATACAAGCGTCTAGTGAAACAACAGTCATCGCAAAAACTGATCACCGACTACATGGTAACTGAAAAAAAGTCAACTCTAAACGAGTGCGAGGTAGTATCTTCAAGTGACGAAAGCGATTTTGAACCAGTTTACCACAAGGAAGTTCGCGCATTGTCAGACTACGAAGGATAATGGTTATACGTTTTGAAAAGTTTTGTATGTGTAAAATAAGTACATATGTAAATAAAACATTTAAAAATGTTCGCATGTGTATTTTCTAAATCAGATTCCAAAAGGTATAGCGAGATTCCAAGTAGCTGCCAAGCCTCGTGTCTTGATTTCGTTTAAAAAAGCAATTCTTAAGTTATGAAAATGAAAGTATGTATAAAGAAATCAATATCCCCGGAAAAACAGTGGAAAGCCGTATCAAGGCACTTTATAAAAGAATAGAACATGATTTAAAAAAAAGTAAAATTTCCCTATCTTGTACTAATTCCAAAAATGCACAAAAAACCGATCAAATTTAGACCTGTGACAGTCGGATGCGGATCTTACCTTAAAGTGGCTAATACCAAGTTGCGTACTATTCTGACACCCTTATTAAAGGAAATTTAAAAAGCAGGGACCTGCATGGTGTCAAATTCTTATGAATTAATTGACAAATTAAGTAGAATACAGGAGAAAATGTTTTTAGATGCTTCGATTTTAAAGACCTCTTTAATCACGTAAACTTAAATGATTTATTCGACATTTTGATGGAGCTTCATGAAAATTACAATCTACACTCTACCATCTCAGTCAACAAACATAAAAAGTTGATAAATGTGGTCTTATTTGAAAATATTCTGCACAACGGAATGGGTTTTTATCACCAAATACAGGGTATCCCCATAGGTCGGGGATGCTCCTCCAGTCTTGGGGATATTTACTTGAACAAGTATGAACAAGGTACTTATTTGGTTAATGAATTGCCATTCTACCGCTTTGTTGACGATGTGATAATTGGACAAACAGATCAACATGACTATATTGATTTTGGGTTTTACCCTAACTGCCTGGAACTTACAGAAACTCAATATACAAATAAAGGAACTGTTAATTTCCTGGATTTAAGTATTTACTATAATGAAAATGACAAAATATGTTTTAAACTTTATGACAAACGGGACAACTTTGATTACGATGCTATTTTTATAATAGACTGGAAATCCAACTTAAGTAGTGTATATTCAGAAATGTAATAATTAAACGTTTAAATCGATATAGACGTCTTAAAACAGAAAAAGAAGAACAGCAACACTGTATTAATAAATTACTCCAAGAAGCAGCAAAATGCCATTACCCGCTTCGATATCTAAGGCACTATGTATTCTTGGTCTTTAAGACGGAAAAAAACGGTATTACATGATAATTGTATATCGGTGCAGTACCTTTACATGGAGATTCTCGTGGTCTTCGAGCATTTTGCTGTAGGGTCAGGTTTGGTTTATTTTCATATCTCGAGCCCTTTCCTGCTCTATGGTCTTTTTACTTCGGGATGTTTCATTGATTTCATCGGACGGAGGGATGCTTCGGGAAGACAGTGGCACCGGGAGTGTTTTCTGGGAATGAAAGCGCTTTAACCGGGAACGAGGGGTCACAATCCCCCCCGGTTTTTTTACTGTCGTTCCTGTAAACAGTCTCCCTTCTTTTTCCCCCCCTTCCTTTTTGTCCCCCCCTTTTTTAAATCTGTTTTTGTATTTACTATAATATATATATATGCAGGGTGTCCTAAGAAGATTGAAACGCACTATAATTCTTTACCTGTTGGCGATAAGTGGGCAATGTAAATTGCAAAAATGTTGAAAGCAAAGTACGAAATAAGACTACGTTAATGAAATAATCCTTCCATTAAATTTCAAAAAGTTACACTTTTTAAATTTTTATACCACCCCCTCCTACCCTCCTTAGACAAATTTGGTCAATCAAAAACATTTTATTTTTAATGCAACCAGATCATTAAAAAAACGCATATGTGTATCTTTAAAATCAACTGAATTATGTTAAAAGAAAAAATCTGACTTATGCCACTTTTCCGTTCCATGTGAAAGGCTGATTCATCAGTGAAAATAGGGATCATAAACAAATTGACGATGTAACTTCTTTAGATCAAAATTACGTTAATATGTGTCAAAATTTTTTATCACAAATGCATCTAAATAAAGCATTACACAGACAGAGATCATATAAAGCAGTGGTACTCACTACGCGGTTGGGTATCCTATGTATTATCATCCAGTTTTATCTTTTTGTGATATGTCAGAAATTTGCATTTCTAATTTGTCCCCTTACACAATGTTCAATTTTTAATTGAATATAACTCGCTCAATTTTAAAGATGCAGATATATGGGGTTTTTTAATGATCTTGTTGCATTAAAAATAAAAAATTTCTGATTGATCAAATTTGTCTAAGGGGGTAGTATAAAAATTTTAAAAATGTAACTTTTTGAAAATTAATGGGAGGACTATTTCATTAACGTAGTCTTATTTCCTACCTTTCTTTCAACATTTTTGTAATTTACATTGGCCGCTTATCTCCAACAGGTAAATAATTAAAGCGCGTTTCAATCTTTTTGGGACACCCTGAATATTAGATGATTCTTAATGGTGTAACTCATATATAAATCAAGTTAGAGGCAATTTTACGATCGTAAGTCACGTAAATGACAAGTTTTGCTGAACTTTATGTCTATCGAAAGCCAACTGATATAAAATTCAGGATATTTTGCTGATTGTAAATGTGCAAAATTTCATAAAATTTAAAGAAATAAGGTTTTTACCACTTGATATTAAATTTTATGGTCATTTAAATAAAAAAATAACTATTTTCCTTTTTCCCTAATTATATAACCCACGGATACAGTGGTCAAGTGTTTTCAATTACTAACTGTATTGTTCCAGGAAGTACATCTCGTCTTTTAAAAAATATATGATCTAGAAATTACATTTGTTATTTTTCTGAAGGTTACAACCCTCAATTTATATGTTGGTAATAATTACCACTTATGTAATACGAAATTTTTCCTTAAAAAACGAACTTGGTTAGCCCAGGATTTCGTCACCACTCCCAATTCCGGTCATTAGCACCAAGGTTCTTCAATATAAAATTAGGCAGTTAGCCCGGCAATGAATCAAAAATTTGTCAGCTTGACGTCATAGAAGAAAGTAATGCTTCTATAATCGTACATAGTAGCCATAAATCAGGAAGGACTTTAAGAGGAGTTGCGAAAACATTTAAGTTTTCGCATTTTTAAATTGTTTGTTAGTTTTGAAGTGGAATTATCCAGACGTAAACAACTTGCGAAGATATTTTAAATTATGCTGTGAACACCAGTGTTTCTTTCAGGCATGCATCCAGATGGGGCGAATTGCCCCGCTCTGGTAATATTTTCTGCTAACCTAGATTCTATGTATGTGACAGTATTTAAATACATTTATATAGGGCAAATTGGAACTCCCCCCACGTCCAAAAAGTCCTAAAAGGAACACTACCCTAACAGCATTTTTTTTCACAGTGATGTAAGATTTACGTCACACTGTAACTTTAGGACGTCACAGGATCTCGCAGTACGTCTCGGCAATGTCATATTGAGGTCACAGCGAAGTCATTTCGGTCATTTTCATGATCGTTTGTGACGTTGCATATTAACTTGTTTGGGACGTCACATTGTAATTGCCATTGTAATATCGTCACATTGTTACGAGTTAATTAAATTGTGGAGACGGCACACAGAATATAGTCACAATAACGTTACAAAGTTACTAATACGTAACGTCGCATAGAAGTTACAAATATGTTGTCACATTGTGACCCAGGTGTCACGTGATTACAACGTCACTGTCACACATGTGACGATCTTTGCTGTGAGGGTAGTGAACACCTTACCCAGTAACATCGAAAGAGATTCAAGGACGTCGGGGTGCATAATGACAGTTGCAGTTAACATGTGTTTAGTTTCTTCTGAAAGCTCCAGAGCAAGATGTGCTCGTTTGCTCCCCCCATGACATCTTATACTAAGAGGCAGTTTAGATAAATTATAATCAAACATGCCCAAAACGAAGGCTTCGGGGTTAGTAGGATAAAGCGATGAGATAATAAACGCTAAACTCCTTATTAAAAGAATTTTAAAATTTTTCTGGTACAAATATTTGTACTCTAAAATCAGTATCAATACATAGCTTTATTTTAGCCCGCCCATCGTTAACAAAATTCAAAGCGCTCTAGATTACAGTAGGGCAAAAATTGTTTCACAATGTTTCCCAATGCATATAATTTTGTTAATAATGGATTAGGTTAAACTAATACCCTACATTACAACCGGATTCGAAGTATATATACTTCTACCATAAAAATTCTAAAATCCTTACTTTATAGATTTTTGAGCTCACTGGTCATGAATCTCATCGCCTGAGACGTGCTAAATGCGCTGCAGTGACCACGAAATCATGGGTGGTGATAGATAATCAGTTGAGCACTTTATTACTTTGAAAAAACATGAAAATTTAAAATATATTTTTTTTTCCAATGGCCAGACATTGACTCTTTCATCTTCGCCTATACATCGGCCAGAACAGTGAACCTCTTAGCCGTCAAAGACGTTGCCCTAGCGCACCAGTGGGGGTGGGAACACATTGCGCCCAACAACACAAACATCCATGTCTTACGTGGGACTCGAACCCACAACGTGGCGGCCGATCAATCGCTGGAAACGCTCGCCTTGGCCGTTCGGCCACCACGTCGACAGAAATGAGTCAACAGTACGCGGTGTTCCCAGGTGGTCACCCACCCAAGTACTAACCGCGCCCGATGCTGCTTAACTTCGGTGATCTAACGGTAACCGGTGTTTTCAGCACGGTACAGCCGTTAGCTCATTTAAAATATATTGATGAGCAAATAATACTAATTAGTTTCCTTAACCTCTAGATAAGTTTAACAGAATTAACCTCTAGGAAAATTTACAAAATATTTAACAACTAATTTCCAAATTTTTAGCAACCGATCTTGCATTAAGCGGCCGTCTGTTCTACTAAACCACTTATTCCAGGCAGGATTTAAACTGTGTTTTTGAGGCGGGTTTTCAACTAAAAGAAATTTCATTTTACTAAGAAATTTTCTGCAATTGATTATATCACTTCAAAATTACAGATATTGTGCACAAAAAGCGCAACCATTACTCGTCATAGAAAAATCAACCACGTGGAGGGAAATAGCAAACATGGCAGAAGCAAGGAAAGGATGCTGTCAACGGCAAGAGAAGAAAAGGGGTTGTTGTTGTTGAGACCCAGACCTTCCGACCTACCAGAAAGGTGTAAGGTAACTGTTTGAATGGCCGGGAAGTGCCACCCAATTTAGACCAGAACCCAGTGGGGGAGGCATCCACAGGGACCGTACCCTCCTTCCCCTACCACCAACCTCTCTGAAGGACTTACGGACCCACATGTTTAACGTGATCGTACTCCGCATGAACACGGCGGCAGTTATGGCAGCGTGCAAATCCAGCGCGCAAACCACCGGGCTACCGCACCCTAAATGTGCCAACAGTACGCGGTGTTCTCAGGTGGTCACCCACCCTAGTAGTAACCGCGCCCGATGCTGCTTGACTTCGGTGATCTAACGAGAACCGGTGTTTTCAGCACGGTACGGCCGTTGGCTCAGAAGAAAAGGGGTGTAAAAATACAAGGCGGCAGGAACCAGAAGTGGGATAAACGTTAAAATACCGATGAGGAGAGTGGACGTCCTTTCTCTGAGGAGTGAAGGTTGCGCTTCTTATGAGTCCTAACGAAGAAGGCTATTTTATCTTTCGAGACCGTTCGTTATTATTAATTTTTTATTATATGTCACTTTTAACAATTTAATTTGAGTTCTATTCTTTAACAGCAATTTAAGATTCACATACCTATATAGTATATTGCCGTTTATTTAAATTTATAATGGGGCTTCAAGGTCCTGAGACTCGTATTAGCCTAGTGGATAATTGGGCCGTCCCTATATTATACGTTATCTCAAAAATGACAAAAAGAAAACATTACCTGCAACGTAATCCCCAAGTCCAATGGTCGTTAAGGACACAAAACTAAAATAGATTCCTCTAAAGTATGTCCAGTCGTCAGTTAACGTAAATAAGTAGGAAGGCACGAAAACAAAAACAGTCAACCAAAACACGAAAAATAGGATCCCGGAGAAAACAAGCAGCGAATAAGAGTTTGGCCTGCAGCGCTGTGCAGTCTTGAACGTCTTTCTTAGCCCCCCTCTGAACTTGAAGCTGAGGAGGCGCATCATGATGACATGAAGAGGCATGCCAAACAAGGTGTAAAATATGCAAACGACCTGTCCTACCTTGGACCTCGCCGCTACATTCCCATAGCCTGAAAAAGAAGATGCAGCATTGAAGAATTTTGCACCCCAAAGTAAAAGAACTACATATACGCACACACTAGAAGATTTTATATATTTTTCCCTAGGCAAGTGTAACAAGTAACAAAATGTACAAGATTATTACATAAATATTCCACAATGTAACTACGCACAAATTAGTATAGCTGTTGTTGCCGCTTGACCTAAAAATTGCTAGGTCAGGTCCAAAAGATCGCTTCACCCATACAGCAATGAGCCTACCTTCTCCTGGTCATCTGCTAAAAGGTTTAAAGGGGCTCTCATGCAGGCTAAAATATGAGAGGGAATAGCCAAGGAAGAAGAACAAGTACATGGAACTCTATCTCCTCGTTCAAACCTCATATTCCTAGTATGGCCGCTCCTTAACCTGGCCAATGCAATCTGAATGGATTTGGACAATCATATTTTAGCGACAATCCAAGGCTCTTAGCCGAGTGCCAGTGCTGACATGGAGGAGAGTTATGACATTTCCTAGATCAAATCAAGATTGTACTGTTCAAGGATAACTATTTCAAGGATATGTTGAATCGCTTCGTCAGTGCAAAAAAACAAAGTGTGTACAACCTATAATAAAAAAGAGAAATGGCTCGAAATATGTCCCCCTTTCGTTTTTAGAGTCGGATTTGTTGGTCTGTTTAGCACCGATAAAGGGGATCCAAGGTATCTCTGAAACCATGGAATTGCGGAGAAATAAATAAAACTCCCTTGAAGGAAAAGTTTGAAAATGCCATATTGCTTTAAGAATTATATCTAGGTGTCACTAGTGTTCGTAAAGTCCCATCTGTTCTCATTTGGCGCTAGAAAATGGTGTAGTGTTTAGCATATGTATTTTTTTATCATTTTTAAAGTTAATAAAAAAAATAGTTCATTAATTGTGTATAGAAATAGGTAGTAAGTATTTTTTCTAATTGTAGACCAGGGTACAGAACATGTGTAGACAAAAGTAAATTGTAAGTTAAAATAAATTTGGATTCATATAAATATTCTTTATTGTTTGAATTTCAATTGTAATTGCACTGATAATTTACTTCCTTTAAAATAGCCGTTTAAATGAAAATTATATAATTCAATACAAGGCTTTTGCCACAAAAATGTGTACAATCTGGTGCGACTTATCCATGACGTACCCTAGCGCCACCTGAATTATTGTCTCTATCGACTATGGCGTTTTCCAAGCAGAAGTTTGATCTCCTTTCCATTACCTCCATTCTCGAAATCATGAGGGTAAAAATATAAGGTGTTAAAACTCCATACTGAGATAAGACTATCATTTGAGATAATAATGCAAGTGGCGCTGGGATAAGTTAAACGCCCCTGCATTGCATATATTTCTATAACTAAAGGCTTACTTTTTTTAAACTGTCCATTAAAAATACATATACTCAATACTGTGCTTCTCTGTTGTGGCAAATAGAAAAAATCTGATGTGGGCAACACATGACATTCCTTATATAATGTAATGGATTTACTACTTTTACAATAAAAAAATAGGGTTTTTCTTATAGTAGATACTTATATTCTTTCAAAGATATTGAATTTTCGACAATTAGTTGTCATTTTCATTGATTTAGCGTCATTTTCATCCATTTGGCGGGATTTCCGTTAATTTGGCAACTTTTCAAAAAGTCGCCAAGTTGGCGACATACCGCCAAATTCGTCGCCAAAAACTCGCCATGCGTTATGGATGAAGAAATAAGTTATTCTTACAGCAGATAAATGACTATTGGCGTTCAAATACAAAAGTATTACTCAAAGTATATTTTTTCATGAATGGAACGAGCTAAATCCACGAGAATGATGTCACCCAATTTATCGCATGGTATTACATATGAAAAGTGAATATGTTTCTCAATAGGAAATATATTTTTTCTATTTTATATGACTTTTTGATAATTTTTTTAAAAAATGTGCAATATCTCGAGAACGGTTTACGTTAGCGTTCTAAAATTTATGTCAATCGTTTTCTAATGACAAATTACATAAGAAATGTCTATTTGCGTAACTTTATTAGCGATTTTGGTTTTTTGACGATTTTTTCAAAATTTCACGCGAAAATTTAGGAGGGTTCTAAACATTCGATTGCGTATAAAAGCAATAGGCTTCCAGTGTTTATGGATTGTGATTTTTGTACCAAATTTCGTTCGAATCGGTCCATTCGTTTGTCCGTTATCGTCTCCACAGACTCACTGACACACACACACACACACACATACTTTCACACACACACACACACACATACTTTCACACACACACACAGACATCACTTCAAAAATGTTAGATTCGTGATCAGGGATGCTTGAAACGTGCTCTCCCGTCGAAAACTCGAATTCGAATTTTCGACCCCGTCACAATACTTTCCTTATACATTATGTATATAAGGAAAGTAACAGATGTCGCTTTACTAACTCTAGTGACACCTAGATATGATTCTCAAAGCGTCATGGCATTTTCAAGTGTACCACCATCCATAAGAGTTTTATCACCTTTACTCTAACTCCATGCTCGAAACAATAGTATTATGCGCTTATGAATTGTTACCAGGTGGAAAATATATCTTTCACATTTCTTTAAGCGAATAATTTTGATCGAACAAGTATTGTTTGTTATTGAAATACGAGATGAAGCCGTCTCCACATCTATGCCATTGAAACAAAGACAGAAATTTTAAAGTTTGTTTCTCAAGATAGTGGTTATAAACAAGCCCGTGGAGAGGTGGACGTCGGTATAATTGATAACAATACAAAAATCAACATACCGTAAACAACAATGAAATACCAAATTTTGACTTTCTAGCAACTTCAGTTCTCTAGCTATTCATCAAAACCGACTACACGGATGTCGCGCCTACTCATTTCCGGTTTAAATTAGGTAGCACTGTCCCGGTTGCTCAAAAAAATACCTTGCGCCTTCGGGTAGGTCGGACAGCCTGGGTCGAAAGAAAGAAAAGACATTTTTTACCATTATTTCGCGAAATCAAATTTTCCCAGCACGGTGATCTATATTTTTGGAAAGAGGAACTCAAAATCTATAAAAATCTCTTCTATCAAATATCAGAGTCGAGTTTTGAGCTAGTTATAAGAATCCGCTAGCTTATCATTAGTGTCAATGAGGCGAGATATGTTAAAGTGGCCTCAAAATGTCCTCGATCGATTTTTTTTATTATTTTTCTTTAATGATATATTTTTTACCCACACATTTTATGATTCTGTTTATGTGGATGTTCTCGAATTTGAGCTATAACTTATGGTTAGACAAATTTTAGTGTAGACAATTTGGTCTTTGTATATATATATATATATATATATATATATATATATATATATATATAAAATTTGTATAAAATTTGTATATGTATATACAGTGGCTCCCAAAAGTGTTCGTACACTTATGAATTTCAATACAATACTGCTCTATTCGTTAATAAAAATTAATGTTTCACAATGGTCATTTTTTAATAATATCTATAACTTGTTCTTAACAAAACTACATAAAATATTTTAAAAAGTAAAACTTTTTTTTGAAAAATTAATAATAAATAAGAAAGATCAATCATGCATAAGCACTGATTATGAAACACTTTCCAACTGAAATGCAATTTCATTTAAAAATCTCTAAAATGTGATACATGCAGTGGTGATATCTTTTACATTATCACAGTACTACAGTAATTTATTATACTTAAATATTTAAAGCTTCATAGAAATATAAATCATCTGATTCTCTATGCAAAATCAATGAACATTTCAGTCATATAACTTGTCTTCCAGACTCCAGCGCTAAATAATTTTGCGTGAAAAAAATTCAGCAATTTTTATCTCAAGCTAATGTAAGGTGAGTTATATATTTGCATTCTGCATTAGTTAAAATTAGGCTTCGTTGTAGAAATAATAAAAGTTTAGAGATCATTTAAAATCACAACTATTGTAATTGCGTAGACACGGAATTTAGATACGCAGATAATATAAAGATACACAGATAATATATGTGTGTGTGTATGTGTATGTATTCAAAGTATTGGACTCGTACCCAAGATCGGAACTCAAATTTTCGAAGGATCTACACATTCTGGGACTTCTAGAACACGAAAAAACTATTTTTAAGGAGACGTCTGTGTGTGTAAGGGTGTATCTGTGTGTGTTTCTGTGTGTCTGTGAGGATATTGTATCCACTCTAACTGAAAAACTAAAGGACTAAATTTCATAACATTTGGTAGGTAAGTTTTTTGTGGGAAACCCTGATGTTCATTAGATTTTAGAACGATTCGTAATAAAAGATCCCGCCTTCTTTGCGAAATGGTCGGCAAAAATTGCCTTTATCCACTCTAGCTAAAGACTAATGGTCCAAATTTAACAAAATTTAACAAAATTTGGTATATAAATCACTTGTAGGTTATTCTGGTACCATTCGGGAAAAAGGAGCGGGCTGTTTTAGCTAAATAGCCCGCAAAAATCGTTAAATCTAAAAATAAAAGACTACAAGCGTTTAATTATATCGATTAAATGCTTATTTTATATGTGATTTTTGACAACAAAAAGAATAAGACTAACCCCATTACTCTAGGACTAGCCGTTCTTGCGATATTTTAGTTTTTTCGCGTTTTCGCTACGCCACCTTTGACAATAAGTCCAGCTATCAAATGAGAACCAAATTTAAGTTTAACATGCAAATTCAGTGTCATTTGAAATACTTATCGGTGTTATTTTGTGCAGATAAACTCAAATTATTATTGAAGAAATAAAGAGAACGTGAATATGAGTGTACAGGGAAAGTAAAGAGCTACCTACATCAGAGTTTTTAACAATCTTAAAACAAAGATTCATAGAAGTGAACGGGGATTATTTGCAGGCCATTTCGAAAAAAATGTATGATCTATATTTAAAGATCCACCAAATTTTTGTAGAATTCAACAAATTTAAGCTGTGTACCAAATTTCAACTCTGTAGGACGTAGAAAAGTGCATTAAAAATGCCATCAAATAAGTATAAAATGACAGACAGACAGCCGACCATCAATCATGAAGAGTTATATAAAATTTAAAAAATTGTTATTTACCATATTTATTTTAAAATGTGAAAAGTCTCTTATATATAAAATAATCAAACTCTTAGAAAGATATTTATTATAAAATATACCTCTTTTTCCTTTCTGGAGGATATAGCAAGAGTTAGAATTTAATTGAATTTGTTTTTCTCCCTAAATTAAATAATTTTTATTTAAAAAGCTACCTAATCTATTTTACTGAAATTTTTTTTTATGTATTTTGTGGGATAATTTGAATATTTCCTAAAACTTTCGAAGCAATTTGCGAATTTTAAATTTGCTTAAAAAATGTTTGAAAAATCAGGTCCCATAGGGTTCAATGTATTTCATTTTTTCAACCCGAGTTCAATCCAAAACTAATTGGGTGGTATTATTCATTTATATTCCCATAGGTCCCACAGACCGTCTGAAAAACATACTAAAATTTCATTTTGATAAAGTCGTTTTTACGGCAGTTGTCTTGCTAGCGGACAAACAAACGAAATGAACAAAGTCATAAACACTTGTCAACTACATTGTAAAGTGTTAAAACGTAACCAAAATGTTATGTTAGAAAAGTCTTCGTACAGTTTAAAAAGAATCTCTTCATGCAGTAAATATTGTACTATTTCGATAAATTAGTATTTAGTAGGATATCCTCTAGCATCCACAGCAACTTTTAAACATCTGTGAATAGAGTTTACTAGTTCTTTTGTAATTTCTGCATTAATGTTCGTCCATTCTTTGATCATTACTGTTTTAGTTCACTTTGCATTTTAATGTCGTGTCTTACTCTAACCTCCAGTTCTCTCTAAATATGTTCTATTGCATTTAAATTCGACCACAGAGGTGATGTTTTTAGAACTTGTGGACAATTATGGAGACACCAGAGACTTAGGATCGTTATTTTGATAAAAAAAAACAAAGTTGTTTCCAATACCCAAATTTTGGCTGATAATTTTAAATTGCCTATTAAAATATTTACATTTAAAGAGCATAAAGAGCATGATTCATTATGCCATCAATAAATACCAAATTACCTAGTTCTGATGCTGACATGCACCTCCACACAAGGATACCTCCACCTCCATACTTTACTACTGCTGTTTTATAGAGGACTTCAAACTGTACAAATAGGCCCAATTTGGTTTTCCCCAAATGAAATCCCTAGGAGATATTTCAAACTTCAGGCAGACCGATGGAAAAATCTTGCTTTCAGTTAAGTTCTAAATTAAATTTAAATTTCAAATAAGTTCTTGGTATTAAGTTCTTGATTTTTTCTTCTCCATACAATTATACGCCCATCGGAACCAAAAATATTAAATTTGCTTTCATATGGAAATAAGACATGATTCCAATACGTTTTGGGCTTATTTATCATTGATTTTGCGAAGGAAAGCCTAAGCTCTCTATTTTTCGCACTTACAAAAAATTTTCTTCAGGCAGAACGCCCATGTAATCCAGCTGATCTGAGCACTCGTCGAACAGTTTCAGGTGAAATTCAAGTAAAAATTTTTCAGTAAATTCTGTAGAAATCTTTACAGCACTCAAACGTGGATTTTTCACAAATTATCTAACTATACAAATCTCTGAGCACGTTTAGTTAATTCTGCCGGACAATCTTATCTTACCTTGTTTTCGATGCGATTTTCTTCTTTAAAGCGTTTTATCACATACTGCACCGTAGAATGGGATAAATTTACTAATTTAGCGATATTACGAACTGATTTATCACTACTATGATAAAAAATAATCAATTTTCGAATGCTGTTCGTTGTTTCCTTACGACTACGAGCTATTTTTAAATAATACTAAATATTACGAAGTAAGTAAAGATTACAGCCAAACGATTTTTTAAATGTCACCACAATACAAAAATAAAAAAAAATGATGTGGGTAGCACATGACTTTCCCTGCAGACTTATACACACACTCTCTTTATTTTAATTAAATTTAATTCACCATTAATTCTATTTTCGTTCTCATTTAGTAACTGGACTCATTTTCAAAGGTGGCATAGAGAAAAAACGAAGAAACAAAAATATCTCGAGAACGGCTGGCTAGTCCTAGTGTAATGGTGTTAGACTTATTCTTTTCTTCATTAAAAATTACGTGTAAAACAAGCATTTAATGGATATATTTAAGCATACGTAGTTTTTTATTTTAGATTTTGTCGATTTTTTCGGGCCATTTTGCAAAAAAAGGCAGGTTATTATTTTCTTAATCGTACCAAAATCTAATCAGCACCAAGATGACTCATAAGCCACTTAACTACCAAATTTTGTGAAATTCGGTAGATTAGATTTTCAGATAGAGTGTATACAAGCTTTTGCGGGCTATTTCGCAAAAAAAAGCGGATTCTTTTATCCTGAATCGTACTCAAAACTAATCAACACCAGATTCTCCCACAAGTGACTTACCTACCAAATTTTGTGAAATTCCGTCAATTACTTTTTTAGTTAGAGTGGATACAAAATCTGCACAGACAGACAGACAGACAGACAGACAGATGTCACGCTAAAAATAGTTTTTTCGTATTATAGAGGTCTCGAAAGGTGTAGATTTGTCGAAAACTCGAGTTGCGATTTTCGGCATGATTCCAATACTTTCCCTATACATTACCACGTATTGCAGGGAAAGTAAAAATCTGATGCGGGCAGCACATGACTTTCCCCGCAGACTTATTTATATCCACGTTCTCTTTATTTTAATTAAATTTAATTCACTTTTAATTCAATTTTCGTTCTCATTTGGTAACTGGACTTATTTTCAAAGGTGGCGTACAGAAAATATGAAAAAACTTAAATATCTTGAGAACTGCTTGGCCTAGTGTAATGGGGTTGATCTTATTCTTTTCTTCGGTAAAAATTACGTATAAAACAAGCATTTAATGGACACATTTCCGCATACGTAGTTTTGTATTTCAGATTTTGTCGATTTTTGCGGGCCATTTTGCAAAAAAAGGCAGGTTAATTTTTCCGAATCATACCAATATCTAATCAGAACCAGGGTTACCCACAAGTAACTTATTTAACAAATTTTGTGAAATTCGGTCCAATAGATTTTTATCCTGAATGTCGGGTTCTTTTATCCTGAATCGTACCCAAAACTAATCAGCATCAGATTCGCCCACACTTACTTACCAAATTTTATGAAATTCGGACAATTAGTTTTTTAGTTAGAGGGGATACAAAACTGCACAGACAGACAGACAGACACACAGACACACACACAGATGTCACGCTAAAAATAGTTTTTTCGTGTTCTAGAGGTCTCGAAACGTATAAATCCGTCGAAAACACAATTTGCAATTTTCGGCATGATTCCAATACTTTCCCTATACATTACCATGCATTGCAGAGAAAGTAAAAAGCGACAGTTAAAAATGTTATTTATGAATTTTTTCTAAAAATGTTTCGGTGTACGATCACTTTGTTCTTTCTCTGCCTCCTTGCATTTTCATTTTTATAAAAAAAAGGAGTTAATATTTAAAAAAAAATGCTTGGTTTTATTTAGAATGACATGGAGATGATATGAAAAAATATTGAACTTTTTATTCGAATTCAATTCCAGGTGACATCGCTTTTTCTACAAATTTTTAAAGTGTACGAACACTTTTGGGAGCTACTGTATATATATATATATATACATATACAGTGGCTCCCAAAAGTGTTCGTACCAAATTTTATGAAATTCGGACGAATCTCTCGCTCTATATATATATATATATATATATATATATATATATATATAGAGAGAGAGAGAGAGAGAGATCTTACCAACAGTAGTTATCAATATAAAGGAGAAGAACACTTTATCGCCATATCTTTGCCTCCAACCAAAATTTTCGGGGTTGACGGCGGTCTTCATCATTTCATTCTGCGTTTTAAAGGCTAAATATATGTCTTCATCGGTGTAGTTCTTTTTAAGTACGCTTACCATATCTGAAAGCAAATTAAACATCGAATTAAGTCAGTTGGAGATTGGTATTAAAACTTATCCAATAAGTCTTCACTTTTTTTATGAAAGGCTAAAAATTAATCATCATCAGTGAAATTTCTTTCTCTAAAAGCATTCACCATTCCTAGATTAAAGTTATGTCCACATACCTCTGCAAAACTTCAGTACTCGTAAGGGTAAGCATGATTATTTGCTGCTGAATATACGGACTAACGCAACCGTCATTTTGATTCCAACTGGTCCAGTCAGTTATCGTCTGCCTGTGCTATTTCAATGGCGCGCGCATGTTACATTCGCTGCTATTTGATGCGCAATTTAGGCGTAAAATATGCGCTTACGCTTTCAAAAACTTGTACCAATCATTCAGAAAGTAGTCTAGAACAGTGTTTCTCAACTACAGGGCCGCGGACCAGTACCGGACCCTAGCATTAATACGACCGGCCCGTGAGATATTCTCTTGGAATTTATCATTTTAGTTTTCTAAATATTTTTTATAAATAAGCATTTCATAATGGAAAATATCTAAGGAGAGTAATATTCATAAATGTGTCAAAAAACTTAGAACCAGAATAAATAACACCTGTGTAGTAAATGCCAGTGACCAAGCCGCGTTTAAATTTTAATAAGAATAAGAGACTGCTCAGCTGACGACAAACAATGAATAAACAAACAAAAAAATGAAACAATGAATTACAATTGATAAATATTTTTCCCTCTCAATACCCCTTTTTTTTTCAAACCAACATCAGTGAAATCAATTTAATAATCTACTTTATACTGAATAATGTTATAAATTTTGGGTGATAAGAATGGGATATATCAATGAAAATCAGCACACATTAATTTAATGTTTGTCTAAAGAAATTACAATATGTTGCACGATTTCATGAATCCAGTGATTGATAACGTATCTAAATGTAATTTTATATTTGTTAATATGCCACACCGAATATAAATGAATGTACTAATATGCTTTATGATTATGCAATGATTAATTATTAATACTTATGTTAGTTTAATGTATGAACTAAAAAAAATAATTAGAAAGATATTTACGAGTAAATTTGACCGAGCCCTCATAAAAAAAAGAATTTACTGGGCTGTGGTCTAACAGAGGTTGAGAAGCATGTTTTGATTTTCTCGTTAGAATGCCTTGATTTTTTCGTTAGACCGTTTTGATTTTCTCGTTAGAATGTTTTGATTTTCACGTTAGACTGTTTTGATTTTCTTGTTAAAATGTTTTGATTTTCTCCTTAGAATGTTTTGGTTTTCTAGTTAGAATATTTTGATTTACTCGTTAGAATGTTCTGATTTTCTCGTGATCCCGAGAAAAGGACGAGACTTTTCGATCGTGTACAGCCATCGCTTCAACTGGGAGTCAAGATGGCCGTTGTTGCACCAGCATATATATTTAGGAGCCTTAAGTAAGGGGATGTCTGCATAATGCTATTTCTATGGAATATTCGTCTATTATTAATATCTAGACAATCCCTGGTTCTAACAACCTGAAACAGAGACTAAATTTTAAGTGGGACTATTCCAAGAATACCCACATTATTTCATAACATTTAGTGCAGTCGTTTTTCCATGATGGTGAGACAAATTTTCAATTTTATTTATATAGATAGATGATGCTCTCGGGAGCATTTTAAACACGTCATTCCTAATAAAATTGATATATAGATATAATTTAATAAAACAGTAAGTGTTTTTTGGTAATAAAACTAAAAAATCCGATGTGGGCAGCAGTTGACTTTCCCTACAGCCTGAAATTCATTTTCTCTTAATTTCTTCAATAATTCATTAAATGGAGTTTAATTGCGCAAAATAACAAGACAATTATTTGACTTGGCATTACACTGAATTTGCACTTTTAAATCAATTTTCCTTTTCATTTGATAACTGGATGTATTTTCAAAGGCGGCGTAGCAAAAATACGAAAAAAATAAAATATCTCGAGAACGACTTGTAATGGGTTAGTTTATTCTTTTCACCGTCAAAAATTACACATAAAACTTACACATAAAGCAAGCCCTTTCCGGCCGTCCAAATACTTAAAACCTTACACCTTTCTGGTAAGTCGCACAGTCTGAGTCTCAACAACAACAACATAAAACAAGCCTTTAATTCATACATTTAAGCATACGTAGTTTTTTATTTTATATTTTTACGATTTATGCGGACATTTCAGAAAAAAAAATAGCAGGTTCTTTTTTTCCGAATTGTTCCAAAATCAGCACCAGCGTATCTCTCATGTGGCTTACCTATAAAATTTTATGAAATTTGGTCAATTAGTTTTTGAGTTAAAGTGGATACATGCATTCCACTGGCACACAGACGTCACACTCAAAATAGTTTTATCGTATTCTAGCGGTCCCAAAACGTGTAAATCCGTCGAAAACTCGAGTTGCGATTTTCGAAATGATTCCAATACTTTCTCTGCACATTATCATGTATTGCAGGGAAAGTAATATTATACATTGGACAAACCTAAAAAAATCTCATATACCCAACATATGAATTCTTTGGATCAGCAAATTAAGAGACAGAACAATAAATATATCCACTGTAACTATTTATCAACCTCTCTATATTAAAACACCCCTTAGATTAGAAAATTTTGCTATTATAACGAAACAATTACAAACATTGTAGCTTTCTTATAACCATATCTTGCTGAAAGTCATTCAGATTTTTGTTGTTACAGATTAGAATAAACTTACTAAATTTCATATAATTCGATTGTTTATTTTCAAAGATATCAGGCTCCTTGAGAAAAGGTAAAATTTCAAATATCTCGAGAAAAACTCGTGATAAATACTAAAAAATCTGATGTGGGCAATACATGACTTTCCTTATATTATGCAATGAATTTACTATTTTTACAGTCAAAAAATATGTTTTTCTTATAGTAGATATTTATATTCTTTCCAAGATATTGAATTTTCGACAATTAGTAGTCATTTCATTGATTTAGCGTCATTTTTATCCATTTGGCGAGATTTTCGTTAATTTGGCAGCATTTTAAAAATTCGCCAAGCTGGCGACATTCCGCCACATTTGTCACCAAAATCTCGCCAAGCGTTATGGACGGAGAAATAAGTTATTCTTAAAGCAGATAAATGACTATTGGCGTTCAAATACAAAAGTATTACTCAAAATATCTTTCCTCGTAAATGGAACAAGTTTAATACAAGCGAATGATGTCACCAAATTTACCGCATGATATTACATATGAAAAGTGAACATGTTTCCTAACAGTTAATATTCTTTTTAATTTGTAGGATATTTTGATAAATTTATTTGAAAAATGTGCAATATCTCGTGAACGGTTCGTGCTAGCGTTCTAAAGTTTATATCAATCGTTTTTTAAGGAAAAATTACATAAGAAATGTCTATTTGCGTAACTTTTCGTTCGTGAGATATCGTCTCCCCAGACTCACTGACACACACACACAAACGCACACACATCCCTTTAAAAATGTTCGATTCGTGATCAGAGATGCTTGAAACGTGCTCGCCTGTCAGAAACTCGAATTCGAATTTTCGACTCCGTCACAATACTTTCCTTATACATTATGTATATAAGGAAAGTAATAATGGTATGTATGTTTATTTCTGAATAAAATATTTATTATTTTCATTAAAATATTCAAATGTTTTATATTTTTGTTGGGAAACTTTGTTTGGAGGACGGTTATATCTCCTAAAGTAATAGATAAAAATGGAAACAATTTTCTTGTTTAGTCGGAAATACAGTTCTATTTATGAATATATAAAAATAATTTCAATATTTTAATATTTTGAACTTTTTTTTTCGTAAACGCTAAAAAAATTTCCAATTTTTTGCCCCACTTTACCTGCTTTCACTCAAAATATTTTCTAAATTATAAAATATAAACAATAAACAACAAAAACTTTTCAGTAGGACATACAGTATCTAAATTAATTATTTGTTTTTACAAAGATATTATAGTTTTCAGCAACTCGTCTTGTCAAGGTCAAGTAAAAAATTTTCCGTTTTAGTTTGTAATGCTTATATCTTAAAAACTAAAAGTGAACTATAGGAAGTAATTTGTAACCCTTTGAAAGACCTACAGGAATATATATTTGGATGTCATATTGGGTTCGTAGTTTTCGAAATATAGTGATTATGATTTTGACATTTTCATATTTTGGTTTATTTTAAGAAAGCGTATCTAATTTCGATAATTTAATATTTTGGACTAACACTAACCGCTCACAAAAAAAAATATTCATGCAAAATCATTTCGGTTCCATCGAATTGGCGCCATTTCCGATTTTTTTCCCTTAGATTCAAAACGTGTAATATCTCGAGTATGACAAGGGTTATCGTTCTGTAAAAGATGTGTCTTGTTGTTTTGTTAATGATGCCAATGACCTGTCATTCGTTTCGAAATTTAAAATTATATATAAAATGGCTATTTCTTAAAGTCTAAACAGGATTATTTTTATAATATTTCTATAAATTTCGAAGAAAATTTTCGGAAAGCTCAACATCTTCTCCTTTTACTTTCCCTGCAATACATGATATTGTATAGGGACAGTATTGGAATTATGTCGAAAATCGCAACTCGAGTTTTAGACGGATCTGCACGTTTCGAGACCTCTGGATTACGAAAAACAATTTTTATCGTGGCGTCTGAGTGTGTGTCTGCGTGTCTGTGCAATGTAGCAATGTATGTATCCACTCTAACTCAAAAACTGATGGACCAAATTTCATAAAATTTGGTAGGTAAGACCCCTGGGTATGAACCTGGTGCTGATTAGTTTTTAGTACAATTCGAAAAAAAAGAACCCGCCTTTTTTGCGAAATGGCCCTCAAAAATCTCATGTATTTACTCTAGCTGAAATACAAATTGGCCAAATTTCACAAAATTTGGTAGAAAAATCACATGTGGGATACTCTGGTGCTGATTAATTTTGGTACGATTCGAAAAAGAACAACCTGCCTTTTTTTACGAAATGGCCCGCAAAAATCTCCAATATCTAAAAAAAGACTACGCATGTTCAATTGTATCAATTAAATACTTGTTTTATACGTAATTTTTGACGAGGAAAAGAATAAAAACAACGCTATTACTCTAGGACTAACCGTTCTCGAGATAGAGATTTTTCGCATTTTTTTATGCCGCCTTTGGGAAAATGTCCAATTACTAAATAAAAGCCGAAATTGAATTAAAAATGCAAATTTAGTGTCAATTTGCGCAATAAAACTCAATTTAATGAGTTCTTGAAGAAATAAAGAAAAAATGAATTTGCGTTTGCAGGGAAAGGCATGTGCTGCCCACATCAGATTTTTTTATATTCCTTTCAAATCAATAACAAGCCTCTAACTTTTATTGAATGAAATATTTGTACCAATCATTTATACACGTAAATTATACCAATCAATGTACAAATAATTTATACCAATAAATTATCCAGATATTGCACTTTTTCCCTATATATTCATAAAAGAAATTACAAAAAATTAAAAATGTGAGCAGCACATGACTTTCACTACACTACAATTTCAAATTCATTTTCCTATTAGTTTCCTTATATACATAGTATAATGTATTAGAAATTATTCTGACGGGGTCGAAAATGCGAATTTAAGTTTTTGACGGGAGAGAACGTTTCAAGCATCCCTGAACACGAATCAAACGTTTTTGAGGTGATGTCTGTGTGTTGTTGTTGTTGTTGTTGAGATCCGGACCGTTCGACCTACCAGAAAGGTGTAAAGTAACTGAATGGAAGGCAGGGAAATGCCACCCAATTTAGAACAAAATACCCAATTTAGTAAAAAAATGTCACCATATTGATTAAAATGATGCCAAAATGAGTAATGTTTCACAAATTCTGATTCCCGTCATATAACGGGCACGCATTCTAGTATATAAAAAATGCTATTCTCTCCATTTGTTTATAACACTTGATGCTGAATTTGGTGAACTTGGTGAATAATCTAGAAGATCCACAGGGGCGCGATAGCCCAGTGGTAAGCGCGCGAGAATTGCACTCGGTCGATTCCCTCCGTTGCCAAAACAACCACCGTGTTCACGCAGAGTACGATCACGTTAAACAGCATGTGGGTCCGTAAGTCCTTCCGAGAGGTTGGTGGTAGGGGAAGGAGGGTACGGTCCCTGTGATGCCTCCCCCACTAGGTTCCTGTCTAAATTGGGTGGCACTTCCCGGCCGTCCAAACAGATACCTTACACTTTTCTGGTGGGTCGGACGGTCTGGTGTCGAAGAAGAAAAAAATATCCCCAACTCGGCAATAATTCGCTCCAGATTCACGAAAATTAAGTCAAAGTTGCGTAAATGACACTAAATTAATGAAAATGACGGCCAATTGATGAATTAATTATTAAAATAGTTTAATACATGGACTATATCGCCTATTGATCTGGGATGCTATCAATATTGATAATTGTTAATTTAAAGACGTGTGAAATGTAAGTTAATTGGGTATTTTGAAATAGTACTATGTTTTGTCATCCGGATAATCGCCAAATGTTCAATTCAACGTTAGAAGCATAGTACCGTGGATCTTATACATAATTTTTAACACTTTACAACATAGTTGAAAAGTGTTTATGACTTTGTTCATTCTATCTGTCTGTTTGTCTGTCTGTTTGTCTGTCTTGCCGTTAGCAAGATAACTGCTGTAAAAATGGCTTTATCAAAATGAAATTTTATTATGTTGTTTCAACTGTCTGTGGGACCTATGGGAATATAAATGAATAATATCACCCAATTAGTTTTGGATTGAATCCGGATTGAAAAATGGAACACATTGAACCCTATGGGACCTAAATTTTCAAACATTTTTAAACGAATTTAAAATTCACAAATTGCTTCGAAAGTTTTAGAAAATTCAAATTATCCCATAAAATATATAAAAAAAATTTCAGCAAAATAGTATATTCACTAGTTTTTTAAATAAAAATTAAAATAATAATTACACCCTTTATATGAAGAGATCAGGTTACCATTATATGAAGAGATCACGTGACCCACTTCAAAATAAAATATGGCATCCATTTTATGTCAAAATCGTAATTTTTAAAGTTCTTTTTAATTCACATTTATTGTTGTATCAGTCCTAAAACCGCTTTATTTTTGCATAAATTCTGTGCATCTACATACTGAAACAACACAATTACAATATATTTGAGTTTAAATGATCATCCAACTTTGATTATTTCTACAACGAAGCCTAATTTTCACTCATGGTGAATGTAAACAGCAAAATATGTAGAATGAGTTGTATAAGAATTGTTGCATTTCTTTAACGCAAAATTATTTAGGCTCATGGAGTCTGCGATATAGCTGATATGAATGAAACATTCATTGATTTTACACAGAGAACCAGACGATCTTTTCGATGAAGTTTTAAGCATAGAGTTAAATTACTTGTACCTCCATGGTTTTAAGTTTATAAATAAAATAAATTATTATAGTATTGTGATGAATGAAAGAAATGGAAAAACGCTTATGAATGAAATGCTGCTTTTATACAAAGAGCCAGTCGATTTATATTTCGATGACGTCATTTGAATAAAGTTCATTTGTTTTCGATGACGTTTTCAAATATAATAAATTATTGTAGTATTATGATAATTTTGAAAATATTACCGAGGAGTGTATCGCATTTTAGAGATGTTTAAACCAGACAATTTATATTTCAATACCGTCATTTGAATGAAGTTCATTTTTTTCGATCAACATTGAAGTTTTCAAATACAGTCGAATTTTGTTATGTCGAATTTGAAGAGAGTAGAAAAAAAATCGAGATATCAAAAATTCGAAATATCGAAAATTTGAAAAATTTTAAGGAATTCATAAAAGAATATATATATCCTAGTCCTATACTTTACACATTTTTAAAAAAAAATCACTTACTTTATCTTACAGACAGAGAATTGGGTATTACCCAAGAAAATGCTGACAACAAATAAAGCGAAACTTGAAATGACTGGATACACATTTAATGTAATATACATTATTAAAATTTAATCTTGCATTTCTTTACTTGCAAAATAGTCATCTATGACAGTTTAGTTACAGGTAAGGAATCCTTCCAATTCTATCACATTTTCTAAATGAGCTAGGCGAATCCAAATGAGCTTAATTTTGTGGCGATAGTTCATTTTAAAACTCTGAATAATGCCTTGGTCCAAAGTCTGTAACTTAGAAGTTGTGTTTGGTGGCATGAAATGAACTTTCACGGATTTTAATTTTGGCACGCTATTATGTGCTGTACAGTTGTCCAAGAAGAGAAAAATGTCGCGATTTTCAGGGGACATTTTTCTGTCTAGTTCCTTCAACCAATTAGTGAAAATTTCGGCTGTCATCCAAACCTTATTGTTCGCAAAATAATTCATTGGAACAGATTTCATTCCTGAAAAGCATCGGGGTTTAGCAGATTTACCTGTCATAAAAGGTTTGAGCCTTTCTGAACCATCCATATTAGTGCAAAATAGCACAGTTAATCTTTCTTTGCTCCTTTTCCCGCCATAGTCCTGTTTCATCTGCATTAAACACATTTTTTGGATCGTATTTTTCCAAATAAAAAGATGAAAATGGTAAGATGATCAAAATGGTAAGATGAAAAAATTCGAGATATCGAGAGTTTGATTAAAAAAAGTTCGAGTTAAAGAGTTTGTTTTACATTAGTTTTATACCGTTCGTGAAGGGAGATGAAAATATTTTGAGATATCGAAAATTTCGAGATACCGAGGTTCGACATATCGAGGTTCACCTGTATAATAAATTAATGTAGTGTTTTGATAATTTTAAAAATATTACAAATATTAAAATATTACAAATTTTAAAATATTACAATATTTAAAATATTAGGAATGTATCGCATTTTAGAGATGTTTATATAAAATTCCATTGAAGTTGGGAAATGTTTCCAATCAATGTTTTATGCATGATTGATCTTTCTTGTTTTATTGGAAAAAGAGTAAATTCCTTGCATTACATAAGGAAAGTCATGTGCTGCCCACATCGGATTTCTTTTTTATTTCATGATGCTTCAAACTGAGTTTAATTGAAGAAAATAACATGGATACTTTTCTGATTTTGAAACTCCTTATGTACCTTATATTAATAGATCTCAAAAGATTATTCATCAAATTCATGGCAAATTGTCTTATTTCTCGATTTTTTTTTTCAGACTCGCCATTTTATATTCAAGGTCAAGCAACTGAAACCACAACCATCATAATATATATATTACGATGGCCGCGACAGAACTTTCCCCTAAAACAATTGTTAACTGCAGATGTCATTATCCAACTAGGATACTTTCAAGGTTGGGAAAGAGAAGGGTATTTCAAATAGTTTCAATGCGGATTCTGGACATGGTAAAAGACTCAACATGAGACGCTTACCTCTAGTTTGCATTATGATTTCCTCAGATTCATTTCTGACCTTTACCTCGTTCGTCGTCTCCAACGCTACAAAGCACAGAGATCCAAACAGCAAATACAGCATGAAAATAACAAACATTATGATGACGCGCCGGTTGAACCCTATAACGAAACATGATTATCAAAATTTATTTTTGAACGTACATTTCTGCTCGAATTTTGATGAACGCAAATTTGTGTATCCGTTACGTATGGAAAGTTTAAGGGTCTAATGAAAAACAAAATTTTCATGCATTTGCGATCTAAACGTGTAAGCTTATATATAGAGCTGTTTGTAAATTTACTATTATATTGCACACTAGTGCATCCCATATTTGATGTCAATATTACCAAACGTTATACAGATTATACATACGCTATTTGCAAGAAATGTAGTAGAGGGACAAAAATAAAGGTATTTATTTCTCAGAGCAGCAAAATCAAAACTTATAATGAGTAACTCTGTTACTCGTTATAGATTGCTATGAAACAGCTGACGGTATAGTTTCGCTCGCTTTGGGCTGCGAGCGTAAGTTGGAACAACAATCTTCAATATGTAAGCAATGTGCAAGGCCTATACGGATGCTTAAAACGCAGTTGTTTTGACGACACATTAACATCACCCGAAAAAGCAAATGTGCAGCGCATGATTCAATCTATACGATCACTTTAGACGTCAGAGCGTCGGCGTTGTCGTTTGCCGTTTTCAATGCTACTGGAAGAGTAAGCAGCGCTGGCATTGGCAGTACTGGCATTGGCAGCACTGGTCACACTATATACAGAGCGTTTTTCCAGCAGTAATTTTTGCTAAAGACAAAAGAGGTGTACCACTGCGCAGATCTGCTCTAAAAACATACCCCCTATGGGGAGGCCATCTCTTTGAAGGCGTTGGCTTTGTAGCATCTAGTCCTCCTCTAAGGAGGAACACAAATCTGTGGATTGTTCCAGAGAGTTCCCATTTGGGCTCACGAAGCAGACTCTTCCAGGTTATAGATAGGGACTGACTTTTAAGACCATGTCTCCAGATCCATAGGCAACTGGAATCGAGACTCTTCGGAACCACCTTCCGGACGCGTCCGGTAAATGGTTCTGTTGACTTCCCTCCCCAGGTCAGAAGCAAGAAATGTGCTGCTGTTCTGCAAACCCAAGAGTTCCCAAAAGAGAGTTTGGTTCAATCCCAGAGACCGGGTACGGTCGTGTTTTTTTTTTTTTTTTTTTTTTTTTTTTTTATCGCGCCAAATCGGCGGTAAGCGGAGTGCTATATTGCACCTTGTCGACTCTTTAGTAACTCTGGCAACCCTCTTTCGGGAAACTTGTACAGAACAAAGAGTAGCGCATTTATTACTTCTGCTGTGATTCTCAGTCGTTTCGGACGTTTTTAGATTAACCAACCACGTTGATTTTGGATTTTTGGATACAACCACGTGTTGATTTTGGAATTTGGTAAATTGCAGCAAAGTTTGGAGATATTTTTTCATCGTTTCTCAAGTTTGCTTGATTTGTGTTATGTGTGCTAAATAGCTGGGAAGAGTGAAAGATATAGATTTTTTTTCATGGTTTGATTGATAGTCGTAAAATGAATGTGATTGAATGGTGTATGAATCAGTGGTTGATTTCAAGTGGGTACGAATGTTCTAAGTTCCATTTTTTATCTTATTTCTAAGTATCTTTTTTTATCAAATTTCTTTTAAGTATCATTGTTTATCAAATCTCGATACTTTTCGGTTAATGGGGCGACAGTCGAATTTAGTTACAATGCGGCAACAGTTGGTCAGTAGCAATTCGAACATGGACCTACTACCACTTCGCGGTCTTACCCGCGATCTTCGTTGGCTGTTGGGGCTCGCACATAGCAAAAGCTGTGTGTGCAACACGTGTTATATGGCTCATAGAGCACAGGCTTACGTCGGCGCAGCGAATGTAAACCTGTGCTCTATGAGTGATGAGCCTGTGTTCTATGAGCAGTGATTCTCATGTTACATCCGCGCAGCGGATGTAACATGAAAATCACTCTATGAGAAACTGAATACCTGTTGCACAAATAGCCGTTGCTACGTGCGACCTCCGACAGCCAGCGGAGCCACATTCTGTGATTTTTTAGCGGGCGTAGATCCATGTTCGAATTACTACATCACTCTATGAGCCACGGAACACCTGTTGCACAAACAGCTGTTGTTACGAGCAACCTCCGACAGCCAGCGGGGCCGGATTCTGTGATGTTTTTAGCGGGCGTAGATCCATGTTCGAATTGCTATATCACTCTATGAGCCACGGAACATCTGTTGCACTAAAAGCTGTTGCTACGTGCAACCTCCGACAGCCAGCGGGACCGGATTCTGTGATTTTTTAGCGGGCGAAGTAAGCCCGTAAAGCTGACGTAGAACCATGTTCGATTTACTACGGATCAACTACTGCACAAGCGTTTGTTTTCACATAGTGATCTTCGGCAGAGAACGACTGACCGAAAAGTACCTAAATTTCTATTAATCTTTATAAATTTCTTCTAAGTTTCGTTTCCTCAAATTTCTTCTATGTATCGTTTTTTTTATTAAATTTCTTCTAATTATCAACTTAAAAAAAAGAATAAGTTGTGTATTTTAAATCGCTAGAATATTGTTAAATTTGCAAAAAAATGCGCGAAATGCCTTTCTATAAGCTAAAGATGAATTTTAAAAACATCGGGCGCAGTAAGAAAATAGGCGCCAAAAAAGTCGCCAAATTCTGAACCTTACCGGTCTTGCCAGAAAATGCCAAGGGTTCCCAGAGTTACTAAAAAGGCGCCCAGGTCGCAACACAGCACTGTGCTTATCGTCGATTTGGCGCCACAAAAGAAAACGACCGTACCGGTCTTTTGGATTGAACCACCGAAACCTTCAAATTATAACAATAATTCTCTGTTACGAATTAATAACAATATGATATCGCTTCCGTTACATACTTCCTTCTTATCTAAGTCATATTTCTTTCAGGATTTAGTCCTTAGATGTTTCCCATCAAAAAGAATCAAATCATTTCATAGTTTTAACAGATTGGAAACAAAGATGCCGAACTAGCGAACGTACCAAGATTTGCAAAGTAACCGGAAAAATAAAAGTTTGCATACAGTAGTAAATAATAGTATTTAATCATTTAAATGTTCATTCAAATAAAATAAAATCTATATACGAGAAACATTATCAGCACAATAAAAAGTTAACTTCAACATCGAAACAGAAACTGTTAAAAACAAGTCCGTTTAAAGATGCCAAATATCGTTGTTATATTAACAAAATTGTTCAACTGTACTTACCAATTAAAAGTAAATTTCGCATTTTAGGATCACACGTATAAGTTTAAATTCTTTCAACTACAATAAAAGTATGTCGTCCTAATTGTGATACATAAAAATACAAACTTCATTGCATTGTACCGCTTAATAAGCTATGTTATTACTAAAAACATGCTGCGTTGCCATTATTTAAAGTTATTTATGAAATGATGTAATAAATATATGAGTCAAGTTTTGAGACATAATTCGCTCAAAACTAAATTGAAAATACCGTGAAAGCATGCATGCGTTATCACTCAGTTTTGTCTTCATACGCTCGTTGAGCGTACATTCTCCAGATACTAATACATAATAACATAATTAGTTTTAATATCAATCAAAAATACTTTCTTTTTCAAATATAAACAAGAAAGATCAATCATAAATAAACCATTGATTATGAAACACTTCCCAACTTCAATACAATTTTATGTAACCATCTCTAAAATGCGATACATTCCTCGGTAATATTTTAAAAATTATCGCGATACTTCATTAATTTATTATATTTGAAAACTTAAAACTTCATCCAAAAAAAGGAACTTCATTCAAATGCCGGAATTGAAATGTAAATTGCCTGGTTTAAACATCTCTAAAATGCGATACATTCCTCGGTAATGTTTTTAAAGTTATCATAATACTACAATAATTTATTATATTTGAAAATTTCATCGAAAACAACTGAAATTTATTCAAATGACGCCATCGAAATATAACACGCCTGGCTCTCTCTATAAAAGCAGCATTTCATTCATAAACATTTTCCTATTCATTTCATTCATCACGATACTATAATAATTTATTTTATTTGAAAATTTAAGGCCATTGAGGTGCAAGAAATTAAACTATATGCTTAAAACTTCATTTATATTCCCATAGGTGCCACAGACCGTCTGAGCAACATATTAAAATTTCATTTTGATTAAGTCATTTTTACGGCAGTTATCGTGCTAACTGACAGACAGACAGAATGAACAAAGTCATAAACACTTTTCAACTTTGTTGTAAAGTGTTAATAAACAAGAAAGATCAATCATGCTTAAAGCATTGATTATGAAACACTTTCCAACTTCAATGCAATTTTATTTAAACATGTCTAAAATGCAATACATTCCTCGGTAATATTTTAAAACTTATCACAATACTACATTAATTTATTATATTTGAAAACTTAAAACTTCATAAAAAATATGAACTTCATTCAAATTACGGCATCGAAATATAAATAGCCTTGTTTAAACACGTCTCTAAAATGTGATACATTCCTCGGTAATATTCTTAAAATTATCATAATACTACAGTAATTTATTATATTTGAAAACTTCATCGAAAACAAATGAACTTTATTCAATCGAAATATAAATCGCCTGGTTCTCTCTATAAAAGCAACATTTCATTCATAAACTTTTTTCTATTTCTTTCATTCATCACAATTCTATAATAATTACACATCATATATGTCATCACAATCGTGCAATAAGTTATTTTATTTAAAACTTAAAACCATGGAGATACAAGTAATTTATACTGTATGCTTAAAACTTCATCGAAAAAATCGTCGTTCTCTATGTACAATTAATGAATGTTTCATTCATATCAGCTATATTGCAGACTCCATGAGTTAAATAATTTTGAGTTTAAGAAATGCAGCAATTCTTATACAACTCATTCTACATTTTTTGGCATTTACATTCTCCATAAGTGAAAATTAGGCTTCGAAGTAGAAATAATCAAAGTTTGATGATCAACTTTGAAACTCAAATATATTGTAATTGCGTAGTTTCTATTTATTGATGCACAGAACTTAAGCAAAAATAAAGCGGTTTTAGGAAGAATACAACACTCAATATGAATTAAAAAGAACTTTAAAAATCACGATCTTGACCTTACACCTTTCTGGTAGGTCGGACGGTCTGGGTCTCAACAACAACAACAACACCAACAAGATGGATGCCATATTTTATTTTGAAGTGGGTCACGCGATCTCTTCATGTAATGGTCACGTGATCTCTTCATATAAAGGGTGTAATTATTATTTCGCCGATGTGGTGGCCGAGCGGTCAAAGAGGCAAGCGTTTCCTCGTAATGGCTCGGCTACCAGATTGCGGGTTCGAGTCCCGCCTGCGGGCATGGATGTTGTAATGTCTTATTTGGGGCAGAAGTCAGACTTCTACCTTCGGGTGCCCCGGGTCATTAGACTAAACAAAAGCAGTGCACTCATTCTTCCTTAATTGTAATGTTAGGGACACGACAACAACAATTATTATTTCAATTTTTATTTCAAAAACTTTCGAATATATTGTGCTGAAAATATTTTTATATATTTAATGGGATAATTTGAATATTTTCTAAAACTTTCGAAGTAATTTGTGAATTTTAAATTTGCTTAAAAAATGTTTGAAAAATTAGGTCCCATAAGGTTCAATGTATTTCACTTTTTCAACCCGGGTTCAATTTAATTTTTTTCAACCCAGGTTCAATCAATCCGAGTTCACTAATTGGGTGATACAATCATTTATATTCCCATAGGTTCCACAGATCGTCTGAACAACATGCTAAAATTTCATGTTGAAAAAGTCATTTTTACGGAAATTATCGTGCTAACGGACAAACAGACAGACACACAGACAAAATGAACAAAGTCATAAACACTTTTCAACAATGTTGTAAAGTGTTAAAAATGAGAAAATTGGCAAAATGCCGGACTTTGAATGGACTCAACTACTATATAAGAAGTATGCGAGCTGCGAAAAATTCCAAATAAAAACTAAATTTAACAAATAATTATAAAATTAGAAGTATAAAAATTAAATTTCAATATTTAAAAATACTAATACAAAAGAGAATATAAGTTTTTAGAATTTTAATATTAAATTAAAAGAATTACAATACAGGAAACCAATGAAATAAAAGTGATACATTTAAATCGGAAAAATTATTTAATATGCAGGACCATTGAATACGTTGACATCGTAAAGCATGCAGGTGCATACTCTTTGATTAGCTGCTTAAAAGTTGTTGTTTAATTAGTATTTGTAGAAAACGCTCTTTTTTAACACTTTACAACAAAGTTGAAAAGTGTTTATGACTTTGCTCATTCTGTCTGTCTGTCTGTCTGTCCGTTAGCACAATAACTGCCGTAAAAATGACTTCAGCATATCAAAAAGAAATTTTAGTATGTTGTTCAGACGGTCTGTAGAACCTACGGGAATATAAATGAATAATATCACCCAATCAGTTTCGGATTGAACCCGGGTTGAAAAAATGAAATGCATTGAACCCTATGGGACCTAATTTTTCAAACATTTTTTAAGCGGATTTAAAATTCACAAATTGCTTCGGAAATGTTAGGTAATATTCAAATTATTCCATAAAATATACAAAAAAAATTACAGCAAAATATATTCAGCAGTTTTTTAAATAAAAATTAAAATAATAATTACACCTCTTATCTGAAGCGATTACGTGACCATGATATGAAAAGATCACGTGATCCACTTCAAAATGAAATATGGCATCCATCTTGTCTGATAATCCTGATTTTTAAAGTTCTTTTTAATTCATATTGAGTGTTGTACCCGCCCTAAAACCGCTTTATTTTTACTTAAATTCTGTACATCTACATACTGAAACAACGCAATTACAATATATTTGAGTTTAAATGATCATCCAAATTTGATTATTTCTCAAACGAAGCCTATTTTACACTAATGTAAAATGTAAACAGCAAAATATGTAGAATGAGTTGTATAAGAATTGCTGTATTCCTTTAACGCAAAATTATTTAGCTCATGGAGTCTGCATAGCTGATATGAATGAAATATTCATTGATTTTAGAAGGACGATTTTTTTTTATTTATGGTTTTTTTTATAGTTATGAGCATAGAGTTTAATTACTTGTAGCTCAATGGTCTTAAGTTTTTAAATAAAATAAATTATTATAGTATTGTAATGAATGAAATAAATGCGAAATGGTTATGAATGAAATGCTGCTTTTATAGAGAGAGCCAAGCGTGTTATTTTTTCTATGACGTCTTTTGAATGAATTTCAGTTGTTTTCGATGAAGTTTTCAAATATAATAAATTATCGTAGTATTATGATAATTCTAAAACTATTACCGAGGAATGTATAACATTTTAGAGACGTTTAAACCAGGCAATTTATATTTCAATGCCGTCATTTGAATGAAGTTCATTTTTTTCGATGAAGGTTTAAGTATTCAAGTATAATAAATTAATATAGTATTGTGATAAGTTTTAAAATATTTCCGAGGAATGTATTGCATTTTCGACTTTTTTAAATAAAATTGCATTGAAGTTGGAAAGTGTTTCATAATCAATGCTTTAAGCATGATTAATCTTTCTTGTTTGTATTAACACTTTCCAACTTACTGGAAAAGTGTTTATGGCTTTGTTCAGTCTGTCTGTCTGTCCGTTCGAGCACGATAACTGCCTTAAAAATGATTTTATAAAATGAAATTTTACTATGTCGTTGAGACGGTCTGTGGGACATATGGGAATGTAAATGAATAATCTCACCCAAATAATTTAGGATTTTACCCGGGTTGAAAAAATAAAAAAACAGTGAACGCTATGGGACCTAAATTTTCAAATATTTTTAAGTGAAGTTAAAATTCACCAATCGCTTAGAAAATTTTAGGAAGTATTCAAATTATCACATAAAATGTATAAAACAGCGTTCAGCAAAATAGATTAGGTAGTTTTTTAAATAAAAAGTTAAATAATAATTACACCCATGATATATGAAGAGATCACGTGACTCATTGCAAAATAAAATATGGCATCCATTTCATTTTCGTTGTGTAAAAACCATGATTTTTAGAGACCGTTTAAATTTATATTTAGTATTGCATCCGTCCTAAAACCGCTTTATTTTTGCGCATTATCCGTGTATCTAAATTCTGCGCCAACGCAATTACAAAGTTATTTTTTGCCGATCCGGTGGTCGAGCGGTCAGGGGCATGCGTTTCCGTCTGATCGCTGGATTGCCGGGTTGCGGGTTCGAATCCCAGCAACGGGCATGGATGTTGTCATGTCGAAGCCAAGTCAGGCTTCCACCCTTCGGGGGGCTTCTACAGAAGTGAAGCTGCAAATCTCCTCCCCCTATTTATTTTAAATGATCACTAGACTTTGATTATTCCTACAACGAAGCCAAATTTCTGTAGCATGCAGAATGTAAACAAACGAAGCGATTGTAAGATGAGTTGTATAAGAATTGCTGATTTTTTCAACGAAAAATTATTTAGCTCGACTCTGGAATATTAGTGATATGAATGAAATATCCATTGATTTTACATAGAGAAACAGACGATTTTACAGCATTGCCTTTTTTGATGAAATTTTAAGTTTCCAAGTAAAATAAATTATTGTAGTACTGTGGTAATTTGAAAAATAGGAGTGCTGAATGTATCGCATTTTAGAGATGTTTAAATAAAATTTCATTTCAGTTGGAAAGTGTTTCATAAATAATGATTTATGCATGATTGGTCTTTCTTTCAATGAAATCAAAGTAACACATTTATATCGCAAAAACGTATATATTATGCAGGAAAACGTATATAATATGCAGGAAAACGTATATAATATACAGGCGCGTTGAATACGTTGAAAGCACAATGCATGCAGGTGCACACCCTTTGACTAGCTGTCTAAAAGTTGTTCTTTGATTGTTATTTGTTGGAAAAGTTCTTTTTAACACTTTACAACATAGTTGAAAAGTGTTTATGACTTCGTTCACTCTGTATATCTGTCTGTCCATTCGCACGATAACTGCAGTAAAAATGACTTTATCAAAATCAAATTTTAGTATGTTGTTCAACCGATCTGTGAAACATATAGGAATATGAATAAATAATATAATCCAATTAGTTTTAGATTAAACCCAGGTTGAAGAAAGGAAATATATTGAAGCCTATGAGACCTAATTTTTAACACTTTACAACATAGTTGAAAAGTGTTTATGACTTTGTTCATTCTGTCTGTCTGTCCGTTAGCACGATAACTGCCGTAAAAATGACTTTATCAAAATGAAATTTTAGTATGATTTTCAGACGATCTGTGGGACCTATGGGAATATAAATAAATAATATCACCCAATTAGTTTTTTATTGAACCCGGGTTGAAAAAATGAAATACATTAAACCCTATGGGACCTAATTTTTCAAACATTTTTTAAACAAATTTAAAATTCACTTCGAAATTTTTAGGAAATACTCACATTATCCCATAAAATATATAAAAAAAATTCAGTAAAATATGTTAAGTACTTAAAAATTATTTAATATAGGGAAAAAAACAAATTCAATTAAATTCTGACTTTGGAATATCCTCCAGAAAGAAAAATGAAATATATTATATAATAAATATCTTTCCAAGAATTTAATTGCTTTGTATATGAGAGAGGCTTCACATTTTAAAATAAATTTGATAGATAACAATTTTTCAAATTTTTTTTTTTTTAATTTTATATAACTCTTCATGATATACTTATTTGATGGCATTTTTAATGCACTTTCCTACGTTCTAGAGAATTAAAATTTGGTACAGAGCTTAAATTTGTAGAACATTTTATTCTACAACAATTTGGTGGATCTTTAAATATAGATCATACATTTTTTTCGAAATGGCCAGCAAATAATCCCCGTTCACTTCTATAAATCATTGCTGTAATATTGTTAAAGATTCTGATGTGGGCAGCACATGTCTTTACCTGCAGACTCATATTCACGTTCTCTTTATTTCTTCACTAATATTTTGAGTTTATCTGCACAAAATAACAGCCATAAGTATTTTAAATGACATTGAATTTGCACGTTAAACTTAAATTTGGTTCTCATTTGATAGCTGGACTTATTGTCAAAGGTGACGTAGCGAAAACGCGAAAAAGCTAGAATATCTCAAGAACGGCTAGTCTTAGAGTAATGGGGGTTAGTCTTATTTTTATACTTAACGATTTTTGCGGTCCATTTCGCAAAAATAGCCCGTTCCTTTTTCCCGAATCGTACTAGAATAACCTACAAATGATTTATGTACTAAATTTTTTTAAGTTTAGTATATAAATCACTTGTAGGTCATTGAAATATTATACACCAAATTTTGTTAAATTTGTTCCATTAGATATTAGTTAGAGTGGATAAAGGAAATTTCCGCCGGCCATTTCGCAAAGAAGGCAGATTCTTTTATTACGAATCGTACTATAATCTAATGAACATCAGGATTTCCCACAAAAAACATACCTACCAAATTTTATGAAATTCGGTCCATTAGTTTTTTAATTAGAGTGGGTGTAATATCCTCACAGACACACAGAAACATACACAGATACACTCTTACACACACAGACGTCTTCCTAAAAATAGTTTTTTCGTGTTCTAGAAGTCCCAAAACGTGTAGATCCTTCGAAAATTCGAGTTCCGATCTTCGGCACGATTCCAATACTTTGAATACATACACACACACATACACACACATATTATCTGCGTATCTGTGTATTATCTGTGTCTCTATATTCCGTCACTATGCAATTACAATATTTGTGATTTTAAATTATCCCTAAACTTTTAATATTTCTTCAACGAAGCCTAATTTTAACTTATGCTGAATGCACATATCTGAAGCAATTGTAAGGTGAGTTACGTAATAATTGCTGAATTTTATTCACACAAAATTATTTAGCTCTGGAGTCAGGAATACAAGTTATATGAATGAAATATCCATTGATTTTGCATAGAGAATCAGATGATTTATATTTCGATACAGTTTTAAATATTAAGTATAATAAATTACTGTAGTACTGTGATAATGTAAAAGATATCACCACTGAATGTATCACATTTTAAAAGTTTTTAAATGAAATTGCATTTCAGTTGGAAAGTGTTTCGTAATCAATGCTTATGCATGATTGATCTTTTTTTATATATATTGTAGTTTAAGAAATATTTAATGTCAAGAACAAAATTATTGAGCTGCGAGTTCGCGCCCTGGATAGACTAACAATAGCAAGACCACAGCATTTTGTAGGCACATACCTACATGGGTGAATTTTTTCAGGACAGAGTTCCTTTTTAACACTTTACAACAAAGTTGAAAAGTGTTTATGACTTTGTTCATTCTGTTTGTCTGTCTGTCTATCTGTCTGTCTGTCTGTCCGTTAACACGATAACTGCCGTAAAAATGACTTAATCAAAATGAAATTTTAGTATATTGTTCAGACAGTCTGTAGGACCTATGGGAATATAAATGAATAATATCACCCAATTAGTTTTAGATTGAACCCGGGTCGAAGAAATGAAATACATTGAGCCCTATGGGTATATATGAGCCCTATGGGTATATATGAGCCCTATATCAAAAAAATTTTAAGCGGATTTAAAAATCACAAATTGCTTCGAAAATTTCAGGTAATATTCAAATTGTTCCATAAAATATATAAAAAAAATTCAGTGAAATATATTCAGTAGTTTTATAAATAAAAATTAAAATAATAATAACACCTTTTATATGAAGCGATCAGGTGACCATGATATGAAAAGATCACGTGACCACGATATGAAAAGATCAGGTGACCCACTTCAAAATGATATATGGCACCCATCTTGTCTCAAAATCGTGATTTTTAAATTTCTTTTTAATTCATATTGATTGTTGTATCCGTCCTAAAACCACTTTATTTTTGCTTAAATTCTGAGCATCTAATTACTGAAACAACGCAATTACAATATATTTGACTTTAAATGCTCATCCAAATTTGATTATTTCTACAACGAAGCCTATTTTTCACCTATGTAAAATGTAAATAGCAAAATATGTAGAATGAGTTGTATTAGAATTGCTGTATTTTTTTAACGCAAAATCATTTAGTTCATGGATTCTACATATCTGATATGAATGAAATATTCATTGATTTTACAAAGAGAAGGACGATTTTTTTCGATGAAGTTCTACGCATAGAGTTTAATTACTTGTAGCTCCATGGTCTTAATTTTTAAATAAAATAAATTATTATAGTATTGTGATGAATGACATGAATGGGAAATTATTTATGAATGAAATACTGCTTTTATAGAAAGAGAGAGCCAGGCGTATTATTTTTTCTACGACGTCATTTGAATGAATTTCAGTTGCTTTCCATGAAGTTTTCAAATATAATAAATTATCGTAGTATTATGATAATTTTAAAATTATTACCGAAGAATGTATCACATTTTAGAGATGTTTAAACCAGGCAATTTATATTTCAATGCCGTCATTTGAATGAAGTTCATTTTTTTCGATGAAGGTTTAAGTTTTCATTATAATAAATTAATGTAGTATTGTGATAAGTTTTAAAATATTACCGAGGAATGTATTGCATTTTAGACATGTTTAAATATAATTGCATTGAAGTTGGAAAGTGTTTCATAATCAATCCTTTAAGCATGATTGAAATTTCTTGTTTAAACATTGTTTAAACTAATTTAAAATTCACAAATTGCTTCGAAAGTTCCAGGAATTATTCAAATTATCCCATATAAAATATGAAAAAAATTTCAGCAAAATATGTTCCATAGCTTTTAAATAAAAATTAAAATAATAATTACACCCATATTATATGAGGAGATCACGTGACCCACTTAAAAAAAAACATGTCATCCATCTTGTGTCAAAATCGTGATTTTTAAAGTTCTTTTAATTTATATTTAGCGTTATATACGTCCTAAAACCGCTTAATTTTTGTTCAATTTCTGTGATTCTATATTCTGAAACAACGCAATTACAATATATTTCAATTTAAATGATCAATGCCATCTTGTGTCAAATTCGTGATTTTTAAGGTTCTTTTCAACTTATATTTAATGTAATATCCGTCCTAAAATCGCTTTATTTTTGATTAATTTCTGTGCATCTATATTCTGAAACAACGCAATTACAATATATTTGAGTTTAAATGATCATCAAACTTTGATTATTTCTGCAGCAAAGCCTAATTTTCACTTATAGAGAATGTAAACACATCAAGCTGTAACCGGCCGTCCAAACAGTTGCTCTTAGTTCTCTGGACGAGTCGGACGGTCTGGGTCTTCAACATCAAGCTGTAAGTCCGAGAGGTTGGTGGTAGGGGAAGGAGGATACGGTCCCTGTGGACGCTTCCCCCACTGGGTTCCGGTCTAAATTGGGTGGCACTTCCCGGCCGTCCAAACAGTTACCTTACACCTTTCTGGTAGGTCGGACGGTCTGGGTCTCAACAACAACAACATCAAGCTGTAAGATGAGTAGTATAAAAATTGCTGAATTTCTTTAACGCAAAATTATGTAGCTCTGGAGTTTGCAATATAGCTGATATGAACGAAACATTCATTGATTTTACATAGAGAAGTAGACTTTTTTACAGTAGACTTTTTCGATAAAATTCTATGCATAGAATTAAATTACTTTTAACTCCATGGTTTCAAGCTTTTAAGTAAAATAAATTATTGTAGTATTGTGATGAATGAAAGGAATGGAATAGAAGTGGATGAATGAAATATTTGCTGCTTTTACGTAAAGAGCCAGGCGATTTATATTTCAATGACGTCATTTGAATAAAGCTCATTTTTATGACTTTTTAAGTTTTCAACGATAAAAAATGATTGTAGTATTGTGATAATTTTAAAAATATTACCGCTGAATGTATAGCATTTTAGAGATGTTTAAATAAATTTTCATTGCAGTTGGAAAGTGTTTCATAATCAATGCTTTATGCATGATTGATTTTTCTTATTTCATTATTTGTGTTGTTTAGGTTTTATTTAGATTGATTTCTCTGTTTGTTTGCTTGGGTCAAAACTTGAAATCATTTTTTGACCCACTTCTACTAAACTGATTAGTTTAAAATTTTACACACATACGTATTTACGATGACAATACAACATTTCATCAAATTTAAGTTGGTCCCCTCCCCGGATTATAACTCAACTATCACAGAATGGCCTAGAAATATTTTAAAATATTCTCTTATATATAGAAACTTGCAGCGATTACCCGGCATTGTTCAGGATTTACCCTACAAAACTATGATAAAAATTACACCGGAACATATAGGGCCCATTGCGACATATTACCGCTGAATGTATCGCATTTTAGAGATGTTTAAATAAAATTAAAGTTGGAAAGTGTTTCATAATCAATGCTTTATGCATGATTGATCTTTCTTGTGATTTCTTAATACTTTTCGTTGTTGAGTAAGCCTGTGAGAAATAAACCATGGTGATAGTTTCCATTTAAATTCATATCTCAAACCTGCGATTTTCAAAAGTGTCTTATACGTTCAATAAACTCCCACAAAACTCAGTGTTGAGTAAACCTGTGAGAAATAAACCATGGTGAAAGTTTCCATTTAAATTCATATCTCAAACCTGTGATTTTCAAAAGTGTCTAATACGTTCAATAAACTCCCACAAAACTCAGAGATTTAATTGACTTTCACGTTTTAAACCAACAATGTCCAACCTTTTTCGTTGTGAATCATGGAGTTAGAGAGTAGAACTCCTAGGAAAAAGTGTAATTTTTCGCTAATATCTCGAGAACCACTGGTCGTAGAAACTCGAAACATGGCCTATATTTTTTGTGGGGTGATTTCAAGACTACCGAGATAAATTTCATGAAATTCGGTTTAGCCGTTCTCCAGTTATGGTGGATCATACATACACACTTTTCTTCTTTATATATATAGATTTATCTCTTTTTTACTTTCCTTTCAATACATGGTAATGTCTTCAATACATGGTAATTTAATATTCTCGATTCAAAATGTATCGAATTTCACTGTCTGCAGAGCAGGCACATTTTATTAGAATCGCGTAGAATTTGCGGTTTTCTAGGGAGGTCTATCTTTACACAGATGAAATAAACAGAATTATTTTATACCTATAAAACTTCCCTTACATTTTAAAACACTTCTGGCTCAGCCCGAACTAATTTTAATAAACTGAGCCTTTTTCCGATCTGAGCTATATACACACCTAAATGAAATCTGACTCAGCCAACACCACCTAGATCTAGGTGGCGTTGGCTTAGCCCTTATGTTAAAGTCCGTGCGAACCTTTAATTAACACAGCATAATAAATTTGTTACGATTAATGATTACAAATATTGCAGATTACAAATATTAGTTGTATTAGAACAGTCATTTATTTCGGAAATAAAATATTAAAACATTCAGTTTTGATGGCATATGGTTTTAACATAAATTGCTTAAATTATACCACTTTAAACACTTGCGAGTAAGCCTACATATCTTGTACTACATATCTTGCGTGCTACATATCTTGCGTGCTTTAAATGTGGCACCTACTTTTAGTTCCTACTTTCTTATGACTGCATTCATTCATTCACAATGAGTTGTTTGAGTTTTTTTTCAGCAACTTTGCCGTCATTACTTTCCCTAGATATTCTTTCTATCATCCTTGTCATTTTCTTCATCGTCCTCCCGTTTCGCATTATCGGCTATTCTTTTATCATCATCTGAAACTTGCAGCTGAGGATCATCTTCTCGAAGACTGGGTGATAAAGCATCTGATTCTTCGCTACTGTCTTCTAGTGCTTTTGCAACACCTTTAACAGGCACGCAGCACTCGGGTTTAAGAGTATCATCTATCGTGGAAGTTGCACCACGCGGTCTTGCGTAGAGAGATGCAGTATCATTCGGGTCGGTCTTACGCTCAGCCGAACCATTCGTGCTTGTTTTCCTCGAATCAGGAGTCACTAAACGCTGATTCGTGGTTGAAGGTAGCAAGTCTTTCAAGAAAGTCACTTTTGTAGATTCTTTCTGTAAAATTTGGGGCAAATTATCACGAGCCTTCTGAATAATAGGCGTTATTACAGACATTTCACACTGAGAAAGACTGGCCAGCTGCTCATAAGCTTTTGTTTTCAGATTTACTAGGACACAAAATATATTTCTCAACATTTCTTCTGTAATATCCTCTGGATGCTCGGATAAAACTCTTTTGAATTCTTCAATGTCTTTATATTGGGTGAAATTCTACAAAGGTAATAAAACACACTTTAGTAAACAATATTGTATGATATCTCTCTCTCTCTGTATATATATATATATATATATATATATATATATATATATATATATATATATGTATGTATATATATATATATATATGTATGTATATATATATATATATATATATATATATATATATATATATATATATATATATAAAATGTATAAAGATAATTTATAAAAAGTGAAAAAAGGAAGGAAGGCTTAGCAAAAAGCTTACTCTATGGCGGTAAGGGGTTGTGACCTCACTCCCCAGTTTTCAACAAGCTTGTCATAAATGCCGCGGCATTGCACTCCTGGTCGCCAGCTTTGGCTGAAGCCCACCTTCGGAGTGACAATAATAATTATCACAAGACCTCCAAAAAAGGAAAGAATCATGGACAAGAGGAAGACCATTACTGTATGAGCAACCAGTCTCGCTGACTACGATGACCTTTATATTGCTGCGTTTGATCGTTCTGCGGTCCTGTCATTTGCAGTATGCGAACCTTCAGTTGCTAAAGCAACTGAAGGTTGACAGGACCGCAGAACGATCAAACGCAGTGATAATTATTATTGTCACTCCGAAGGTGGGCTTCAGCCAAAGCTGGCGACCAGGAGTGCAATGCCGCGGCATTTATGACAAGCTTGTTGAAAACTGGGGAGTGAGGTCACAACCCCTTACCGCCATAGAGTAAGCTTTTTGCTAAGCCTTCCTTCCTTTTTTCACTTTTTATAAATTCTCTTTATACATTTTATATTGTGTATAGTACATGTTGCTGCTTTGCGCATATATACTATAACACATCAAATGTCTATAATTACTTCCATTTTACTTCTATTATATTATATATATATATGTATATATATATATATATATATATATATGTATATATATGTATATATATATATATATACATATATATATATATATATATATATATATATATATATATATGTATATATATATATATACATATATATATATATATATATATATATATATATATATATATATATATATATATATATATATATATATATATATATATATATAAGGACAATCTAAGTATCTAAAACAAAATGAAGTGAGTAAAGGCGCATATGCAGCACTTAATTCTCATTCATAATATATACCAAAAAAGTACACTTAAATTTACAATTCAAGTATGAAAGATATCAAAAGGATAAAAGGAGCGCTAACGAGGGATCATTAATGTCTAGGGGGATTGTGACCCCAATTCCTGGTTAAAAGCGTGCTTTTATTCCTAGCAAACACTCCAAGTAACAGTGATCGCTCGAAGCAGTTCCAAAACCGTGTGCACGGGAAAAACAGAATCCCATAGGAAACAAAGTCCAGGATTCAAAAACCAAGAAAGTCGGAAATGGCTTAAAAAGGAATCAACCATAAGGAAACGAGAGTTAGAAAACGATATTCAAGGATTCCAAAAGAAAATTCTTTCTATACACTCTTAACAGCGATATTAAGAGTGTATAGAAAGAATTTTCTTTTGGAATCCTTGAACATCGGTTTCTAACTCTCGTTTCCTTATGGTTGATGAACACTGGAAGCCTATTGTTTTAAAACACAATCGAATGTTCAGAACCCCCTAAATTTTCGAGTCAAATTTTGAAAAATCATCAAAAAATCAAAACTTTTAATAGAGTTGCGCATAGACATTTCTTATGTAATTTTCTTATGTAATAGACATTTCTTATGTAATTTATCCTTAGAAAACGATTGACATAAACTTTAGAACGCTAGCATGAACCATTCTCGAGATATTACACATTTTTCAAATAAATTTATCAAAAAATCCCATAAATTAAAAAAATATATTAATTGTTAAGAAACATGTTCACTTTTCATATGTAATATCATGCGGTAAATTTGGTAACATCATTCTCGTGGGTTCCACTCGTTCCATTCACGAGAAAAGATACTTTGAGTAATACTTTTACATTTGAACGCCAATAGTCATTTATTTGCTGTAAGAATAACTTATTTTTCCGTCCATAACGCTTGGCGAGATTTTGGCGACAAAGTTAGAGGAATGTCGCCAACTTAGCGACATTTTTAAATGTTACCAAGTTAACGAAAATCTCGCCAAATGGATAAAAATGACGCTAAATCAATGAAAATGACGTCTCATTGAAGTATCTGCTATAAGAACATTTTTTTTAACTGTAAAAGTAGAAAATCCATTGCATTATATAAAGAAAGTCATGTGTTGCCCACATCAGATTTTTTTTTCATAGTTGCAGAATAAAGAACACAATATATGGAGATAAAAATAAATTGAAATGTTAAATAATAATGAATACATAGGAGTTTTCTTTATTGATTCAGTTGTACTTTGCATTGCGCTAATAATTTATTTTTACAAAATTGACAGATTAAAAAATATTTCAGGCGTTTCGCCATAGAAATGCATACAATAACTAGTTAACTTACACCAGCGCCACCTGCATTATTGTCTCAAACGATATTGGCGATTTCTTAATATGAAGTTTTAACTCCTTACTTTTACCTTCATGGTACGTACATATGAGCATGGTTGATGAGAGTTATTGCATTGAAACCGCGCGAGCTATGAAACAGTAAATACGCAGTCTAAACAGACAGACATTCAAAAGAAAATTATTCAAAATTTCAGCTATTTTACATTAAAAAAATGCCTTGATTTGATATATTTTACTGCGTTTTGATACAATGAAGAGGGTAATTAAATTCTTTACTTTTAAATTTGACGATTTTCCTTACCGTGTCTGTCTGTTCACTGTGAAACATCTGCAAGAATGCTACTGAAAGTTTCAGGGGAATATATATATATGTATATATATATATATATATATATATATATATATATATATATATATATATATATATATATATATATATATATATATATATATATATATATATATATATATATATATATATATATATATATATTTATATATATATATATATATATATATATATATATATTTGCCAAAAGGAATACCTAAAAACTGAAAAGCAATAGATGAATGCGAAAGACGAAAAGTATCACAAGTGACCGGGGGGAGTTGTGACCCCCACTCTCCGGTTGAGCAAATGCTTTATGCCATGGCGACACTCCCGGAAGCCGATACTTATACATGGAATGGCCTTAATACCATCAATACCGAACAGCAAAAACCCACAGCAAAAATACAAATATTCAAATTGAAAGATACACGAAAAACCAGTTCAATTTCTCTATGCTTTAACAAAAGAAACTACCCTATAACCCGTCTCTACAAAATTCAAAAACTAATCTTACCAAAAAGTCTTTTGTTAAAGCATAGAGAAATTGAACTGGTTTTTCGTGTATCTTTCAATTTGAATATTTGTATTTTTGCTGTGGGTTTTTGCTGTTCGGTATTGATGGTATTAAGGCCATTCCATGTATAAGTATCGGCTTCCGGGAGTGTCGCTATGGCATAAAGCATTTGCTCAACCGGAGAGTGGGGGTCACAACTCCCCCCGGCCACTTGTGATACTTTTCGTCTTTCGCATTCATCTATTGCTTTTCAGTTTTTAGGTATTCCTTTTGGTAAATATATTGGTAAATGAGTACAAGGGCAGCTTAGCGCCATGTTTGTATATTATACGTAAGAGAAATAATTTTTCAAGAGGCTATTACAGTTAGCTTTACATTTGTAACACATATATATATATATATATATATATATATATATACATAGAGAGAGAGAGAAATAACGCTTTGGCAGACGATAATTAGCTGAATATTTCAGAAATGAAGCTCGAATTTCCAGGGACGCCTGTAATTGTGACTTTTCTTATCAGTTTGCCTAAATTATCAACAAATTAGCAGAAAAAAATGAGCAAAGGTTGCAGAATGTTTTACATTGTACGTCTAATGATAACTCATTTAAAGCATATCCGAATTTTTCTGAAATTTTCAAACCCAGTGTAGATTGTTGCAAAATCCTTCTACACAAATTTCAAGAGAAGAGAACGACTACTCCTTCAATAACTCTAAGAATAATAACTTCAAGAAGAAATTCAAATTCCAGCGTATTGTTTTGGAAAACTGTTAATTGCAAAAGTTATTTGTTTTAATCTCAAGACAAATATTTATAAGATTGAAATCTTCCTAGATTTACACTGAATTCTACGATTACCTAGTTATTATTATCTACCTGCAAAATTCACCCTTGCAGCCTTTGCAGTGTTTCTTTCAGACATGCATACGGAGGTGCGACCCCCCCCCCCTCTCTACGGAGGCATTTTATGTTAACCTAGTTTCTATTTATATGTCAGCATTTAGATATATTTATATAGGGCAAATAGAAAATTTACTCCCCTAATGTTTCATTTGCCCTCTTGACCAAAAAATCGTGAAAGAAACACTCCCCCCACCTAGTAACAATCCAATATTGGCTTTAAATTGGCTCCAATATTGGACCGATATGAAATAGTGGACATTTTAACTGAATTGGCCAATATCGTCTTAAAATATTGGGAAAATATTACCCCAATATTTCCAATGTAACATCAATATTACCGCCGTATTATAATGAAAATATTAGCCAATATTGGAGGCCAATGCAACACTAATATTGGGATTACATTGGAAATATTTCCAATATAATGCCAAAATATACAATACTGGTCTAATATTGGACCAATATTAAATGCTACTAGGGCCTTTGTGGGCAACTATGTACTTAAAGCTAAATAAAAGGCAAAACTTACATCGGGCTTATATTTCACAAGCTGCCAGTTGAGCTCATTTGTCAAATCAAGCAATGGCTTCAATTTTATTTTCGCGGTGGCTCTTTCTTGGCATTTAGAATCCAACTTGTCCATTAGTAGGACGCCCATGAAATACGATGCCATGTTGATAACCATATACATGAAGCCCAGACCGAAAAACATCCATATCAGCATCAAGACCACATTCAGCGAATAAAGGGGTTCATCAAAATGTTCAGAAGAAACGCCTAAACACAAAAAATTAAACTGTCAGAATGCAGGGAGGAAACAAGATATTTCGAACATGTTAAGACACATACTGTTAATAATATTTAATTTAGTAATATTGCAACATTTGAGTTACTTAAACCATAGCCATCTTTATCTAAAATGCCCTTTCATTTCCCCTATTATATTGTTAAAAAGTGGAAACCATAATACACGCACAAAAGATGATATATATCGCCATCTAGCGGTGACAGCAAGAACAAGAGAAAGATTTAAACGGCCGTAGACGATGTGAATTTGATATATTGACTTTAATACTAGATAGAAATTTCAGCTTCGGTTAGAGTTTAGAGTTATTGTAAAATTAAATGTGATTTGAATTTGCATACAATAAGATGTAAACAAACAGTACAAAATTCTTTATAGTTATCAATATGAATTTTTTAATGAAAACATATGAAAATTTTAAATTTATAGTGCAGTCAATGTTTGCTATGTTTGATTGTGTCAACTAGTCGTGATGGTTCTTTTTTGATCAATTGATCATAATACAGTTTAATTTCTGCCGAAATTCTACAAGTATACAAACTTTCTTTGAAAAGTCAACAACTTCTTAATGATTAAGACCAAGATAGATTTAAAATGTTCACTCTTCAACTTAGGTATGTTGACAGTTTAATTTGTGCCGAAATTATTTATATGCGTATACAAACTTTCTCTGAAAAGTATCTGCTTTAATCTTTAATTAATCTTTTTTATCTTCGGCTTTAATATTTAATTAATTTTTTTTATCTTCTGCTTTAAGCTTTAATTAATCTTTTTTATCTTCTGCTTTAATATTTAATTAATCTTTTTTATCTTCTGCTTTAATCTTTAATTAATCTTTTTTATCTTCTGCTTTAATATTTAATTAATCTTTTTTATCTTCTGCTTTAAGCTTTAATTAATCTTTTTTATCTTCTGCTTTAATATTTAATTAATCTTTTTATTTTCTTTAATCTGCTTTAATCCATTTCTCCCGACGATCAACTTCCAAGGGAAATTCAAACAAACTTATACATTCTTTCATGCTATTTGATGTACAAAAGGGCACTACACAATAAACCATGGTAAAAGACAGATATTACAATTTAAAAATACAAGTGAGTTCAATCATGCATAAAGCATTAATTATGAACCACTTTCCAACTTCAATGCAATTTTATTTAAACATCTCTAAAATGCGATACTTTCCTAGGTAATATTTTTAAAATTATCACAATACTACATTAATTTATTATTTTTGAAAACTTAAAACTTCATCGAAAAGAATGAGCTTCATTCAAATGACGGCATTGAAATATAAATTGCCTGATTTAAACATCTCTCAAATGCGATACATTCCTCAGTAATATTTTTAAAATTATCATAATACTACAATAATTTATTATATTTGAAAACTTCATCGAAAACAAATGAAATTTATTCATATGACATCATCGAAGCATTACATAGACAGAGATCATATAAAGCAGTGGTACTCACTACGCGGTTGGGTATCCTATGTATTATTATCCAGTTTTATCTTTTTTTGTGATATGTCACAAATTTACATTTCTAATTTGATATAGAGTCCCCATTCACAATGTTCAATTTTCAATTAAATATAACTCGCTCAATTTTAAAATTACAGATATGCGGGTTTTTGTTAATGATCTTATTGCATCAAAAATAAAAATTTTCTGATTGACCACATTTGTCTAAGGAGGTCGTATAAAAATTTAAAAAATGTAACTTTTTGAAAATGAATGGGAGAACTATTTCATTAAGTAGTCTTCTTTCCTACCTTACTTTCAGCATTTTTGCAATTTACATTGCCCACTTATCTCCAACAGGTAAAGAATTAAAGTACGTTTCAATCTTTTTGGGACACCCTGTATACCCAAGACCTGGATTACAGGAGATTAATTTCTGACTTCCACGCCCTTTCCTCTTTTGGACTTCGGATTTGTTGATTCTCTTGCACTGAGGAAGGGAATGCAATGTATCCTCGAAGCAGCTGTATGCTGCATTGTTTTGTTATTCGTACTTTTTACGCTGCTCTAATTTTCCTTATCCTTTGAACAAAGTGTATTTTACTTGATTAATCTGTGTAAGTTTACTTTCTCATACTATTGAATATAGTATAGAAAAAAGTATTGTTTTCATGAAAAGAATTTCGATTTCCAGATTTTGATCCCAATATACGTTTTAGGACAGACAGACGGACATCACTCCAGAAATAGTCAAAACGTGTTCAACGTTTTGACTATTTCTGGAGTGATGTCCGTCTGTCTGTCGTCAATTTCTTATGTAGACGATAGCTACTACAAATATTAATGAATTTTCACAAAAAATTTCCGGATTTGTTAATAAAAAATCTAGAAATAGATAGAATTGTTCTGTTTTGCTTTTAATTCGAGCGAAAACTTCGAAATGTATTCAAAATTTCATATTTCCTTTATGTGGCGGCATAGATCAGATGAAATGGTATTTACGTGGAATTTAATGATATAAGTCTTGCAGAATTTTGGAGAAAGAGACAAGAAGAACATCGATCAAGGGTAAAAGCAGCATTGGTAATCATAATTTTTTTTGCGACAATATGCCTATGGCAAACAGCCATAGGCCCCATAGAGAAGGGCAAGGAAGCAATGACAGTACGATTTTATAATAAGTTGTATTGACTTCTTCATCCCCCCCCCCCCCCCCCTCCCATCCTCTACTAGGCTTTATAGGTTACGAAAAGGAGCATCAACCTAACAGCATTTTAATCATTACTATTAATAAAACAGCCGTGTGTTTCATCGGAATCAAACCTTACTAATAACCTTACAAAACCTTGCTTTGAGAAGGAAAAGTATGCAATCACATCCCCTTCATTATATTATTTTTGTAGGCTGCAGAGGTAGTAAATTAAGAAAAAAAAAATTCTATTATATTTTAATAGAAATATTCCTATAATAATTAGTTGTAAAATTGTTGGGCACTAAATTCTAAAATCCAGAATTTTAATGTCTTGAATTCCCACACTTCCCATCCCCACATTTCGGGGATATTATCATGAAATATAAAAAAGTGTGTGCAATAAATAATATCCTAAATGATTTTCCCTTCTAATAGCAGTTTTAGTGCTGCCATCTATGGTAATTGTTTTACGTTAAAATATCCAGTTAGCAAATTTCCCTCTTAACAGCTATTTCAGTGCTGCCATCTATAAGCAATTTGTTGTATCGAAAAAAGATAATTATAATATTAAATTAGTTCCATTCAAGCATTTTTGACTATTTACCTGCATAATATAGCACTGGCCTCAAATTTGCAAATGTCAAAGAAACATTTTCTATCAAACTCAATAAAATAGTACTGCATCGTACTAAACTTGTGATGTATTTTACTAAAATGCTCTTTTTATACCTTATACTAAATAGCTTATATTTTATAGCTTTTATTCAATCGAGTGATTGTTCTGAGTGTTATAATAAGAAAACAGCAGAGAGAGAGAGAGATAAATATTTAAAATGAATCTTCTTTTTCTTAGCATGTATGTACTTATTTTTTCCTCCTATTTCTTTCAATATATTATCTTCAGTAATAATCATGCATTACTGTTATCTAACATGTACAACATGCTTAGTATTTTACATTTATATTGTTTTCACTCTTTGAATATTTTTAAATTTGATATTTTATATATCTATTCAATTCTCTGCAATGTATGCACAATATTTGAATTAGAATTTATTTATATATTTTTATTCTATAATATTTTATAATATTCCCATCCATGGAATTTCGATGAGTATTGTGGTACCCTAATTTTAAACCACCCCCTTTTTTTCGGGGAGAGGGCTACTACTTAGTCTCATTTTCTATTTTGTCATTTTAGAAATTAATTATAGTATTTCATTTAATGTCTTTATACTTTAACTTTACTAAAATATTTTTAATCTTCTGAATATTGCTAAACTTCCTAAAGATTGTTGTTCTGATTACCCCAACTAATCTAAGTTTTACTGACTTGCAATCCATTAAATAATATATTTATTTCATTGAACTTTCAAACTATTATATATATATATATATATATATATATATATATATATATATATATATATATATATATATATATATATATATATATATATATATATATATATGTATATATATATATATATATATATATATGTATATATATATATATGTATATATATATATATATATATATATATGTATATATATATATATATATATATATATATATATATATATATATATATATATATAATATATATATATATATATATATATATGTATATATATATATATATATATATATATATATATATATATATATATATATATATATATAATATATATATATATATATATATATATTAGAAAGAAGTAATAAAAATAATTAATTCAAGCAATCGTGAAATATTAACATCACCATAGAAGCAAAACTACGGCCATAATGCCGATAATAGAAAAGATCAGCACCGGCCCAAATTCAAAGATTAAAAAGAATTAAATTCATCTTCAGGTCTGAGTATATAAATCTAATTAACCCAAACAAATGCCTGTTTCAGATCGGACAATAGTACATTAACTATAAATGTCCAAACTCAGACTACAGGCACCAAAAGATGAAAAAATGAAGATAAGAAACATTAAGAAAATCTGTATTACCATGTGGCAAGAACCCTTCTTCTTTCGTCACGTGTATGCGATCAACTTCAGCAG